>JAYESA010000005.1:94419462-94884021 GCA_036927795.1 Iris macrosiphon | reverse complement strand
ATAGTATATCATAGATCTAAGACACAATATTACATAAATATATATACCTATATTATAGTATATATATATATATATATATATATATATATATATATATATATATATATATATATATATATATATATATACAATTACATTCTCCATGAAATAAGAATACAAGATCATAGATCTATAATTAAATTGTACACACATGGAACGTATCACCCCGTATCCCACTAGATCTAGGATACGCTTGCGACACGAGTCCACCACACATCCAAACGTACCTTGAAGGACACAAATAACTCATATATATTATTTATGAACAATACCAAGAGTCAAATACAAATCTATTACTATCTATTACTAGGTTGTAAAAGTCTAACACAAGGATATTGGGTTTAAATACTAAAGTCTAGGTCATAAACTATATCTTAGGGTACTAGGATACCGTATCTCTCGATACGTAAAACAATAGGTAAAGCATCACATATATGTCAAACAATATTAATTATATATAATCCTAATTACAAACATTAAATAGATGCCTTGGTTTTGAATCAACTTGGAATCACCACACTAACCCATAATATTGATACCCAAATCCAATACCTTGTGTATCCCCAATTACCTTGGTACTTACCTTGGTATCTCAAGGTAATACCCAATACTTTACTTATGCTAACTACCCTTAAATATAATATATGCTACACTAATTATTATACATATAGTATAATACAAGTAGCAATTTGGAAAATATTTACTTATACATTAATACCAAATATATATATATATATATAAATAAAATACCTAATAATAGAAAATCTGCCAAACAGTCGCTAAAAACCCTGACCGCTATCGCTGAAGACTGTTGTTGATGCTGATACACTGCTGTTTTAGTGACAGATTCCTGCAGTTGTCGCCAAAAACCGTCGCTGTAGCTTCTGATATGTTGCTTATACTCTGCAGTATCAGTGACAAATACCTGCAGTTGTTGCTAACTGTTGTCACTATAGGGCTGCTGCTGCTGTGTATTTATTGCTGCTGCGACACTTGCTGCTGACGCTAAAGCGACAGCTGCTATTTCTGCCTATTGTTGCTGTTGTGACGCTATTGCCCGCTATTGTCGCTAATAAAAATATATGTTTATATATACAATATATATCTAAATACCATATATATAACCCATATATATATATATATATATATATATATATATATATATATATATATATATATATATATATATATATATATATGCAATATGTATATAAAACTATTAATAACTATATATACACTCATACATAGTAAATTGTACAAAGTACCACATAGTAACATACACACACACACACACACACACACACACACACACATATATATATATATATATATATATATATATATATATATATATATATATATATATATATATATATATATATATATATGTATGTACATATAATCATTCCCCATATATAACACATATTATATAAATATAATCATAACACATGTAATTATACTTAATATATACATATATATATATATATATATATATATATATATATATATATATATATATATATATATATATATATATATATATATATACACACTATAATATATATATATATATATATATATATATATATATATATATATATATATATATATATATATATATATATATATATATATATATATATATATATATATATATATATATATATATATATATATATATATATATATATATATATATATATATATATATATATATATATATATATATATACACACTATAATATATATATATATATATATATATATATATATATATATATATATATATATATATATATATATATATATATATATATATATATACATGTAGAAGAATAGTTACATACAATAATACACCTATAGTATATACATAGATCCAAGACACAATATTACATAAATATATATACCATATTTTATATATATATATATATATATATATATATATATATATATATATATATATATATATATATTCTCCATGAAATAAGAACACAAGATCATAGATCTATAATTAAATTGTACACACATGGAACGTATCACCCCGTATCCCAATAGATCTAGGATACGCTTGCGACACGAGTCCACCACACATCCAAACGTACCCCGAAGGACACAAATAAGTCATATATATTATTTATGAACAATATGAAGAGTCAAATACAAATCTACATGTCCGTGTCAAAATATGACATGTACAAAGTCCCGTGTCAGAGGGAAAACCCCCAAATCAACACATATCACCAAATTGTTGGGATACGACCTACACGTACCCAATTGTGGACACGACACTAGCCCCAAACATACAAGCATATATCAAATTAATCTATAGGACCAATTGACACACACAACAAATGTCAATCTCAGAATTTGCCCAAAATTGATACAAAAAGCACCATAACTTTCTCAATATGCCTCCTATGAACAGAAAACCAAATCCTATGGGTAGCCAATGCCTATGGGTTGATTTCTCATGGTTAAATCACAGATTTAGAACCTAAATTAAATGGAAAAACTAAATTATACCAATTGGGAGATGGATTCCCAATGCAACAACCAAATATGATAAAATAGGCCTCCAACTTGTAGATCCTTGCTCCTCTTCGTAGATCCTTTCTTCCTCCTTCTAGATCCTTGCCCCACTAGCCTCCAATGGTGATTTATAAAGGTAATGGGATAAAATTTGGTAAGGAAATGAAGTTAGAATGAAGAAATTTGGTTGAAGGAATTCCTAGATCTAGTTTCCAAATAAAAAGAGAAGAGAGAAATAATTTCCCCCCTCTAAATAGGCCGGCCCCCTTTCCCCTTCCTCAAGCTACTATGAATTGATTAATATACCCCTTGGGGCCTCTCATGAAGAAATAATTAAGGAAGGAAGCTTCTAGTCTAATGGTTTAATTAATTTAATCCATCTCCTTAACAATGGCTTTCTAAATGGACTAAATTCTATCAATTAATTCATGTGGTCCATGAGTCTAAACTAAACTAGTTAGCTCCACTAACACAAGTCCAAAATAAATAACTAACATCTAACAATAATTAAATAATACAACAAATAATTATTTATCATGCATAATATTTAATTAAATATAAATTTACTAAAATACCCTTTCCTAGAAAATATGGTAGTAACATTTAGACTTGACACTAGTTAACCCATTTAAACTTGTCATGACAACTAGTGATCCCAACATGGGCTAGGCCCGTTAGCCCCTTTCCTCTAATTAATTAGGAGGATTAGACTAATTTTTATTAGTGTAATTTTTTTTCAAAATAGTCATCCTTAATTATCCTTCATAATTCATTATATAGGGGCATTGTAGATAATTGTGGGTGACTTGGAGAAGGGGAAAAAGGGGGGCCGACCACATATAACCTCCCATCTATCTCTTCTCTCCATTTGTTCATTCATTTTGAGACCTCCAATTCTCTAGATCCCTAATTCACTCATCCCTCCACCAATTCACTTTTATTCTCTCATATTTCCCATCAATCAAGAAGCATTGGAGCTTAGAATTGCAAGAAGCACTTGGAGGAGGAGGATTTGCTAAGAGCTCGTGTCCAGATCGAGTCAATTATGCATTTCATTGAGAATCCATCTCCCAATAGGTATAGATCTAAATTTATCTCTAATTTGACTTTCAAATCATGCATCTAACCATTAGGAATCATCCCTTGGCTTAGGGCTACCCATAGGATCAAGAATTGAGTCCATATGGCTTGTATTGTGAAAGTTATACGGTAATTTGTGTCCAAATAAGGGAAATTACGAGATTGACACATCAATTGTTTGTCATGAGACCAATTAGATCTAATTATGTCATGTCCCTGTCTCAAAATACGTAGGACTAGGAATACATAACAATCCAGCTACGCATTCGACCAGACTCTGGTCCGACTCGAATGCGTATAAGCAGTATAATAAGGGTAACTATTTAAGAATACTAAAAATATCTATGTCACAATCCACATAAAGAACAAAATATCAAGAATGAACTACATGTGCTAAAGTCGGCCGCCCAGTAACACATAAGCTCGAATGGACTCGAGAAAGGAATATGAGTTTATAAAACTAGGCTACTGTAAACTCCCTCACCCAAAATAGGTATTTTGTGTATATTTTATATTATTATATTTATTATTAAAAATTTTGAATTTATTTAGAGTATTCTTTTAGTTATTTAGAAAATAATTTTTTTAGTATATTTATTTATATAAATATTTATTTAGAATTAATTTTAGGCTATTTTAGATTATTGGGATTTTTTCATAATTTTTAGTTAATTAAAAACTAGTAACACTAATTTTTTAGAACTTTGAAGAATTTATTTTATGTTCAAACTTAATTAAAAATATCCCAAAATTTATTTTAGGTTCTAAATAGTCAAATATATTTTCTAGAATTTTCTGGGAATTTTCTGAATATTTTAGTATTTATTGGGAGTTATTTAGGCTAATAACTAATTTTTAGGACTTGTAGAATTTATTGTGTAATCCCAGGAATATAGAATGGACCCACGTTATTTTCTAGGGTTTATAATATTATTATATATTTTCTGAAATTATTTCAGAATTTTTGGAATATATTTAATATTTATTTTTATTTAAATATATAAAACTAATGTTTAGAGCTTCTCCTAATTATAGTAGGAAATCTATGAATATAAAATTATCCCAAATATTTTTCTAGAGTTTTTAAATTCAAAATATATTTATTGTAATTTTTCCATATTTTTATGATTATTTTTAATATTTATTTTGAGTTATTTAGATTTAAAATGACTTAAATAATGTTTTGATAAAGGCAAATCAAAAACAAATAATATAACAAAACCATCCAATCAGATTCTGACATGTGTCAGCCTATAAATATCCTTTCAGCCGCAGGTACATCCCTATATATATATATATATATATATATTATTATAACCCTAATTATTCCATTATTTTTAGAGAGAGAGATTTTGGAGAATTGCCATCTAGGGTTCCTTCATTTTCCACAAGCCATTGC
Organism: Iris macrosiphon; assembly: GCA_036927795.1. Lineage (NCBI taxonomy): Eukaryota > Viridiplantae > Streptophyta > Magnoliopsida > Asparagales > Iridaceae > Iris > Iris macrosiphon. The sequence continues at coordinate 94,878,974 of JAYESA010000005.1, read as the reverse complement.
GCATAGCTCCGGACTCCAAACGAGGCCTAGTTTCTTGCGTTAGAAAGATATTGAGGTTAGCTTTCTGATTATATAAATTATTTTACGAAATTATGAGTATTAAATTTTGAAAAATTCGTAGAGCACAGCATATCCAAAAATAGACGTATTTTAAAATTTTCGCGATTCCGGGAGAACCAGGAATCAAAATCATGAACCGTTTAAAGTTTCGAAAAGCTAATGTCTAGATAATTGACATATATTTTTTCTAGAATTTAGTTCAAAGTATTTATATACTGTTAATTCTGTAGAACTTCTAGGTTAGAATTTAACCATCGGTGCACAATACAAAATTTGTATGTGCCATAATTTCCAAACGAATTTGAATTTGGACGAGCCGTAAATTCCAGCATATTTTTTACGCTGAAATCTACAGAAAATCATGCATGAAAGTTGAGTTTGTGTCGGTTGACTTTTCAGTCAACAGATCGTCTCGATTTGCGTGCCATAAGTCTCGAGTTGATAAATTCAGTTTCTATGGACAAAATTTAGGAATTAACATAAAAATTAGAATAATAAGATTAAAACAGGATTTTAGAGTAATTATTCCAGAATTAAATAAATTAAAATAAATTATCTTTTGATGTGATAAATTTGTAATACATAGGCTATTTGGACTTTGACTTGGACTCTGATTCATACCAGCAGCAGGAACCTAGACGAGTACATTCTCTGACAGTGTTCCAGTAGGACATTAGTATTTAGCCGCCACGGTTAGTTTACATCAGACCCTGAGTCGGAGAACCCAACGCGCGTTCGTACATTTACATGTACGCAAATATTATTCAGTTTGGTATATATATTTATGTACGTAATTACTATATGTATTCCAATAGTTATAAAAATAAATTGATGGTTATATTATTATATAGTTATATGAATATATATGTAAGTAAATACCAATTGATAATTATGACTAAATATTCAGACTGTACGACCCTAAGACACCGTAGACTATCCCATACTTACCTTGACCATGTTGACCCTAAGAACTTGTAAATTTGTCTGCCTTGTGTACATTAATGTACTGGCATAGACACCTGTCAGTTGACTGACTGATTTCGTACAGTACTTGAAGACGCGACACCCGCGTAATTCAACGCGTAATTGACCGTGTTAGATGACTAGTGTTACCCCTAGTATACCCCTTGAGTCCAGTGTAAATATAGTTGTGTATGTGCTAGTGTAATGACTAATAATTTTATTGCATTATATTATATGTACATAGGATGTTGGATTTATTCTGCACGACTTTTGGAGCAGGTTATTGGTACATCGCAGCTTTCTTGCCAGGCAAGTATACCTTGTCATTGTACTGTTATTTATATTCCATATATTGCATGTATCTTTATTTTCTATCTTTAGTTCATATATTTTAACTGTTATATAAAATGCGCGCGACGGTGTCATCGCGGTATATTTTTATTTATGTATTTGTATTGACCTTGTTTATGAGACTACCTCATTATCATGTAGCATCTTTAGGTTCATCGGCCGTGACACAGTTGTTACACGAGTTGTGAGTCTCATATAGATCACGGACTGGCGTGCAGGGTTGGCCTCCTGTACGTGTGAGCCGTGCGTTAGGAATAACTGCTGTTAGAAACTTTGCATGCTAGTAGACTTAGCAGTTATTAGAGGTCTAGGGACATAGCCTATTGTAGTACGGTGGTCCCATCCTTGTCCTTGTTTGGTTGCAGGATTGGGCTAGGGTACTAAGAATAGGCTATGAACCAAATCGTGTCATGGATGTGACATGCTTAGAGCATGGGGTGGGGAGAACAACAAGTACCGCATTTGAGCTCCTTTACACTTTTCTTTCTGTAACCCGGAAGCTCCGCTGGAGATACGGGCGGTGATGACCCCTTCACTACTTGGTGGGCCTCTGCCGTTCAAAAGACGACAGGCCTTTGAGGCCCCTGGTTCTCCGAGAGAGTCATGCCAATCCCAGTTCTCAGCCAGATAGCTCACTTGTTAGAAAGTTGTTCTCAAACTGCATTCACATAGATGGTTAGGCGACCCATTAGATATTTATTTCAGTACTTTATTGGCATGCGTTTAAGTATCTTGTTATGTCCCTCTGAGGACCTGGTCCACTGCCAGGTGTATCTGTTCTTGAGTATTTGCAGGAGCGCAGATTTGGATGGTTGTATATGCTTCGTGGATGTCTTCTCTTCGAGCCGTGATCGATAGCTGGTATACTTATATTGGGTTTGATTGTGTTGTACTTATTTTGTATTTGCTCTTATATTCGAGTTGGTAGTAGATTTGTTTCCATCCAACTATCATCCTTAGATACTACTTATTGAGATCTAGTTTCATATATGCTGGTTATTTATTTATATTAATTTTCGTGGATGAGATTTAGATTATACCCTGTGACTTGTGATAGATTTTATACCACTTGTGGATTTGATATTCATATTACAGCGTACGTATGGATTTGGTTTCCATATATTGGAGTTGCCATATCCAAGCGGCTGGCATGCTTACGTGTCCTAGTCCTACGTATTTTTGGGACTGGGGCGTGACATGTTTTTGTGGTGGCCCATGCAGGTCAAGAGCATATTGTCTCGGTTACGTTACTGTACCGAACAAGCCTGCACCTAGGACTAGAGTATAGGATCTCATCCACAATTGACTATGACTCATCTTTCTTCTAATCTGTTCTATTTGAATAATTGCATCCTGCTTGATTCATGTACTCCCATAATAGTTCCTTTAATATAGTCTCTCATAGAATATAGAAGCTCCTGTTGTTAGATGATAAGTATGGTAACCTTCCTATTAAGAGTACAAATAGAGTGCTGACACACCACTAAGTTTAGGATGTCTAGTGAACCCTAGAATTCCTTATCTCTAGAATTGGTTTACCATTACCCCCTGATGTGTTATGAGGACTTGAGAGTAGTATAGACACTACTAGAGTTAGTTAGAAGTTTACCATTATGGTTGCCCCTAGCATTGAGAAACCAATAGAAAACCAAAGTGAATATTAGGACTGAACCTAACCCACGCTGTTAGATGAGTATTGGAGAACCATAAATTTAGATTCTTGTCTTGAGATAAGCAGACAGTACCTTAGAAAGCCAAGAGCAATGCATAGAATATTTTCCTAATCATACCTCAAACACAGAGACTAGCATACCCCTTTCCCTTGGAAAGCCATGATGCTAACTAGAGTTCTCCATTTAATTTCATGTATTTGTTCCTCTGAAACTCTAGCGCTCGTTATTTGTACGACGACTAATCATGTTTTCTCTCCTTCATCTTTTAACTCGTGCCACCTGCCACCTCTGATCATAGACCAAGTGATTATACTCTACAATAGGATATATAGTTTGCTATAGTCATAGTTGTAATCTTGAATTTTGAATTGTGTACCTTGTAGTTAGAACCTGATAGTTGAGTTGTTTAATTAGATTGTGATGATTACCCCTAGTTGTAGACCACGTAATTTATACCCTCACCTCGATACAGGTTAGATCCCTTTCCCCTAACGGCTAGTAACTCTTCTTTCTCGCTATTGACATATGTTCTATGAGCACTATGATTAAGACTTAAGGTGACCCTTACCTATATAATGCAATAGGAGACCCTAATAAGTACCAAGATCTTTCTTCATATACCCTAATAAAGAGTTTCTGTTTTATTTACATGTGCAAGATTATTTTGTAGGACCCTCTTAAGACTGTCACCATATTAGTTTAATTCTTTTAAGTTGGGTAGTATGCCTCACAACCTAGTATCACATAGTCCACTTGACCCATCGAGGTAGTGTAACTGAATGACATTAATGGTATGCTAGCATAAGACGATAGTGTTTATTCAGATGATAGAATTTAGAGGTCCTTGCCCCTATTTGGTCGACTAGCGACTTAGACAAGGAGGTTGTATGATAACTGTAGAGATTGTAGAGTCTTTTATTATTGTTGCTTAGTTGTTTTGGTTTTGTGAACTTGAATTGTTATGTACCTTCTTTCATCATAATCCAGCGTATTTATATTTATTGTACTACCTTGACTTATGCTGCTATTATAGCCTAGCTTTTGCAAGCTTATTATTTATCGAGCTTGTTCATGATATGTATTATTGGAGCGCTACAATAATATATTTCAGAATCAGAGTACTACGGTCTGATCAACCATAGTGTGCTTGATTCGCCCTTCGCAATACTACCTTACGTGGATTGAGATATATAGTTGACTAGTAAACACCTGTATCTGCCCCTAGATATGTTTAAGCGGATCGTATCGGTTACATAACTGTACTAATACGAGCATGCGAACAAAGAATTACCAAAATAGGATTTCAATCCATAACTGCTTTGACAATTCTTATTTGAATTCCTTAAACTCCTTGATCCCGATACTTCTATTCTATTACCTCACCCTTGAACTCTTTATTATTGGTCTCCGTCTTCCCTTATTTCGGAAAGACGAAACCTCGTGCTTGGTATAAGTTTAATACACAGAGAGTACTAGATATATCCCGTAGGCCGATCACATACTTGAGGATTATTCTTTTGTAATTAAGGACATATCATATATGATATAATCGGCGTTAAAGTTTTGAGGATTGAATGACATGAGTAAATAAATTAAGGAATATTTTTCTTAAAGTATATAGCCTTCTGTGATAGATGGGTAAATTCTAAGTTGGGTAGCAGTGCATTGTCAACTTGAGAGGAATTTCTTTTAGATTGTGATCAAGTAAGATTAGATTGGAAGATTCAAGTCATTTTAATTTTAAGAAATTTTAAAAGAAGGATTAAGATAATGAGGATTTAACGAATTTTAAAATCTTGATATTGCGGACCAAATATTTATACTTTGAGCACATGATTTAAATTTTGAATATTGAAGGATGAATCATCGATTTAAATTTTGAGGATAAATATAGAATTTTAGACTTGAACAATTGGTGAATTAGATTTAAATTTTACAATTTGATGATTTGAATTAAAAGTTCAATTTTGATTGTTGGGTCACCTATTTGAAATATTGAGGATGTAAATTGAGTTTAAATATTTGAAGAGTACAAAATTCTTAAGTTGAGAATAGGAATAAGATTTGATTAGAATTGTTTATTGTTCAAAGTCTAGAGGAGATTATGATAGTTGGAAATTGTGATATAAATTTTGATGTGGGATGTCATATAGACTTGAGTTAGATTTAGATGTTAATTATTTAAAAATCGAGAAGAGATTACGACAGGTTAAATTTTGATTTAAACAGTGGTTATCTTAATTTTGAATTGATCGCGATAGATTTGAATATATTTTATTATTTAAATTTTTGGAAGAGATTGCGATTGACGTACCTTATGTACGATTGTGAAGGATTTAATAAATTATGTCTTATTTTAATTTCGAGGACGAAATTATTTTAAGTTGGGTAGATTGTAAACTCCCTCACCCAAAATAGGTATTTTGTGTATATTTTATATTATTATATTTATTATAGATTTTGAATTTATTTAGATTATTCTCTTAGTTAATTAGAAAATAATTTTTTTAGTATATTTATTTATATAAATATTTATTTAGAATTAATTTTAGGCTATTTTAGATTATTGGGATTTTTTCATAATTTTTAGTTAATTAAAAACTAGTAACACTAATTTTTTAGAACTTTGAAGAATTTATTTTATGTTCAAACTTAATTAAAAATATCCCAAAATTTATTTTAGGTTCTAAATAGTCAAATATATTTTCTAAAATTTTCTGGGAATTTTTTGAATATTTTAGTATTTATTGGGAGTTATTTAGGCTAATAACTAATTTTTAGGACTTGTAGAATTTATTGTGCAATCCCAGGAATATAGAATGGACCCACGTTATTTTCTAGGGTTTATAATATTATTATATATTTTCTGAAATTATTTCAGAATTTTTGGAATATATTTAATATTTATTTTTATTTAAATATGTAAAACTAATGTTTAGAGCTTCTCCTAATTATAGTAGGAAATCTATGAATATAAAATTATCCCAAATAATTTTCTAGAGTTTTTAAATTCAAAATATATTTTTTGTAATTTTTCCAGATTTTTATGATTATTTTTAATATTTATTTTGAGTTATTTAGATTTAAAATGACTTAAATAATGTTTTGATAAAGGCAAATCAAAAACAAATAATATAACAAAAACTATCCAATCAGATTCTGACACGTGTCAGCCTATAAATATCCTTTCAGCCGCAGGTACATCCCTATATATATATATTATTATAACCCTAATTATTCCATTATTTTTAGAGAGAGAGATTTTGGATAATTGCCATCTAGGGTTCCTTCATCTTCCACAAGCCATTGCTCATAGCTCCGGACTCCAAACGAGGCCTAGTTTCTTGCGTTAGAAAGATATTGAGGTTAGCTTTCTGATTATATAAATTGTTTTACGAAATTATGAGTATTAAATTTTGAAAAATTCGTAGAGCACAGCATGTCCGAAAATAGACGTGTTTCAAAATTTTCGCGATTCCGGGAGAACCAGGAATCAAAATCATGAACCGTTTAAAGTTTCGAAAATCTAATGTCTAGATAATTGACATATATTTTTTCCAGAATTTAGTTCGAAGTATTTATATACTGTTAATTCTGTAGAACTTCTAGGTTAGAATTTAACCATCGGTGCACAATACAAAATTTGTATGTGCCATAATTTCCAAACGAATTAGAATTCGGACGAGCCGTAAATTCCAACATATTTTTTACGCTGAAATCTACAGAAAATTATGCATGAAAGTTGAGTTTGTGTCGGTTGACTTTTTAGTCAACAGATCGTCTCGATTTGCGTGCCATGAGTCTCGAGTTGATAAATTCAGTTTCTTTGGAAAAAATTTAGAAATTAACATAAAAATTAGAATAATAAGATTAAAACAGGATTTTAGAGTAATTATTCCAGAATTAAATAAATTAAAATAAATTATCTTTTGACGTGATAAATTTGTAATACATAGGCTATTTGGACTGTGACTTGGACTCTGATTCATACCAGCAGCAGGAACCTAGACGAGTACATTCTCTGACAGTGTTTCAGTAGGACATTAGTATTTAGCTGCCACGGTTAGTTTACATCAGACCCTGAGTCGGAGAACCCAACGCGCGTTCGTACATTTACATGTACGCAAATATTATTCAGTTTGGTATATATATTTATGTACGTAATTACTATATGTATTCCAATAGTTATAAAAATAAATTGATGGTTATATTATTATATAGTTATATGAATATATATGTAAGTAAATACCAATTGATAATTATGACTAAATATTCAGACTGTACGACCCTAAGACACCGTAGACTATCCCATACTTACCTTGACCATGTTGACCCTAAGAACTTGTAAATTTGTCTGCCTTGCGTACATTAATGTACTGGCATAGACACCTGTCAGTTGACTGACTGATTTCGTACAGTACTTGAAGACGCGACACCCGCGTAATTCAACGCATAATTGATCGTGTTAGATGACTAGTGTTACCCCTAGTATACCCCTTGAGTCCAGTGTAAATATAGTTGTGTATGTGCTAGTATAATGACTAATGATTTTATTGCATTATATTATATGTACATAGGATGTTGGATTTATTCTGCACGACTTTTGGAGCAGGTTATTGGTACATCGCAGCTTTCTTGCCAGGCAAGTATACCTTGCCATTGTACTGTTATTTATATTCCATATGTTGCATGCATCTTTATTTTCTGTCTTTAGTTCATATATTTTAACTGTTATATAAAATGCGCGCGACGGTGTCGTCGCGGTATATTTTTATTTATGTATTTGCATTGACCTTGTTTATGAGACTAACCCATTATCATGTAGCATCTTTAGGTTCATCGGCCGTGACACAGTTGTTACACGAGTTGTGAGTCTCATATAGATCACGGACTGGTGTGCAGGGTTGGCCTCCTGTACGTGTGAGCCGTGCGTTAGGAATAACTGCTGTTAGAAACTTTGCATGCTAGTAGACTTAGCAGTTATTAGAGGTCTAGGGACATAGCCTATTGTAGTACGGTGGTCCCATCCTTGTCCTTGTTTGGTTGCAGGATTGGACTAGGGTACTAAGAATAGGCTATGAACCAAATCGTGTCATGGATGTGACATGCTTAGAGCATGGGGTGGGGAGAACAATAAGTACCGCATTTGAGCTCCTTTACACTTTTCTTTCTGTAACCCGGAAGCTCCGCTGGAGATACGGGCGGTGATGACCCCTTTACTACTTGGCGGGCCTCTTCCGTTCAAAAGACGACATGCCTTTGAGGCCCCTGGTTCTCCGAGAGAGTCATGCCAATCCCAGTTCTCAGCCAGATAGCTCACTTGTTAGAAAGTTGTTCTCAAACTGCATTCACATAGATGGTTAGGCGACCCATTGGATATTTATTTCAGTACTTTATTGGCATGCGTTTAAGTATCTTGTTATGTCCCTCTGAGGACCTGGTCCACTGCCAGGTGTATCTGTTCTTGAGTATTTGCAGGAGCGCAGATTTGGATGGTTGTATATGCTTCGTGGATGTCTTCTCTTCGAGCCGTGATCGATAGCTGGTATACTTATATTGGGTTTGATTGTGTTGTACTTATTTTGTATTTGCTCTTATATTCGAGTTGGTAGTGGATTTGTTTCCATCCAACTATCATCCTTAGATACTACTTATTGAGATCTAGTTTCATAGATGCTGGTTATTTATTTATATTGATTTTCGTGGATGAGATTTAGATTATACCCTGTGACTTGTGATAGATTTTATACCACTTGTGGATTTGATATTCATATTACAGCGTATGTATGGATTTGGTTTCCATATATTGGAGTTGCCATATCCAAGCGGCTGGCATGCTTACGTGTCCTAGTCCTACGTATTTTTGGGACTGGGGCGTGACAGCTACATCAGCAGATGAATAAACAATATTAATAAATAATCATAACTCCGGTATAAATAATATAAGTACCTAGCACCAATGCCCGCATGACAAGCAACACACATCAACAACTCCAAAGGCTCCATAACCGTCTATGCTATAAAAACTGGCAGGGGACCAGGTCCTCAGAGGAACGTAACAAGGTACAAGAAACAACATGCCAAAGTAAAATAGTATAATGCCATATACTCAAGGGTTAACTACTGTAACCATCTAAGTGATATGCATGTGAGAACATCACTCGCACTCAGGCTAAAACTACTACAGGCTCTGTGTCGGGGAGCCCATAGTAGCAAGTAATATTTCGTAGAGCTAGTAAATATGCCAAAGATGTGGGACAAAGTCTAAGGCACCTCCAGTAACATAGTATATATATAAACATAATCAGCCTATAGTATAGTGTGTCTCTCCCTACCCAATGTAACCTCACGTCTCATGTCCACAATGTCTTATGTCCATAACACGCAAGATCATGACCTCTAGCTAGTACAACGAGTCATAATGATATCTATATAATATGCAAGTCTCATATCACAAATTCTGTAAGACTATACAGAATCACCATGAATAACTCAAGAAAGATTATGTCATAAGAAATAGTGTCAAGTGTCCTACGGTATGTCGTACTTGGTAAAGCAAGCACGTAAAAATAGGATCATGGAATCAACTATCTAAGTGACGTTACACGACTTTGCTTCAACGTCTCACGGTCCTAAGTTGAGCAGGAACATCACAAGAATATATATATGAAAAAAACATAAGCAGATAATATAACAAGATCTACTACAAGTTTGGCAAGGTACACTTGCATGAATTCTGGATATAGCGAAGTCCTAGTAGCAAGCACAATGCGACAACTATTCCTGAAAAGGTAAAATCCACACAAACGTATTTGGATGCTGTAACAGACATCATCAACATTTTTAAAATATAAGAAATAGCTAGGATTGACTACCCATAAGTCCAATTTGGACACATGGACGAAAAAGACAGTTTTGGGTCAAAGCGGGGTCCACTGGTGGCCCACTTCGTACTGAAAAGCGTACCAGAGACAAAGTTCTCCAAATTTAGGAAAATTAGTTTCTACGAGTCTAGAACGAGGATACGACCAAAATGGAATGTCCGGAATTGGTTTTCGGTGAGCCGGTCACAAAATGCCCGTCAAGTGGAACCATGGGGCCCACGAAACAGTATTTCGTCAACGTTCTTAGAATCGAACAAAACTTGGGTCACAGGACTAGAATAGCTCTTTGAACCCGATGGCTTAAGTTTCGTTACGAAACGACAAGCGCACACGAAGTTATGACAAGGTGTCAGAATAGGCCGATACGGTATTTTTTGATGTATACGTGTTGATTCTGACGTGCACACATGTCCAAATCAAGTTTCGCGAAAGCTCAAACATTTACGTTTATGTTACGTACCATTCTGTGCAATCTGTATATGCCTCGTTTGGTGGTACGCACCCCGTATATTGAGATTTTGGGTTTTTGAAACCAAATTTTTGGTCAATTATAACGCTGAATTAACAACAGTATAAAATGAATTAAAATAAACTATTTAAAGAGATTAAAACTCGATTGTATTTTCTTTAATCTAGAAAAGAAAATTCGAGTTTTGGTTCATTGGTTTGAATGAAAATGACTTTGGAAAATAGGGTGTTGGGACAGTTTTGAATGATCCTGAAATCAAATTTTTTCTTGATTTTGGATCGCTATTTGTGATCAACAGAAAACAAAATAAACTAAACTATTTGAAAGAAATTGAAGAAAGAAAGCTTGTGAACATACCAACAAAGATGGAATGTAAAACGGACGAGCAAGGAGGGAGAAAACTCTGCTCAAAGGGAGGGCCACAGCTGCCTGTTTGCGTGCGCGCGCAGTCGGCCGCGCGGTTGCTGCTTTGCGCCTGCTATGCGTGCGAATACGTATGGCAATTCTGCGAGCGACGGTTCTAACCGAGGGCGGTCGTCGTGGGTGGTGGTGCTGGTGGCGGTGGTGTGGTTTAGGATTATGGTAAGGGTTTTATGCATTGATATATATATATATATATATATATATATATATATATATATATATATATATATAGAGAGAGAGAGAGAGAGAGAGAGAGAGAACGAAAGAGGGGAGCGGGTGAGTCGGGTCGGGCCCGGGCGGGGTATTGTTGTGTGCATGTGTGTGTGTATTGGTGTTGTGGTTGTGGGTAGGGAATAGGTTTAGGTGTTGGGTTAGGTTTTGCTGTGTTGTGTTTTTTATGTTTTCTTTTTCTTTATTCTCTTATATATATAGATATATATTTATACAAAAATAGGTTTGCACATAAAATAAATTATAGGGAAATTTTATAATACTTTAAAAATACTTTTACATTCAAAAATTTATTTTCTGACTTATTTTAATTACTAAAATTAAATAATATTTATACAAGTTATCAATAAATTATATATTTCTAATTAGCTAAGTAGAATTTCAAAATTTTAAAATATTAAAAAGGCAAAATTTAAATAAAAAAATTGGGTGTTTACAAATTAGACTTAGATCAGGGTTGAGAGACTAGCTACATGTCCACAAATGGATACGAGTATGCCGTATCACGACACGGTATGATACGGTGTTATACGAGACTCATTTTGGATGTTTGTGCAATCACACCTAAATTCTCATTGTAGCAAGTTACTTTAGTTGTATTATGATGATATTGATGTGTATGATTAGTATATGAGTAGTTGTTTGGGTTTTGACTCTTCATTTGGTAGCTTGAATATCTCAATTTTGCACTATAAGTGTTTAGTTTTTGGTTAGGAAGTAATTTTATAGCTAGTACTCCAGTTTCTCTACTTGCAGTTATTTTCATATTGTTTGTCATATATTCTCTACCATATATTTGGAACTGCTTGCAGAGTTTTGTACTTCGCTCCAATCCTGATTGGATATTTTTTTAGATTATTGGCTAGAGGAGTTGTGTCCCACTTATTATGGGCCGCAGGATGGCGAGCCATTAGAGGATACCCCCCCCAAGTGCAAGAGGACCTAATGCCAGTGGCCGATGAGGCCTAGTTATATATTTTTGGATATTGTGTTAGTCTTATTTCTAGACTCATGGCATGTATATATTATTTGTGAGTTATTTTGTGCCTAGACTATAGTTTGGACTTGTGGATGTATTGTGACTCTTACTTCCTCTCTTTTATTCTATATCATGCTTTCGTCCTCCTTTAGCTTGATATTGTGATTGGGTATTGTTTACCGTTACCTTATTATTATATTATTCCTCTATTTGGAGTTGATATAGTATGACAGGTACCCTTATATTATTGTGTGATATGTTAACTTTGACTTAGACAGTGTTCTACTGCCGATGTTGCGGCGTAGGCTCAACGTTGTTCACTACTCGTACCTACATTCCGGGTGCGGGTAGTGACAACTTCTTTCTCCAATGCCCGAACAAGAAGCTATGACTGGTACCAGGTCCGACAAAGATTTTCATAAAACCTAAGAATCTGTTCCGAAAGATATTCCTGACACTCTTTCTACTTCACCAACTCCTGCTGTTCCGGTCACAACCGAACCCGGTCCTTTGAAGCCTACTACATCAGAGAAAGAAAGCAAAAGGAAGCACGCTTTGACAAATCACTAAAGAAGAATGTTCCACAGGGACTTCAAAAGCCTACAATTTTGACTTATTGGCACAACTAGCCAATACCCCATCTCGACTCTCCATATTCGAGATAGTTCGTTTGTCGAAGAAAACTAGTGAAGCTTTGAGCGAAGCTCTGATACATGTGGACTCATGCCTAGCTCAACTCAAGACTCCTGATGAAGAGCCATTAGCATGTCTTCAATTCCATAACGTGATCGAGAAAATTCTTAACACCACCTTCACGCAAGATGGCATGCTACTCGAAGATAATCAGCATGACAGGCCTCTGTACTATACCGACTATATCAGATCTATCAAGGTGAACCAAATTTACATCAACCTTGGTTGTTCACTCAGCATCATTCCTAAAAGTCTGTTGAGAGGATTGAAGATACCAATGTATAACATGTCTGCTACCAGTACTACCATTATAGGCTTAAATGTTGGAAGGAGTAAACCGTAGAAAAGATACGTCTAAAAGTTTAGATTGGCGATCTACGAACTGAAGTTACATGCTATATGATTGACTCTGATGTATTTTATAACATTTTGCTGGAATGACCATGGATACACAAGCATAAAATTGTACCCTCCACCTTACATCAAATTTTTAAGTATGTTAACTATAGAGGAGAGGTCAAGACGGAGGTAGCTGACCTCAACCCTTTCAAAGGTGTCAAAGCCTATTTCGCTGACTCTGCACTCTATACACCAGACTATATAAAAGAGGAAGCTAATCAAGTTATCAAAGAAGCTGGAAACACTCAAAAAGAGGATCCTTTGATAATCAGAGTCAAAGGACGTACTACTCGTCCAACTCCATCGAAGCCTCTAGGCATCAACCTGTACCAGTTATCTCCATTGATCATCAACCTTCGATGAAATAAACCACCAATAATGGAGAATGATCCCCTTGTTATCGACCTTCTTTGTAACAAGCAATCAGCATCAGTGAATCAACCCCTAGTCATCAATCTGGCTAAGCCTCCTGTCAAGGCTGAAGACCCTGTCGACTATGTAGAAGACGAAGAAATTTTATATTTCATGAATAAAGAGGACTCTACTTCGTACTACATTGATATTGAACCCTTTGCTAAAAAATTCTTAGAGGCTCTTCACCTCTACGAGCCTCTGTCCATACCCGTAGTATCTCCATTCTAATACAGTTCGTCATATAAACTATATGAGGAGGCATACTTCATAGTTCTTACTAGACAGAATAAGCAACATCAGATAATCTTTGACAAAGCTAAAAACAAATGAGTCATGCAGACCAATGATTCTGAAGAAGATTTGGAGAAGATACAACTGTATCATTATAGCCAACCAGCCAAGAACATCATACAAAGGATGGGATACGACTTAAAATCTGGCTTAGGACTAAATTATGGAAAAGACATACAGACTCTTATATGTCACCTTTCTCCTAAAGGCAAGACGAAAATATACTATCAATGGACTGGTCGTGGTTTAGGATATATTACACCACCAACAAGTCCTAAAAGTTTAAATTCAGAAGAAGAGACGCATTCTCACTCTTCTGACTCATTATTGTGGGATTCTGACGAAAGTATGGGTGACATATTCAAACATGCTTTCTCTGTAAATATGGTATCAACTACCCCAGATGAAGAAGCCATTGAACTATCAGAACCATTTGAGAATGATCCATTGGCACAACACATGGATACTCAATGGGAGCTTCGATTCGAACAACGTGAACCACTTATAGAGGATAAAATAATCCAAATTAATATAGGAGAAGAATCTTCCCCAAAACCAATTTTTATTAGTAAAAGTCTTCCTGAAGAAGATCAACACACTTTACTCCAACTAATAAAGGAGTATATCGATGTCTTCGCCTGGAGTTACGAAGATATGCTTGGCCTAGATCCTCAAATAGCCATACATAAGCTTAATATTCTTTCAGATGATAAACCGGTGAAGCAGCAACAACGACAGTTCCATACAGATATGATAGATACAATTGAAGCAGAAGTCAAAAAACTCATAGCTTGTGGCTTCGTTCGAGAAGAACAACATACTGACTGGGTGGCCAATGTCGTTTCAGTCAGAAAAATAGAAAATTTCGAGTCTGCATAGATTAACAAGATCTGAACTCAGACTGTCCAAAAGATAAATTTCCTCTTCCCATCACAGATTTCATGATCGACAATACATGTGGCTTTGAACGTATGTACTTCAAGGATGAATTCTCAGGCTACAATCAGATCAAGATATCTCCTAATGACAAAAAATACCTTTTTTCATACATAATTGGGAGTTTTCTGTTATACAGTCATGCCTTTCGGCTTGAAGAATATGGGTGCAACATATCAATGAGCCATGAGTATAATTTTCCAGAAGCATTTACGAAAAATAATAGAATGCTATGTAGATGACATCGCTGTCAAGAGTTGCTCCAAAGATGATCACCTTTAAGATTTGAAGACTGTATTTGAATTGATGCATCACCACCAGCTGAAGATGAATCCAACTAAATCTTTTCTGGGAGTCTCCAGTGGCAAGTTTCTTTGATTTGTTATAACTTTCAAAGATATTCACATTGACCCCGATAAAATCAAAGCCATCCTTGAAATGCAGCCTCCACATAATCTCAAAGAACTTCGTGGTCTGCAAGGCCGTTTGGCATACATTAGGAGGTTCATCTCCAATCGCTCAGGACGATGCCGACCCTTTACTCAGTTAATGAAGAAAGATGTAACCTTTGTCTGGAATAAAGTATGTCAACAAGCATTCGACAATATCAAATGATATCTCATAAATCCACTAGTTCTGGTGTCCTCGATCGTAGAAAAACCCTTTTTGCTGTATATTTGAGCAATGGATCACTCCTTAGGGGCACTTCTTGCACAAAAGAGTGACGAAGGCCATGAACAGGTGATCTATTATCTCAGTCGCATGATAGTAGATGCTGAACATCGATACAATCCGATGGAAAAAGAATGCCTTGCCTTGATGTTTGCTATTCATAAGATATGACATTACATGTCAGTTTAAACCATTCATATCATAACCAGAGTAAATTCCCTCTGGGTATTGATGACCAAGCCGAGTACAATAAATTCTTGGTTAGCCACATTGGCAATGCTGCTATCGCCTTGTGATATGGTATATGTCGCACAAAAAGCAATAAAGGGTCAAGCTCTAGCTGATTTCCTAGCAGCTCATCCTATACCAAAAACTTCCAAACTATACAATGACATCCCGGATAAAGTATTAGAGTCAAACATGGCAATGGAAGATGACACCTGACAACTATTCTTTGACGATATATCAAGAATATGACCCAAAGGCAACATAGTAGTTGGAGTTGGCATAGTCCTAGCATCTCCTGACAAACTATTCATTCATCGAGCATATTCTCTCAGTGAACAATGTTCCAATAATATAGAAGAATACAATGCTCTACTCATTGGTCTCTAATTATTTAAAGAATTAGATATAGAATATCTTGAAGTCTACGGAGATTCTAAGCCGATAGTCAATCATATCAGAGGAAAGTACGAGGTTCGAAATAAAGACCTCATCCCTTATCATCAAGCGGCAATCGAACTGGCTTTTTTCCTTCAAAGGATTCTTCATCGAGCATGTACCTCATTTAAAAAATATGGAAGTTGATGCTTTGGTCGGCCTAGCAACATCATTGGTTATTCCCCTAATGAGACGATACTCAATTATGATAACATGACGAGAGTTGTTCTGTACAAAGAACAACTTGAACCTCGAATAGAGTTACGTCATAACTATAACTCCTATGGATAAAGATTGGAGAAACCCTTTTATAGACGCTGCTTATGGGATTCTTTCAGAAGATCCGAAAGAAGCCACTTCCATCAAAAGATGCTCACTCTGATTCTACTATGATGCCTCGTCTAAGACATTATATCATCGTTCTTGTGATGGATTGCTACTACGTTGTCTCTCCAACCATGAAACAAAACAATCACTCTGTGAGGCTCATGATGGCATCTGTGGAGCACATCAGCCGAGTCCTAATTTATAAGACCACCTCAGGAGAATGGGTTATTATTGGCCCACCATGGTGGCATATGCCGTAGACTATGCTCGTAAATATGGATTATGTCAAATTTATGCTGATTTTATCCACCAAACAGCAGAATTTTTATAACCTACAACTGCCTTCTGGCCTTTTGAAGCTTGGAAAATAGATATTATTGGTCCGATCAACCCACATTCTTCTAGAGGACATCGTTTTATACTTGCAATAACCAATTACTTCTCTAAATAGGCAGAAGCTGCCCCGCTCATCGAAGTTAAGACATCCAACCTAATTAACTTCGTCAAACGCCATATTATCTATCATTTCGGTATTCTTCGAAGGATAATACATGACAATGGACCACAATTTGCTAGTCAAGCATTTTATCGGTTCTGTGACAAGAATTGAATCCAGAATATAGTATCTACGACCTATAATCCAGCAACCAATGACTTAGAAGAATCCTTCAATAAGACCATAATCAAACTCCTTAAGAAGTTTGTCTCATTGAACAAACGTGATTGGAATGAGACACTCAAAAAATATTTATGGGCTTATCGTACGACAGTTCGGACTCCAACAGGTTGTACGCCATTCTCTTTGGTCTTTGAATGTGAAGCTATCCTTCCACTCAAAATCCATATACCTTCTCTCAGAATAGCTATTGCTAATGAGCTAACAGTAAAGAATAATGATCAATTATGCCTACAAGAATTAGAAGCATTGGATAAAAAGCGTCTACACGCTCAACAACGCATTGAGCTATATCAAATACGTATTTCAAGAGCTTTTAATCGAAAGGTCAAGAAAATAATATTCTAAGTCGATGAATTGGTCCTTTCAGTGAGAAGACCTATGATCACAACACATAAAAGCAAAGGTAAATTTTAGGCTAAATGGGATGGTCCTTATGTGGTGGAGACCGTATTCTCGAACGGAGCCTATAGGCTTGCTAAGCCTAACGAAGATTTCTTAATGATGCCTATCAACGAAAAATTCCTCAAGAAATATTATGTCTAAACCCAATATATTCTTCTCCATTTCCAGTGGATTAAATCAAGATACATTTTGTTTAATCTCCAGCAACTTATAGCCTACACGGCCTCTCGAACTATTACCTATATTCATTTTTGAATAAGATATGGGTAATGGGTCCTCAAAGTTCTCCAACGGGACAATACTCAGATCCAACGGAATACTCTCGTTAAGATCACCTAAAAAATTTCCCTAACCAAAATGTTCCATTTCTTAAAGCCCAGTACTTAAGGATATCCTATTCCCGATCCCCAGTTGGGTTGGAAATAATCTCTCATGTTTATTAACCAGTAAATAAATATAGTATGATTCACGTCCATATTACCTCTGAATCATATTTTATTTATTTTTCTAAAGAGAAGATAACAGTTCATCCTTGAACTACTCTTTCTTCTCCTCTCCGGTGGAGTAAACTAGTGAACTATCACGTTCATATCACCTTTGATAGTATTGCATCCAATGAAAATTTATTATTTGTACTCAGCACGAGTATACCTCGAGTGATACATCCACCAAATTCTTTCACAAATTTATCCTGTCATGTCCATAATAGCTCTGAGCAGATATATATTCAATGGGTCTCGATTTGAAAGTATCACTAAGGCAAAATAAAATTTATTTATGAGAAAAAGATAATATTGGTCCAGGGATTCCCATGTGCACACATTCGTCTGATTGACAAAAAATATTGCATAGTGTGTATTACCAAAAAAATTGCAAGAATACGCGTAACAAACCATACGGCGCATTTATGCGCGTATCAGTAGGATGGCAAGGTAAAGTCAACGTATTTAGTAGAGCACTTCGACCAAAGCCTTCAGTTAGCAACACACATGCAGCACAATAAAGTCAAAGCTGAAATTTTATTTTAGCTAACTCATGATTACACACGATGGAGATCTATCACAACTAGATTTTTATTCTAAAATAATGATTATACATATGGAAATCTATTATACCCAGATTTTTATATGATGGAGGTCTATCACAGAGCCATCCCCATCTCTGCGTCCCGTTGGCTCCCAATGAGGAAGACATAGGCACAGAAGAAATTAGCTCCTCAGTGGAAACCGCAACACCTGGAAAAGAAATCCATATTATGGGTAAGGATGCTATACAGAACTGGGCCTGTTTAAATTAGCATAGCCCCATTTCTATCTAGACTCGATAGAGGACATGGCGAGCCGAACAGAAGCTGTTCCGCTATCGCCATCCATCTCCACCGCTAGAACCACCAGTTGGGATTCTAATTCCAACCCTATAACCAGCACAGGGGCCATATTAAGAGGGTGATTCCATTGAGCTGAGGTTGAAGAAAATGAATAGTCTTCTGGGTAATTCGTTAGTTCAATACGAACGATGAAGCTTATAATATCCTTCCATGCTCCATCACACAAAGATCTCAGGGACAACGAGTTCAAGACGAGCGTCCCACCCATTGTTGAGAAATGTCTCCTCTTGCGTCTTCTTGGCGGACAATAAATTCGATAGAGCCACGCTGCTACGGTCATCTTCGTAGGCTCACACTTAATGATGGCCATGCTCAAGTCTCACAGCAGGAAAAAGATAAGTTTAAAAAAATTTGGCAAAATTTTGCTCCTATTTGTAGGAGAAGACGCGCCATAGTCAACATTATTCTCAAAAAATGCTCCCAAAAAGTCGCTGCATCTTCTCAAAGAGCGTATCAAAACCAAAAAGTAAGCCAAAGATACATACATGTTAGCCACGTCAGCAAATTCATTAGAATTCTGTCAAGAATGCGTGCACAAACTTCTCAACAACTGTTATGCTTCTAATTCAAAGTAATTTTGAATTCAACTTAACGAATTCAAAAACTTTGAAGGGGGGCTTGTAGAAGCATAAAAAGTACACCTTAGACTATGTCACAGTTTCCTATAAGAAGATCCAACAAACAGAAGAGCGATGCACTTTCTACTTGTCTTAGAAGAAAGATGTACATTTTTTTACTTTGGCGCACTTTTCATTATTTTCAGAGGATGGCGCATTATTCAGAGAGTAGAAAAGGGATGCACTTTTTTACTAAAGTTGGCGCACAAACGATCATTTCTCTCTGAAGAATTTAATGCAATAGAATGACAGCTGACATATGCAGAAACCGAAGAGTCAAAAGTTATTATTATATCGGAGGGGCCCAGGTTGTCGTTTAGCGACCCATTCACAGTGCAGACCCTTCAAAAGTGCGCCAGAGTGCCACCCTTTCAAAAGTGTGCCGCAGTGCCACTCCTTTAAAAGTGTGCCACAGTGCCATTTTTTTCAAAAGTGTGCCACAAAGCCACTCCTTTCAAAAGTACGCTGCAGTGCCACTCCTTCAAAAGTGTGCATTGTGTCACTCCTTCAAAAGTGCGCCGCAGTACCACTCCTTAAAAATTGTGCCACAGAGCCACTCCTTTCAAAGTGTGCCATAGTGCCACTCCTTCAAAAGTGTGCAGCCATGGCGACACTTTCAAAAGTGTGCCACAGTTCTATACCTTCAGAAATATGCCAGTCTCCAGACGACTTCTAAAGTGCGCATAATATCCACCAACATTGAGCGGTTATAACTGCTTGTTATACATGTCGTACTTCTCATAAAAGGTGTACAAATAACTTTCTCCCACGACCTATACTTTTCTCGCATAGGAAGCTACGTGTCAAGTAGGCAGCAAGTTGTGCACCCACTCATGCAGAATATGGGATGTTAATCCACCAGAAGTGTACGCACAATGGTAAAATAGTGTTGACTGTGCAAAGTGTGTGCATATTCTCATAACCAATCCTAAACTCTATAAATATTGGTTCTTTGCAACTTAGAGAGAGGAGGTCACATACAGAGAGACATATCTACACACACCCAGAAAAATCTTGACCTACCTACACTTACACAAAGAGGAGCACACATAGAGATATAGAGAAAAGAGCTGGAATTCTCAAGTCCTTAAAATTCAATAGCAGAGCGAGAGAAATAGTAGCTTTTATATGCCTCTGTGCCAAAGCTTTCCAATTGTTTACCTCTCCAAGTGTTCGCAGCAATCTTCAAGACTTTGAAATTCAAGAGCCGAGCGAGAGAAATAGAAGCTTTTACGTGCCTCTGTGCCAAAGCTTTCCTATTGTTCACCTTTCCAAGTTGTTCGCAACAATCTTCAAAACTTTGAA
This sequence comes from Iris macrosiphon, assembly GCA_036927795.1. Lineage (NCBI taxonomy): Eukaryota > Viridiplantae > Streptophyta > Magnoliopsida > Asparagales > Iridaceae > Iris > Iris macrosiphon. Next base: position 94,858,156 of record JAYESA010000005.1, on the reverse strand, counting down.
ATTCAAGAGAAGAACGATAGAAATAGAAGCTTTACGTGCCTCTGTGCCAAAGCTTTCCTATTGTTCACCTCTCCAAGTTGTTCGCAGCATTCTTTTCAGTTCTTCTTTGTCGTATATAGTTCTTTGTCAACGTGTACATTTCTTAATCGTCGAGTGGTCCAAGGAGTAAAGTGATCATCAGCAGATCAGACCTTTATATCTATACTTTCCCAGAATCAAAGAATCAATTGTACTTAGATCCCTATTTAGGATCTTTATTTGTACTCTTCTTTCTTTGCATTTAAAAAAATAGTTTGTAAACACGAAAAGTTTCCTCGTTTAAAACTTTTTTGTCACTAAACACATTCTTAATACTCTCAATGTAATCCCCCTCATTTTGGAATATGGGTAATTTGTAATTATTTTTATTATTTTATTTAATAAATAGATTTAAAGAATTAATTTCTAAAATCTATTTATATATATGACACTTTGCCATGGCTTGGATATTTTGAGCAATGCACGACCTTTTTTTCCTTCCAACCAAATTCACATTTTTGACCTTGACTGAACCAAGTATACTTGGGACATGTGTGTTGCATTATTTTTATCCCCCTTGCTCCCAAAATATTAAAAAATATCTAGAACTATTGACATTGTAAAACTATCTTTATTTAGCTAGTTGAACCCAACCGAGCCCAAACATCCAACTCAGACTCTCAAACCAAATCCTATGAGATATGTACCCTACCCTCACACCTTTTTTCTACTCCACAACACATTCCACATATAAAATATATCCAAAAAATTTGAACAAATTAATTAAATGGTCCATAATTGCAATATTTCTAAATTAAGAAAGACCCTTATACAATCTTGTTGCATATCAATTTAAATATAAAATAAATTATTTAAAATCTATTTTAAATATTTTAGAGCATCACCACACCCTATTTTAGTCTCTTTAAATATTATCCATAGATGGAAACACTAAAATCAAATCCTAACCACCCACCTATTTAAACTACCTATATTTATCAACCCCCAACACCTAAACCTAATAGCCGACCTCCCCCTCTCTCAAACCCACGACCAAGATGCCTCTCCCCCTCCCTATCTTTTCTCTTTTCCATCTCCTTCCTTTACCCTTTTAATCCCCCATAAGCCGGCCACCTAAAACCCCAACCGAACCCCCTTTTAGGCTAAATATTGGATGCTGGTTGCAGCAGCAGTTCAGACCACTCCATGGCAGAAAAAAATCCATAAAAACCCTAAATTTACATTATACTTGAAGCCCCCAAGAGACCCATCAATTTTTGTGAAGTTTGGATTCTGTTTGATACTTCAAAAGATCACTATCGCAAGAAGAGCCTCTGCCGTAATCGCGAACACGTAAGTTTCATAACTTCTATTTTATATTTATTTCACCAATGTGAGAACCCTTGTATGAACCCATATACATGTTAGATGATAAATGATAAAACCCCCATACATGAAAAACCCTAATTTTATATGCAAAACTGTTCTTTTATGACATGAAACCAATACATGGCAATATGGTAACCATAATAACCTAATTTTGATAGATATTATTTTATTATTAAATAGAAATTTCCAAAAATTAAATAATAATTTTCAAATTATTAATTAATATATTTTATATATTAAATAATTTTCTATGCAAGTTGGCAATATTGCATGCACAAACTAGTTGTCAAGTTGCTAGAACTCATAGTCGACGTGCAACGTGACTTTATGCATGTAAAGTTGTGATTGGTCTATTTAAAATTAATTTCATAATTAATAGTTTTTAATAATTAATAATTTAAAAATAATTTTGGCAATGTTTAATGACTAGTAATATATTGGGGTGTAGCTATTTGCATGTGCAACCAATGTAGAATTAATTACTAGATAATAACATAATTTAACTAGTAAAGTAGAGTATAATTAGTGCAATATTAATTGGTAGGTGTTCGAGACATTTATGTGGAGAGCTCTGGACCAGACTTGTTGTGCTCACAGCTTGGCCTGGAAGGCAAGTACACCTTGCTTGATTGTATTATTCAGTATACATATGCCTAGTTTTTATTTGCTAGTTGTGTGCACGCATCTTAGAGTTGCAGACTTACCTGGTATATTGTGAAGGTACTTGGTATCTTTTGACCTGGCACTTGTTCAATACGTTCACTGAGTGAGGGAGTGCATGAACTAGATTATCGACTGATCATCAATACATGAGTTTATTTCTTGTGTTAGTAGTTGGTGTTTGGGCTAGTTTTCTAGATTTTATTGACGTCATTGTATTATATCTGTACCGCGTATAAGGTTCAGATAGTACATTGGGTGGAAAGAATCTACTAGTGAGCGTATGGGACTTCTGTTTCTTCTGGTGTAAATGGTATATCCCCGAGTTCTATCGAACACCTGGTAGGATGATGGATTCTTCTATTCTTCCCCCTCATGTGCCACTAGAGATGTCTCGAGTGCATTTTACATAGATAGTTTAGTTACCCTATTTATTATTTACTGCTTACTTTTATGCATGTCAATTTTTTGTATACTTGTTATGTCCCTCTGAGGACCTGCCACCCTTTCCAGGTATAGACGATCATAACTAATTACAGGAGCACGGATCAAGACCTGCTACTTTATTCTCTTTCGAGGAGCTCTTTACCTTCGTGTCAATTGGTTCGTAGTTGAGTTGATACTTTTCTGGCGTTTATTTATTTTAAGAAAGTCAGATTCTATTTCTATCCTAGTTTGGTAGTGGATTTGTCTCCACTCGACTATTATTTCGGGTTATTTGGACAAGATTATTTGGATTTATATTGGTTTAGTTTAATTATTTATTAACTTGTGCTGTGGATGAGATTTAGTTACCTGTGACTAATGACATTATATACCACTTGTGAATTATTATTCATAATACAACGTACGTATGTGTTATGGTTTCTATATATTGGAATTGTCATATACATACGACTGGCATGCTTGCATATTCCTAGTCCTACGTATTTTAGGACTGGGGCATGATACTGAAGCACACATCAATCACCTGAATTTTGTTACTAACATTTCTCTTTATGGGTCTACGAGAAAATCCTTCACTAAGCCATATATATAGAACACGATCCCCTACAACTACTGCACATATACTTCTCAAACACACACTCAAACATATACACACCATACTCACACACAATTGGTATATTGCACACTAGAATTGTGCTCACATTATACTTTTCTCACATCTGCAATTGCCCTAATCTACAGCTGCTGTTGCTGCTGCTCTATACTAAGTTGCTGGTATTGTGTTGCATACCCTCAACCCTGCATTCCTCATATCTTCCTTTGGGATACCCAGGTAGCTCACACCTTCACTTGATACAATATATCTCATTCTTATCTGTACAACTGTAATACAGTTTATGTGATACCTTAACTAACGTACACATATAAATCAATTGCACACACATCCGACACAAGTTTACACACTCAAGCTCAAGGTTGTGCACACATGAGGAAGGCTACATGAGCTGTTATTGTAGCTAATACTGTTGCACATGCAGCACAAAGACTCTCCCTCTTCTTGCTGCTATTGTTTACCCCTCTCTTTGAGCAACCAACCACCCATTCAACTTCTGCATAACACCGAGAACACGATATTCACTCTTCTCTGAATACCTCTAGCACTTGTTCTCAAACACCCCACAGTTGCATATACAATCCCCAAGACTCATACCTCTCTCGATATTCTAAACCATAGTTATCACAACCACAACTGGACACTTAATTCACTCACATTATTATATACACTGCCTTATGATCTGGCACAAGGCTGTGCAGTGCTCCCCATATTTGCATTGATATCCAATACTGTCATGACCCGCACCCGGTGTAGAAGCACGAGTACATGGGCACGTCCAGCCTACGCCACAACATCGACGGTAGAACGCTGTCTAGGTCATCAATACTATCTAAATATCTCACACAATATATAATGTTTATGTCATGATATCTCAACTCCGAATGGAGGAACAATATGATAAAATGATAATGATAATCCATACTCAATCACAATATAAAACTAGAGAAAGATATGGCACGATATGGAATAAAAGAAATATAATCACAAGTCACAAATACAACTCATATCCAAGTCTAATAGACTAGCAAAATAGTCTCAAATATAATACATGCCAAAATATCTAAACTAAGACATAACCAATCCAATAATCTAAATATCTGTAACTAGCTGATCATCTCCCGGTATCGGCTCCTCCTGAGCCACCATCTCCAACTCTACACCCACTATGTCTCGAGGTATATAGTGTGTAGGATACTAGTCGTCTAAATCATCTAAAAAATATATTCAGTCAGGATTGGAGCAAAATACACCTCTAACAGCAGTTCCAATAGATGATAAATGTTATGTAAGAGTAAATAGAGAGAATATATATACAACATAAATAGAGCATAAGCAGAAAATATACAGGATATGGAAATACTGTAAATAATACAAGAGAGATGAACATTATATACATGAGTTAAAAAATATAACCAACTAAGTGAGTGAGTACTAGCATCGACCTGTGATCAGCTTAAAATTTTTACAGGAATCATGGCCTGGCTAATCATATATGAAATGTATGATTAACACTTACAGGGTACTTGTACATGAATACTTGTATAGGATGGATATGATCACATCTCTAACTAACACTCCCCGCCCCTGACTATTATAATAGATCCAACCATCGCACGCTATGACACGGGATTATCTAAGAAGGTAGATAGTCTCCCCAGGAATCAGTATCCATACATATACAAGAATAACATGGCATATACATGATACGCCAGGAACTACCAGGAATAATATCTCATGACAGGATCTGAAAAATACTAATCCGTGTAACCATGTGTCAAGAAGTCAAGGATATCTACACTTAATAAAAGAAACATAAAATATATCATAAACGAAAAACTGTCAGAGAATGTACTCGCCTGAAATCTGGGGTGAAGTATCAAATATATAAGGAATAGTGCCTCGAAGACCTAAATATGGAGTATTACTTCAACATATTTTTTTGAAATGATAAATAAGTTAGACTAGTCAATCTCTAGGTCTTAAAGTTATTTCTAAGTCAAACTAGGCCAAAATAGTCAAACTAGGTCAACTCTAGGTCAAACTAGTCAAACTTTGTCAAACTAGCCATTTCAAGGTTGTATTAGCCTATAGCTAGATTTTTAGGTTGGTATCTTGAGGATACACGCAATATTAGCTAAGACTAGGTATTAGGGTATCTTATAATATCAATGTCAAGATATACCTTACACTAACTATTAATACTAGGTAATATATTACCATACATACTTATTTGAACATGTATAACTAATATACTAATACTAGTTAATGTAGTATCATTATCTTATAAGTTATGTAATACTATATATAATATTAACTTAATATCTTGATTGCAACTTAACACTAACACATTACCTTAATTTAACTAAGTCTAATTACAATTACCTTGGTATCTCATAGGTTACAGATATTAATTACTATGGCTATATAAATATCTATCATACCTACTCTTAATACCTCATTCTAACCCTCAACTTAATATCCATTACATCACATTGGTATCCACTAATCTCACTTGATACACACCTAGCTTTTAACCTCTATCCTTTCTCACTAAAATATAATACTCCCATACTAACCACTAGGTAATATGGTATCAACCACAACTAACACTAGTTCATATCCTAGGACTGATACACATACTGATATTTCCTATAGATACTCACATGAACTTCTTTCTTACTACCTATACTAGCCACTAACTACCCTTCCTTACCCCACTACTATGTTTGCAACTGATTCAAGCAACCTGGTACAGTTAGTGTGAGACAAAACCCTACATCACAGCAGGCAGTAACTGTCAAGACCCATATCAGGAATAAGGGTACGAGTAGTGATCAACGCCCAGCCTACACTGCAACATCGGCGGTAGAACACTATCTGGGCCAACCACACTATCTAAATATCTCATATAATATATATATGGTACCTGTCAATATCATGTCAACTCCCAACTGAGGAACAATATGGTATATGATAATGGTAACAATACTCAATCACAAAAATAAAACTAAAGGAGGATGAAAGCACGATATGGAATACAAGTGAGAAAATAAGAGTCACAAATACATCCATAAGTCTAAATCCAAAAGTCTAGACATAGCCACTCCCAAAATAATGTATACATGTCATGAGTCTAGAAATGAGACTAATACAAGGTCCAAAATATAAGTCTAGACCTCCTCGATCACTGGCACTATGTCCTCCTGCTCTAGGGGAGAATCCTCTAATGGCACATCGTCCTGCGGCCGGTAATAAGTGGAACACAGATCCACAAGCCAATCATCTAGAAAATATATCCAATCAGGATTAGAATAAAGTACATACCTCTGAAAGCAGTTCCAAATACATAATAGAGCATATATAACAAATAATAGAAAAGAATAGAAGTTAACTAGCAATAGGAAATAAAAATAAACTATAGTGAACATGTGAAGTACTGGAATAAAAGAGCAAGCAATATGAATAACTGCAAGTAATAAAAATACATAAACTAGCTAATGTGCCATAGAGTACAAGTTGATTATGTGATCGATTTTGGTTGAATACGAATACAATATGGTAACTCGATTATACGTGTGATATGTAATCGACATGTACACGAATAAATTTAGGCTTGATCACATAACCAACTCCTAATCCCCCTTCCCTAACTAATACTTATGGATCCAATCATGACATGTTACGAACACGAATATAAGCACAGTGAAGACTAGCAGTGTGTGAACACAAAGTACTCGATAATCAATACCCGATATACACGATAAAATACATGTGAAGGAGTACCCGCTGAACATAGTAGGGCATAACATCTCTTGACAGGATTCATATAGTACCAGTCAGTGTAGCCGTTGTGTCGGAATCAAGTTAATAGTTCTAGGACATCTAATATACATACTATCATAAAATAAAAACTAGCAGAGAGATGTACTCACCTGTGGTCCTGAACAAAGAATGCAAAACGGTATCCGAACTGGTGTCACACTGACCTATATATGAAATATCATGTCAATAGGTGTAATGGATGAGAAAAGTTAAAGTATGCACAAAATATATTTCTAGGCCAATACTAGGTCATTCTAGCTTTACTCGGCCAACTAAGTTCACACTAAGGTTTTAGGACCAAAACTAGTTAATTAGTCTATAAGGGTCACTAACTAACTAGTACTAACTAATGACAATAATATATATGTAATAAGATACTCTATGTATTGGTATATAATAACTAACACTTATGTAATGCTTAATCAACTGACATCTAACTGATATGCTAGTATACCTAACCTTTCTTAACACTATATATATACTAATACTCGATACCTATAATACTACTATATATAACACTACTAACTAGCATACAGTGACTAACATCTATTTATTAACCAATGTATACACCACAACTAACTACCAGTTACTAACATTCACAAACCCACAACTGACACTAACCTGAGTATACTGATACTCCCCTGGACCTAACCTATCCTACCAATAGTTGATACACAAACTCCTCCCTCCTCATATCATATAAACTGAGCCCCCCGGTATCTGAACTCCCATACTTACATTTCTGGCACAACACTCGATTGATACTCACATAAATCTGGAAATGGGCCCTCATTGCTAACATATAGCCATATTAACTAGCTTGCACAATCATTAGACTGTACTCTACCTTGGTTACTGCATACACACACACACACACTCAACCGATGTTCAGTACACAATCCAACACTGATACACCCCCAAGGCCTCATTGCTAACATAAAGTCTAACCTCTCACACACAGTCACATAACTCCTCCAACACTTGAACACACGACCACAAGAGTCCCCCTAACCCGATAATGCACAGTGAATACAAATGTGTGATGCTAACTCTAATTATTCCAACTCCAGTGATGTATTGTGTGGCTCACCCTCAAATGTCAACAATAGCACAAACCTGCTATTCAACTGTCCAAAACCCGACAGTGAATACTCAAGCAACTAACATATCCCTACCTCCAATACCCCCCCCATATATATATATATATATATATATATATATATATATATATATATATATATATATATATATATATATATATATATATATATATATATATATATATATATAACACTAGAGTATATATATACACTAACCTATATTGAATAAATAATTAATAATAAGTACAAAACTAAAATTAGAACAGTGAATGGCCACAAGGTCAATATATCAAACACTTGGCATGCATATCATGATACGTTAAGATATGCCCATGATAAGCACTCCAAATGTATTCGAACTCGACTCAAATCATACACACAAGTTCTAAATAACAATTAGAACTTAAACTAAGTGCTAACACATCAATTCAAGGGTCATGTCAAGTTATCACATGTGTGTGGCACCCGTATCGAAGGAAAAACTCTTAAATCACCCTGTATCATAATTTCTTGTAATATGGCCTACTCATATCCATTTGTGGACACGTATCTAGTCCCACAACCCCGATCTAAGTCTAATTAGGCTAAATTGGTCTTATGACACACACTTGATGTGTTAATCTCGTAATTCCCCCAAAATATACACAAATTACTATGTAACATTCATAATACACAGCCAATTAGCATAGAACTTATTCCTATAGGTAGTCCTATGCCATTAGGGTATTCTTACGAGTCAAATGCATGATTTGGAAGCTACAAAGAAGAGAAATTCAAAAATTACTAATTGGAAGATGAATTCCCAATGAAAACTCAAGTTGACATGCTCCGGACACGATCTCTTCACCAATGCTTCTCCTCCGTGTTCTCCTTGCTTCTCCAAGCTTTAAAGCTCCTTGAGTGATGTGAATGAGATAGAATATAAAAGAATTAAGAGAGAAATTGATGGAGGGATGAAGGAATTTAGGAATCTATAAATTGGGGATCTAGAAATAAAGAAGTAAATAAAGAGGAGAGAGAGATAGACCTCTCTAAAAGTGGCCGGCCCCTTCCCTCTTCCTCAAGTCACTACCAAATGTCCAAGTTGCCCCTCCACTAGTGTCATGTAGGTTCTAATTAGGAAGGGGTAAATTAGTAAGGCTTCTAACTAATCCAAATTAACTATAATCCTCCTAATTAATTAGTTGAAAATTGTCTATTGGGCTTGGTCTAGGTTGGCTCAAATGTTGTCATGACAAATTCTAGTTGTGTTTACATGTGTCTAGTCTAATTATTGGTTAGCCCACTAACTATTATTAAAATATAGCATAACCACAATTATTAATATAGCATACTAATTAATTATTAAATTACTAGAATAATATAACTATACTAAAAGACTAAATTACCCCTATTTTGAAAAGTGGGGGTGACAAACCTACCCTCTTTATAAAAAAAAATTCCTCAAAATTTAAGTAAGAAACTAACTACAACAAGCAATCCCAAAAAAAAAATTATATCTCATGGCTCAAAAAGATAAGGATATCGCTCGCGTATCTCGGTCTCTCGTACCCAAGTGGACTCTCCTAGCGAGTGATGCTGTAAGCCCCCTAAATTTCAGAATTATTAATTGGGGATCTTTCTGGAAATTTTTAGGATTTTTCTGATGATTAAAACCTAGGCATTGGATATTGAAGGATTTTTAATTTCGGTTAATTTATATTAAAATATTATGGAAATAATATTTTATGGTGTAAAATGGGAAATCGGACATAGGGTAATTTTCCGGAAATTAATTGGACTCCGGAATCATTTTTAAAGCCCTAGAAACCCATGTAGAATTAAACCGAATTAAACCCGTGCCAACGCCCGACATCCCCACGAGAGCCGAAGCCAAGCCCAAGGAGCGTTGACCCAGCCCGAATCCTAGGTCAAACCCTATTCCAATTTTCTGTATGTATAAATACATGTTTTTCTAGTTTTCTACACAAAGAAATAAAACGAAAAAGAAAAAAAAAGGAAATTAAATCCCAAATCCCTAATTCCCAAATCCCTAACCCTAACCCTAACCCTAACCCTGACCTCGCCTGAACCGAAGCCGCCGTCGAACCCCAGCCCGCCGGAAACCTAGCCGTCGACTCCCTCTCTCCTCTGCTCGCCGTCGCCGGTCATCTCCGCCGACGAGCCCAGGCCCGTCCTCCGCCGACCCGAAAACCTAAACTCCTCTCTTCTCTACTTCCTCCCCCGTCCAGATCGCCACCGACCACGACCCGCCGTGCTCCTCCTACCTCGACGTCGACCCTTCCCCCTCACCGAGCACCACCGGAACCCTAATCCCTTAGCCCGCTGCCCCTCGATCCCCTTTCTCCTCCTCCGCCAGTGACCTCACCGACCCCCGCCGCCAAGTCCAGCGCACGACCCCGACTTCCCCCTCAATCCGCCGACCTCACCGCTGACCTAACTTCACCGACCATCTCCCATCTCCGCCTGGCCATCGAACCCCTCGCCCCGCTGCCACCTACCTCGGCCAGTCTCTCCTCCACCGCCCTAGTCGAACTCTCCAACCCCTCCGACTCCTCAGCCTCGAGAGCCCAGGCCACCCCGCTGCGCCGCTGCCCCGTCGGAGAGCGCAGCACCGACGACAGAACCCCTCCCCCGGCCGCCTGAGCAACAGTCTCTCCTCCAGCGGGCCGCCCGGCCAGCAACGACTTCCCGGACACCGCTGCCCTGAACCCTAGAGCGGTGGACACAGAACGCAGCCGGGACACAGGACTGGTCGACACAGCGGACACAGCAAAGACAGCGGACACAGCACCAGTACAGGACACGCGAAGACACGGCAGATTTGACGCTCGGACACGTCTCGGACACAGGAAATCAGATTCACAGGGCCCTGTTCAGGTAGCGTTTTCTCTCACCTCGTAAATCCGTTTTCAATTCCGTCAATTGCTATGCGGAGACTGTATAACCCTCTCGGTGTCCGTGCAACTCGCTCGGTACATCGCGTCCTGTGGTGATCGCACACCGCGATCCAAAAATAGGAAAACCAACGCCCCGTTTCACCCCGGAACTGAGTACGCCCCGCCAAATGGGACGACTTGGTCGCAAGCGGTCTTTACCGAACTGTGCGCAACGTTGATACGGTCGTGTGGGATTTTGCGGAAGTTGATTCGGAGGTGCGTGCACACCGGAATCAACGCGTATCCGCCGACAACGCCCCGTATCCGTCAGTTCTGGAACACGCTGTAACTTTGTGTACACACGTCGGATCGAGACGAAACTTGCGCCATCGGACTCGTAGCAATACGCTGGTCCTGTGACCCAAGTTTGGTTCGATTATGAGAACGTTGACAAAATCGCGTATCGTGGGCCCCACAGGCTCCACTTGACGGGCGATTTTGTGATCGGCTCATCGGAATCCAATTCTGGAAGTTCCTTTGGGTTCGTATCATCGTTCCTGACTTGTTGACACTAAGTTTGGCGAATTTGGAGACCTTTGACCCTGACACGCTTTTCGGTGCAAAGTGGCCCACATGTGGACCCCGCTTTGACCCAAAAATGTCATTTTTGCCCTTGTGTCCAAATTGGACTCAAGGACAGGCATTTCTAGCTATTTGATATTTTCTGAATCTAATGGTGATGTTTATTTCAGCAACCTGAGTAGTACCTGCAGATCACACTGAGACCAGAGCTACAGTTGGATCCAAGACCACAGGCAAGTGTACCTTGCCAAACTTTGCAGTATTGTTACATATTTTCTTTATTTCATTATATTGCTGTGCATGCTTAACCTAGGACCGTGTGACGTACTTAGCGTCCGATTATAGTCGGGTGCCAACACCGTACGCGGTGTTGTGTACGGTCATCTAGAGATGGACATTCGTGACACTATATATTCTCGTATTGGTCTTACCAAGTACACTTTGACCCAGGACACTTGACACTACTCATGAGATAGGATCTTCCCGAGACATTCGTGGTGATTCTGTATAGGATACAGGACATGGACATTATATTCTTAGATATAGTATGACTTGTTGCATTAGACATGATCCCGCTTGACATGGACATGAGACGTTATGGTCATGAGAGGCGTGGTTACATTGGGTGGGGAGAGACACACAGGCTACAGGCTGATCATATATATATACACCCCTATTATTGTGAGGCACAAGACTCTGAAGCCGAGCTTGGCCCATTACCGGTTATTACCGCTACCGGCTCCCCGACACAGAGCTTGTAGTGGCTTCGACCTGAGCACTAGTGATGCTCTCACTTGCATTTTCACATAGATGGTTATATAGCTTACCCTATTTATTGCATTTTCTGCTGCACTGCATTTATTTTGGCTTGTATTTTCTGTACCTTGCTGTCCCCTGAGGACCTGGATCCGGACTTTGTCCCCAGGACTAGCAGAGGAGATCCACTTAGAGTTATACAGTACATGAGCTTTATCAGGAGCAGAAGCAGGAACAGGAGCAGATACAGGAGCTGTACCAACATCTGAGGACGAGTTCATACCCGAGGACTTCTCCTGAGTATTGGCGTGAGATTTTCTTTTATTTCTGTTTCTAGTTATTCTCTTTCCAGTCTATTTCATTTGATGTATCAGACATGTTCTCGGATTGTTCTCCGAGACACTTTTTATTGTGATTTGTTAGTTTATTTATTTACATTATTCTGGCATTTGATCTGTGATTATCTGTTGTGGATGAGATTAGTATAGACTGTGACTCATATCATTGGACCTACTTATTGTTGTATTACAGCTTAAGCATGCCCCGATGGATCCATTAAATTGGGTTTGTCCATCGGTGTGTGCTGCTGGCCATTGCCACGCGTCCGGTCCCTCGATATTTTGGGACTGGGGCGTGACAGATGCCTCTAAGCGACGCATACCAAAGGAATCGTCTAGTTCTGAAACATTTTCTCCCTGCGATTAAGAATCTCCACAGGCTGCTCTGGGTAGCTGAGAGTCGGACCCACCTCGATCTTCGAGTGATCTAATACATGGCTAGGACCTGCCACTTATCGTCTCAGCTACGACACGTGGAACACGTTGTGTACTCCCTCTAGTGCAGGCAACAAGTCTAGTCTGTAAGATACTGCATCAACCCTCTCGAGAATACCGAAGGGTCCCATGTACCGTGGACTAAGATTTTTGCGTCCATCAAAGTGAATCGTGCCCCTTGTCAAAAAAATCCTCAAGTATACCAGATCGCTGATGTAGAAAAAAAATTACATCCTTAACACTTCGACTAAAATAAGAAATCACAAGCGACACAAAATAAACCTATATCTCAAACTCCAAAGGTCTCTGGTGTCTATCGGCCCAATGCCTCTGTCTGTCCTGCGCCACCCGAAGTCTATCCCTGATAAGCTTCACCTTCTCAGATGCATCCACAACCATCTCTGGTCCTAATAATGCTCTCTCGCCAACATCATCCCATGATAATAGAGTGCGGAATCTTCATCCATACAACGCTTCAAACGGTGACATCTCAATACTGGCCTGGTAGCTGTTGTGTCACTACCATATTTCTAGAATAGGGACTTTATTGTCTTTTACCATATTTATTTTTATTGTGTTAATATATTGCATAAAATATATTATACATATTATATTGTGTTCATTAATGCATGGGTTAGTGGACTAGACCTAGAAACCCACTAGATAAACCCCTGACCAAAATATAGGATTATGGATTAAATTAGTATTATTCGAGATTAATTATTGGAATTATAATTCACTACCGTGATTTTTATTCAATTGTTGTACCTTACCATTGCTTCGATATTTGGAGCGCTACACTAGCTTTTGCCTTCCAACAAATTTTATACCCTTGTCCTAGACGTGCCATTCTTCCATTCTGACCTTTGAGTAACTCATAAATACGCTCTCTTGTGCTTCATTTTAGTCACACAATATTTATTATAAACATTTATTTTTAAATCCAAATAAATCCAACTTTGCTTCTTTGTCCGTTCCAAATCGAAATTAGCGACGCAACCTCGACCCGTTTTGTCCAACCCAAATTATGACAATATTCTATTCTGAGTCTTCTACGTCTATAATACTTGTGTCCCACCCAATTTTAATCCTATGCACTTCCAATTAAGTTAAGAACACCATTTACACTAATTTTAATAAATTGGTGTAAGAACCCAACCTAACCCAAAACTAGATCCAACACCAACCCAAACCCCCACTTACACCATCAAGGTTCATACTAAACACCAACCCTTTTAAACTACTATATCACACCAAACATGGTATTTTTCCTCATCCAATCCCAAACCCTATTATTTGTGCAATTTTCCAATTGTTAGGGGCTTTTGTGCAAAAATACAATGAGGTGTCCACCTCCCATTGGAGCCAAGCCATGAAGACCCCCCCCTCATTGTTGACCGATCACATGGATTTCCCTTCCCCCAATATTGAGTATACTATACTCTAACTTTTCCTCTACATTATCCTAGCCCTCCATTCAAAACCAACACCATCTCCACCCTCCATTTCCTTCATGTAGAACCTACCCCCATCCCTAGGAGACACATAGCCGACCATAATCCCAAGGCCATCACCCCCCCTCTCTCTCTCTCCTACATAAACCATTCTCTTCCTCTTTATTTTATCAACAGCCAATATCAACTTTATTTCAAACTGAAACCCTAAACCACCCTCTCCTTTCTTCTCATATTCCCCGACCTTCACCCGCCGGGGCAACCTTCTCCGACGACCGCCCTCAGTCGACCATCTTTACCTCCCTCTGAGCAACCACCTCACAGTACACCCACCGGAGCAACCACCTCACAGCAACCCCCGCAGCCAGTCGATCATCACCACCAGCCTCGACCACCCCCACCAGTGACCACCACGCCCCGGCCACCACCACCAGTCACCACCATCATCATCTTTGCCACCATGACCCGTACTACTGCTACCACCTGCTGCCACTGTTGGCCGGAGCACCACCGCCGGAGATCGACCTCCATGGGCCGCGGACGAGCATCACCCCCTCCTCGGTTACGAGCACGCTGAGGTTTGTACTTGTCCTCTTTTTCTTCATGTTGTGTCGTTATGTGACACTATGGATTGGTAAACTCTAATAACTAGTGTTTATGTATGCATGTATGAATAGTAATTAGGTTTATTAATTACTTCATGGAAATTAGGTTGTTAGTGTTATGTCTGATTGTTTTGACCCTAGATGTTAGTTAACTGCCTTATGTGTACACTAACCTACTAGCTAGGCCATGTGTTAGTGTTACACGAGATTTGTAGATTTGGACAAGTGTTAGTGTTAGTTAACTGTCTTGTTGTGTATGGTATTTGAGGATATAATACTTGTACATTTTAACTACGTGCACACTCGACCCAGTAGTTGACCAGTTATAACCCCTACGCTTGTTAGTTTCTAAGTGCAATATAGTTGTATTTATTTGCGTACTAGTATAATAGCTGATGTTATTATATTATATATATATACATAGGATCGTTGGATCGTTCGTACGAGACTTCGGGAACAGGATATTGGTATTGCCAGCTCAGGACCACAGGCAAGTACATTCTCTGACAGTTTTTATTATATTAGTCATTACTCTGTTTCTAGTTGTATAGTATACTTGATTCTGACACTGTGGATACACGGGTTAGCATCATTGATACCTGTCATGAGGATTCATGATTGGAATCCATCGTGCTAGCTGGGGACGGGGAAATATTAGCAGATTATGTGATCATACCCCACTTACATGCATCATAACTCACCCCACACATCACGTTGGATGTAGCCTGACCATTTACATGCCTCATATCCTGTTATATATGATTAGCCTGACTATTGCTCGCATCATAGCTAACCAGATGGTTAGCCTGACCTCACATATATCATAGCCAATCATATATAACAAGCCTGATCTCGTCCCAAGTTGATCACATAATAGACTGATATCTTAAACACTTAGCTAGATATTCTATTTGTTTATTCCAGTTTACTTATTCTAGCATTCACTTATATCTGTTCATTGCTAGTTGTACTATAGTTGATTACATATGCTCCAGTATTCCTTATTTCCATTATTTTTTCATCTTGTATCTCCTTACACTGTATTATAGTTTTGTCAATATAAATGAAACTAATGTTTAGTGTTTGTGCTTCGCTCCAATCCTAACTGGATAATATTTTTCCAGACGACCTTGAGGACTTCTGTCCTACACACTATGGGCTAGGTGTAGAGGGAGACTACATACCAGAGAGCTTACAAGAGTCCCTCTTCTTAGAGGAGACACCACCTGTAGTCATTTAGTCAGTTATATCTATGCATCTTTTATTCTAAATTGAGACTTGGACTGTATTTATGATGAGACTATTGTTGAGACTATTTATGTTGGACAGCTAGACTCTAGTTTATTGTTGTACTTTGTGTTGTCGTACTTGACTTATGTTAGTACTTTTTATCTTTATATCTTATCGTGCCATTTATTGTGATTGAGTATAATATGAATTATTGATTAATGTATTATTCATAGTCTTCCTTATGGAGTTGAGATCATTGACAAGTTATGAGTTATATTTAGTCTTCTTGAGACCTAGATAACGTTCTACCGTCGATGCTGCGGCATAGGCTGGACGTACCCATGGCTCACGCCCAAATTTTGAGTGCGGATAGTGACACATTTTTAGTGGTGGCTATGCAGATCTAGATTCGCATTTAGAGCGATATCGTAGTGGTTCTCACTTAGAGTACTGCTATGAGCCTGCTTTAGGAAATAGGATTTAGGATGAGAGTATGCTCAATCACAACTAGAAATTTTTTGATCTTTATAATATTATTCTAAATAATTGATTCTTTTAGAATTTTATTGTCCTTCCTTGATGATATCGTATATATTGCCTTAATTGATTCTTTTTGGTCTGTCTTCAGGATGCCGCTGAAGACTTGGTCTTTGAGATTGGGACAATCGGCTTCAGAGAGGTCTGCCACCTCTGGACCTGACGGACAAACATCTAGAGTTCCTCATATATCTCATGTTCATGTGGGAGTATCTATAGTTTTCGGGGGTCCTCCTCCCCCACCTGTTCCGAGGGTTGCCCCAGTTGTGACGGAGCACCTTCCTCCACCACAGACTCCATTTCCCGGAGATATGCCCGTTGATGGGGCACAGATGTTTGTGCTGATCTAGGGCATGGTACATGCTCAGAGGACGTCATCGGAGGCTCAGCGAGTCCAGGATGAGGCTTAGAGGGTACAGGCAGAGGCGAACCAAGCACAGACAGAGCTAATGAGAGAGAGCAGGGAGAATGCTTATTAGGTGGCTCTCCAAGCTGTAGAGAGAGTTGCACAGCACCAGCAGCATCCTGGCCAGCAACACCAGAGGTCGGGTACTATAGTGGACTTCAAGAGGATGATGCCTCGGGAGTTTAAGGGCACCGAGGGGATACTCTACGCTGACGACTGGCTAGAGGATATAGAGAGAAACTTGCACTTGGTGCAGATTCTGGAGACTCTTCAGATCGAGACCGCTGACAATCAGATATTTGACATCGTGCTGACATGGTACCATACGGAGCCGAGACTCACTGTCGGAAGACTTACTTGGGAGGCTTTCAAGGAGCTTTTCAAGGATAAGTTATTCCCTGACGTAGCCCTGGGAGCCTTGGAGATTCAGTTCCATGAGTTGGTCCAAGGAAGCATGTCAGTCGACGAGTACGCCGCAGAGTTTTGCCGTTTGAGTCGATTCGCACCATCGATGAATCAGGACCCAAGAGACAGAGCCCAAAAATATAGGAAGGGGTTGACAAGAGAGATCAAGTCTAACACTTCGGGATGTCGCACTACTACATTCGAGGGCATTCTGATGGACGCCCAGATTGTTGAGGATGACTTGGACCTCAGGCCCAAGAGAGGATGCGACACTTCTGGAGGAGCGAGTGGTAGTGCGGGACCGGCCAAGATTCCCCACTTTTAGCAGCAACATAGGCCATTTCAGCATCAGCATCAGCAACACCAAGCACCAGCTTGGGGATACGCCCAACAGCAGCAGCCTCAGAGGCAGACATAGCCCGCTGTCCAATATATGTACTGCGAAAAGGCATGACACACGAGGGACATCTGCAGGAAGAGGTTGGATACAAGCTTGTCCTGTGGATCGTTAGTACATCAGCTGAGGGACTGTCCATCTATTCAGACTCATCCAGGTCAGGGTAGAGCAGCCGCTCAGAGGGGACCAGCCAGGGTACCTACTGTACTAGGAGGTCAGCAGAGTGGACCTCCACTTCTGCCATAGCAGCAGAGGTTTACTCAGCACCAGCAGTAATAGAGAGGTGCACCCCAGGGATGAGCATACGCCATGACGATCGAGGAGGTCGAGCCAGCCGGAGACGTGATTTCAAGTTCAGTTTTTCTCGATTATATTCCAATACTTGCATTATTCGATTCAGGCACTTTCCATAGTTTTATGTCTGTATCTTATGCTCTTTAGTATCATTTAGAGGCAAAACCATTATATAGGACTTGCAAGATCACGATTGGAGGAGGCTTTATCCTAGTCCGTGATTATTACAAAGACCGAAGAGTATCATTGGGAGGCCGAGAGTTGAGCGTGTGCTTACTCGTCATGCCACTTCCAGGATACAATATTGTACTCGGAATGGACTGGTTGAGTAGGCACCATGCTACTATAGATTGTCATGGAGGCAGAGTGATATTTCGACTGCCAGGAGAGCCAGAGTTCGAGGTCGCCAGAGGAGCAGCGAAGCAGAGCAGAGGCACTTTTTGCGGAGCCAACATAGAAGAAGAGGAGTTTCCAAATCCTCTGATAGCAGAGTTCGTAGATGTATTTCCAGAGGAGTTGCCAGGCTTGCCGCCAAACAGAGATATTGAATTCTCTATGGACTTGGTACCAGGAGCGGAGCCCATTTCACAATACGTCTATAGAGTCAACAATAGCGAGATGACAGAACTGAAGAAGCAAGTTGAAGAGCTGCAGGACAAAGGCTTCATTAAATCCAGTTCATCACCATAGGGAGCTCCGGTATTGTTCGTAGCGAAGAAGGATGGTACAGTGTGCATGTGTATCGATTATAGAGCTTTGAACAACCTCACTATCAAAAACAAATATCCGCTGCCAAGGATAGATGATCTTTTCGATCAGTTGAGCGGAGCAAAGGAGTTTTCAAAGATAGACTTGAGGTCAGGCTACCACCAGGTGAAGGTGAAGAGAGAAGACATACCGAAGATAGCTTTTCGGACCAGATATGGGCAGTTTGAGTTCATAGTAATGTCGTTTGGTTTAACCAATGCACCGGAAGTATTTATAAACTTGATGAACAAGGTGTTCCACCAATACCTTGACAAGTTTATGGTGGTATTTATTGACGACATTCTTGTGTATTCGAAGACCCCAGAGGAGCACGAAGAGCAACTGAGGATGGTCTTGGAGACTCTCAGGAAGGAGGAGCTGTACAGGAAGCTTTTAAAGTGCGAGTTCTTCTTTGACAAGGTTGAATTCCTTGGGCATATGGTGACGGGTGACAGAATCTCAATTAACCCAAAGAAGATCGAGCCAGTAGAGTCGTGGGCTGCTCCCAGTTTGGTAGCTGAGATCAAGAGTTTTTTTGGGCTAGCAGGATACTACAGGAGGTTTGTACAAGACTTCTCTAGGATTGCAGAGCTGATGACTAGGCTGACTAGGAAAGATATGGATTTTGTCTGGATGGAGGATTGTTAGGCCGTATTTGACTAGCTAAAGAAGAGATTGACGACAGCTCCAATTTTGACGTTGCCATCGGGGACAGGTGGATTCACTATCTACAGTGATGCTTCAGGGAATAATTTAGGTTGCGTTCTTCAGCAGCACGGAAAGGTAATTGTCTATGCTTCCAAGCAATTATGCCCTCATGAAAAGAACTATTCCACCCACGATTTTGAGTTGGCAGCGATTATCTTTGCTCTAAAGCTGTGGAAACACTATCTGTACGGAGAGCGTGTGGAGATCTTCACAGACCACAAGAGCTTGAAGTACGTATTTACACAGAAGGAGCTGAACATGAGGCAGAGGAGGTGGTTGAAGTTGATGAAAGACTTTGACATCTCGTTACAGTACCACCCAAGAAAGGCCAACATAGTCGTCGATGCCTTGAGCAGGTATCCGATGGCTATATACTTGACGACATATAGACATTTTTTGGCTGACCTGGAGAGCTTGGGAATTGAGGTGCTAGTTTCAGGTATTGAGATTGAGATATGGGGATTGCAGATACAGTCTTAGCTGATGGACAGAATCAGAGCCGATATCATGATGATGAGGCTCTAAGGATTATCAGGGCACAGGTTCGGACAGGATTGTCAGACGATTTTAATATTGCTAATGATGGGTCTTTACGGTACGGCATGAGGATGTGTGTGCCGAACGGAAAGCTATGCGAGGAGGTTTTGTAGGAGGCATATCGCTCTCAGTACTCGATGCATCCCGGTGCCAACAAGATGTATCGAGACCTGAGGGAGAACGTATAGTGGTATGATATGAAGCGCGAGGTGGCACACTTCATATCCCGATGTTTAATGTGCCAACAGGTAAAGGCGGATCGACAGAGGCCAGGTGGTTTGCTTCAGCCTTTACCTATCCTAGAGTAGAAGTGGGAGCACGTGACTATGGATTTCGTTTCAGGACTTCCGCGTTCTCTAGGAGAAAATGACGCAATTTGGGTCATCGTGTATAGGTTAACCAAATTAGCCCACTTCTTACCATTCAAAGTGGGTACATCGACGGAGAGGCTAGCAGAGATGTACGTACGACAGATTGTCAGATTACATGGGGTTCCTGTAAGCATCATCTTGGATATCTCGGAGGTTCTTAGGAGGATCATCTACAACTGGTAGAGTTTGCTTACAATAACAGCTACCAGGCCAGCATTGAGATGTCACCATTCGAGGCTATATATGGATGGAAGTATCGTATACCATTATCTTGGGATGATGTCGGAGAGAGAGCCTTGTTAGGACCAGAAATGGTCGTAGATGCAGCAGAAAAGGTAAAATTCATCAGAGACAGACTTCGAGTGGCGCAAGACAAACAGCGGCATTGGGCCAATAGCCACCGTAGACCCCTAGAGTTTCAGGCATAGGTTTTGTTATTTGGCTTATGATTGTTTTGTTTTAGATTGTGTGTTAAGACTATTTTATTCTAGGTTGGTGATCTGGTATTCCTATAAATTTCTTCGACACGGGGCATGATTTATTTTGGTGGAGGCGGGAAGCTCAGTCCATGATACATCGGACCTTTCGGTATCCTTGCGAGGGTCGGTGCAGTGGCCTATAGACTGGAATGGACGTCTGCACTAGAGGGAGTACATGATGTGTTCTACGTGTAGCAGCTGAGATGGTACGTGGCAGATCCTAGTCACATACTAGATCACTCGGAGATCGAGGTTGGACCAACTCTCATCTATCCCGAGCAGCCCATAGAGATCTTGGATCGCAGAGAGAAGGAATTGTGGAACCAGACTATTCCCTTGGTTTGTGTTACATGGAGATATCACTCTCCAAGTGAGTCAACCTGGGAAAGAGAGGACTAAATGTGCAAGCAGTACCCGTATCTCTTCAAGACTTGAGGTATAATTCTTTGTCTGATTGTATATTCTTGTGCTACTTTAATTCAATTTTGAGGACAAATTTTTTTAAGGAGGGTAGAGTTGTCACTACCATAGTTCTAGAATAGGGGCTTTATTATCTTTTACCATATTTATTTTTATTGTGTTAATATATTGCATGATATATATTATACATTTTATATTGTGTTCATTAATGCATGGGTAAGTGGACTAGACCTAGAAACCCACTAGATAAACCCCTGACCAAAATATAGGATTATGGATTAAATTAGTATTATTCGGGATTAATTATTGGGATTATAATTCACTACCGTGATTTTTATTAAATTGTTGTACCTTACCATTACTTCGATATTTGGAGTGCTACACTACCTTTTGCCTTCCAACAAATTTTATACCCTTGTTCTAGACGTACCAGTCTTCCATTCTGAACTTTGAATAACTCATAAATACGCTCTCTTGTGCTTTATTTTAGTCGCACAATATTCGTTACAAACATTTTTTTAAATCCAAATAAATCCAACTTTGCATCTGTTTGTGGTATTAAACGAAAGAACAAAATGTATATAATACGAGGTTTGCACGAAACCCGCTTTCTTTGGTTTACAAACAAACTTGTACAATTTGATCCTATACGAGGATGTAGGAGTACAATTTATTTAATCTGGGTAGATGATTGCTATAGGTTTCTGATCTGCAGTCGATCACTTTAGCCCTTGGACTATACGATGGTGAAGAAGTGCCGTGGAAGACGGAAAGCAGCTTCGTAGGTGGCGAAAGAGGATGGATGCACGATGCCAATGTCGTCGATCGCTACTCTTTGCCTGAGCTCTGGATGCTTCTCTCTCTCTCTCTCAAAAACTCTTCGATCTCTCCTCAATCTCCAATGTTTTGACCCGTGGTTCGATCTCCTTGGAGGTTCGACCTTGTTCGATCTTCTTTCAAAGTTTTGACCTTGTTCGATTTTTAAAGTCTCGACCTGTTCCTCTGTTGATAGAGGTCTCTATTTATAGAGTTTTGGTGACAGTGACCACTCAATCGGTGTGGAAATCGAGTAGTGGAAAGTACAATATCCTTTTACACAACGGTTAAAATAACCAAAGCCTGCGTATAGATGACCTTTTGAATGAGCGTGTGACGCGGGTCCAACTAAGGGACAAAATGCGTATAATCGCTACGAAGATCACGGCGTAGAAGCCACGTAGGTAGGTATCCCTCGTGTAGAAGAGGTTGGCGTAGAAGCCAATGTCTGTCACCATGGCGTAGAAGCCAAGTAAGCATAGAAGCCGAGTAGGCGTAGAAGCCTGATGGCATAGAAGCCGAATAAGCACAGAAGGCCGAATGAGCATAGAAGCCGAACGAGCATAGAAGCTGAATGGGCGTAGAAGCCGAGGTGATGTGGACGTCTTTAGCCAAAATTATGGCTCTTGGAGATATAATCAAATCTCTCGCATTAAATACAGAGATTCGCCATAATCATTAATTGCCGAGGCGTGTTCCGAAGGCCTGCCACCGTTCTGAGTATTCGGTACAGAGACGTGCCTCGAGCCCTGTACGAAGAGTAGCTTTTGATGTGGCAGTCTGTTTGTCTTCCGTGGAGCGTAAACAGTTCATGTTTGCCTGTGTAAAATAAGGCAGCGTATCCCCTTGTATGCGTAAAAGCAGTCTCCGCTGAGGGAATGTCAGTAAACGACAGTTCGGTGATATTTAATCAAATCCTCTGCATTAAATGCAGAGATCCGCCATCATACTGTGGGGCGCGTCCCGAGTGGTCTGCCATCTTTCCAGCCGTCATCTGGGTTGCCGTACAACACTTTTTGTCAGGAGTCTGATGTTAGGTTCACTACGTGACTTGACAGGTTCATTTCAGTGAAGACGAAGCGTTCCTCGTACGCTTTAACGCTGCAATGAAAGCGGATGAGTTTTACGCCATGGAGGCGATGAAGCACCCCATCTACGCTGAAGCGGCCTGGACATACTGTATTTATGCGGATGGTCCCATCATATTTTACGCCGTGCTTAGCGGAAAAGCTCCGTTGTACTCTTTATGGCCTTGAGGTCCCCTGCTTACGCTGCCCTACATCACCATGTTGCGTAGAGCTATCCAGCATATTTTTCATGTTTCTACAAGACCCCCTTCAAAGCTTTCAAATTTCTTCGAAATTTGGAATGCTTTGAATGAAGCATGAACCGCTCCTCGTAATTCGAAATATTTCTGAATGGAGCGTTGAAACGGTCGATGCTGACTTTATGGCGGATTTATTGGGGACCGGTATGACCTCTCTCGCCTATAAAAGGCCGAGGAGTTTAACCTGTTCTTCCCGCATTCCTTTTGCCACACAAGGATGATCATCGGAGTCCGTCGGGTCGATCTGAGGAAGAAGAAGACCATGTTCTTCCAGCATGTAAGGAGCCGAAAAAGACGTCGTCTTCGAGCAAGTCTCATCTGCAACGATAGATCATGGAAGAATATCATAGCCTCCCTTGCTCGGGATAATCAACAACTTTATATGGTGGTTCTTCGGGAGAGAGGAAGAATCATTTTCCACCATGGCGCTTGCAAGTGGTGCCTTCTCCCGTTACCTCCAGGGGTGAAAGCAGCGACTGGCTCTGACCTCGGGTATTGAGTTAGGTTAAATACCTCAACTCAATCTGTCATGGTGCACGGAGCATGGGATCTGCCTAATTTAGGCATGCCCAGTTCATAATCTCCCTCCATTCACCATTCTAGTCAGTTGTGCAAACCGACCAACTGCTGGAGGAGAGATGAAGATTTGGCGTCCGCGCAAGAACCTG
This sequence comes from Iris macrosiphon, assembly GCA_036927795.1. Taxonomy (NCBI): domain Eukaryota; kingdom Viridiplantae; phylum Streptophyta; class Magnoliopsida; order Asparagales; family Iridaceae; genus Iris; species Iris macrosiphon. The sequence continues at coordinate 94,833,713 of JAYESA010000005.1, read as the reverse complement.
TCAGAACAGATTTCGGGCGCGATCTTCAGCCGACGATGGGGCAGTCTTTGGCAGACGGCATTTCTATCATATGTAATCATGAAAATGAAGAAAAATCATTGTAGATTGGATTTCCCTCATATGTAATCATGATTTTTTCATTTTAAGAAAATCGTCTTTCTTTCGTGCATATGATCATCTTGCCATACGCTGCTGTGAAGTCTGAATATGTGTAGCTTCGACACGTCTAATTCTTTATGCCGACTCTGTTTAGAAAGAGTGCTAGGTCCTGTCCTGTCTTTTACGCATAACTATAGATGCGTAGAAAGCCGCTTTAGCATTCGAGTGTTCGAACCGTCCTGCTATTTTAGGAGCGAGGAACCGCGCAGAATTCTGAACTGCTGCTTCTGATGAACAAAAAAATATTTGTTCAGACATCATCTTCAAGAATGATTTCTCAAAAATCCCTTGGAACAAGGTCGAGAAATGGCTGTCAAACTGAGTTGTCATCTTGATAGATAAAATATTCAGACTGGAGTCTGGATGAACTTCGAATCGACACATTAAGAAGAGTAGTTTTTTAATGTTGAACTCAGTATGCTTCGGGTACTTGGGATATCTTGAGGTCAAGAACGAGTATCCTCTATGTGAACTCTTTGCAATTGACCGCTTTTGAGGACCGTTCAGATGTACGCGTGATCTGGCCGGCGTATCCTTCAGATGTGCGGGAAGTCATGGAGCGTGAAATTATTAGTCTGCAGCTTCTGAGCATAAACTAAACACCATCGAGCATGAAATCATAGACTTGTAGTTCCTGAGCGTGAAGTCGTAGGTTTGTAGCCTCTCGAGCATGAAAGCTACTGAGCACAAAGGCATCTGGGCTTAAAACCCGACTTGTAGCCGTCGAACGTAAAGCCGTAGATTTGTAGCTGTCGAGCGTAGAAAGCTCCTTAGCGTAGAAATATAGATTTATAGCTTCTGAAAAGAAAATTTTTCCGAGCGTGAAGTCGTGGATCTGTTGCTTCTGAGCGTAAACTAAGTGCCACCGAGCGTGAGATCATCGATTTGTTATCTGCTGGCATGAAGTCGTAGGATTGTGGCCTCTCGAGCATAAAAGCTACCGAGCACAAAGGCATTCGGGCGTAAAACCATAGACTTATAGCTTGCGAGCGTGAAACCGTAGATCTGTTGCTGTCGAGCGTAGAAAGCTCCTTAGCGTAAGAACTGCTGACCTGCTTTGCGCAAAAAAACTTTTCGAATTCTCTGACTGTCCGTCTTCTCTGAATAATAGGCTGACGTAGGACCCAATCATAACCGAATATTTAATTAGAAGATTTGGTTCGGGGTCCGAGGAGTCCATCCGAACTCTATATATATCCCAAGTTTTCTGAGAGAAAAACTTTTCATCCGTCTTCTGCGAAAGAAAGCCTCTGACTGTTCGAGCTCTTCTTCGAGTCTTCTCTGAGTCTTCAAAGTTTCCAGTAATGGCCTCTAAGCAATCCTCCTCCTCTAAGGGAAAGAAGATTGATTCCTCTTCTTGTTCTTCTGCCCAAGCAGGAGTGCCTCCAGTTGGACCCCATTCTTAGCTGAGCATCCCGCTGATGAGCAGTGCACCCGGCCTGATAGGTAGAGCTTTTGGGACGAATGAGAACGACTAAAAAATCCTTCGCACACGTTGAACGTGACCGCGCTAGATCGTCTTCTGTGCTGATAGCCTCTTTGAGGAAGATGATGCACGGAGACATTTTATCTTTTACGCCCACATTTCTAATGTGTCAGCGTAAAAACTCTAGATTTTCGCAGTTGAGCGTAAAAAGCTTTGACTGCCGAAAATTTGGTGTATACTGTATAATTTTGAACTTTTACGCTTGTGGATGAAAATTCTGGCGTAATAGCTCGAACCTTGGTAGTCTGGCGTAAAACACAGACAGTATACTGCCGACTTGAATTTTTACGCTTTTGGATGACAATTCCGGCGTAAACGATCAAGTTTGTACAGTCTTGGCGTAGATCTCAGACCGTTGCCTCTTGGCATGTGCTGCGATATTTGTAACGTCTAGTATAAAACTGACATATTTTTTTCGCACCCTTACAGTTAACTTGGGCGAGTCTCCGCTAGCCGAGGTGATGGGTTCTGCCGTCGGGCTGCTGTACTCCAACTATCTGGAGGATCTGTCCCATGTGGTATTTCCTATCTCTGGACCCCAATATCCCAAAGGAAGGGAAATCTTGATATCGGCTCAGGGCGAGCGAATGCTGCTGAACATGATTAATGGAGAGCCTTTGACGTATGTAGACGGGGACCAGTATATAAAGCCGGCCTTTCTTTTCGGGGACATGATTGATAAGCAGTCCCAGACGAAGCCAAAGAAAGAAACCTGGGTTTTTCCTGCCGGGAAGTTGGTCTTGAGTCTGCCAAGATGCCGAAAGATTATCCCATCTCGGCATTCTTCCATGCTACTCATCCCAGGAAGATGTCGTGGACGCTGACTCCCGATCTTCACGGTAGGCCGGGGAAGATCTTATACCAGAAAGGATCTGGCCTATTTGTCAGCCGCCCTTCCGGTCATGTAACGTCGTTCAGGGGATTGTATCCGGGCAGTGTCCCGAGTGAAGACAGCTTGGTGCTCCAGCCGGTACAATTGCGGACCTTTTGCAATGATTTTATGGGGCGCGGAGGAGTATACCCCAAGGCGAATCCTCGATGTAACGGGTAGATGACCCCAACAAATCTTCGATGGGCTCGCTTAGTTGATTGGGCCCTGGAGTATTTTCGGATCGAGTTGGAGAACATCGGTCTGTTGGCAGCTGTGAGTACCACCAGCGTTGGGTTACCTCCTAACCCTAACCTGTTTTTGGCACTGATGGAGCGATATATTTCGCTCACCGGGACTTTCGCCACTCCGCTGGGGGAGTTGGGATTGGCCCTTCATGAGATGGCAGAGATCTCGAGACTGCCGATGGGGGATACTCTGTACGAAGAGTATGTTCCCACGAACCGGGAGTTGGGGGATTCAGACCCTCGGGTAGTGGAAGTGTATCAGGAGCTGATGTGCCACTACCTTGCTTGCACCGCCTTCTATGCTGAGCCTTCAGATTTGGCTCACACCAGTAAATGGACGTCCTACCTCTTTTTTACCGGGCTAGGGCTGCTCAGCCGGAGAAAGTGTTGGAAGTCAAGGATGAGCCTGTGAATCCTCTAAGCTGGCTGACTACTCAGGAAGTCGACGATCTCCTGGAGGATGCTAGGGCTCCGGATCAGATCCTCGTCGAAGGGATAGGAAAATATCCTGCAGGTACTAAGGCCTACAACTATCTGAGGCATTGCCGCAAGGCTCTATCCAAGGAAGCTCAACTGGCTGGCTTCCTCTCTATATGGCTGCGCCGACTGGTGGTACCCGGCATTGCATCTGTGGATCGTATTCACCGCAATATCTTGTGGCTTGCAGTGCTTCTGGTGTTTGGGGCGAGACTGGGCTTGCTACCTGCCATGGTGTGCCGCATACAAGCTGGCCTGAGGACGATGACTGAGGCGCTGCTCGCTGATGAAGCTCGGCGTGAAAGCTTTCCCGGGTGGAATTACCATACCTGTATTTGATGGGATGGTTAATTATCCATAACCCCCGAGTGATGTCTCCCGGTTCTGGCAGTAGCTTGGGGGGGAGTTTTTTGCTGAATTATAAGAAATCCTCTTGGAATATGCTCACAGTTTTAGACTGTCGGCGGGTGCTGCACTGCGGTCATAGCTGGAAGCTCCTTTGTACTGTCCCCTCTGTTCATCGCAACCAATCGGGGATTAGGCTTGAGGACTCAGGTAGAGATAGGACCACTCTTTCTCCTGAAACCTTCAATTGGTTGGTCTGCATTAGACCTTCCCACCTGCTGTACAGAAGTGAAGATCACTGCTTCTTCGAACCCTACCTGCCTAGTCGGTTTGCCAGGCAGTTTGGGTATGATCAGTTGCATGTGGGCAATGCCGTCACCAGCTTTAGGTCCAGAGGTTGACTCATCGATGGAGCGAGGGGATGGCGATATTTTATCATGGGCTGCACCGGGGCAATTTTTACTGTGCCCTTCGTCACACCCTCCACGGAGCTGCGCGTCCTGCATTCGTATGCCCAGTTCTATGTGGCAACGAACACCTCCCATCGCAATTTTGATATGGGTGGAAGCTTTAGGGTGCCCTCTTCCAAGCCTGGGGGAAGGGTCGAAGTCCCTTCGATTTTTTCTGACGAGGGTGACGATTCCGCTACTCCGAATGAGCCTCTTCTATCGGTACCGAGGGGTAAAATACCTCCGCCTACAGGGGCGTTGGTAGTCTCCAGGAAACGAAGGGCTCCCGCCCTGAAGGAGGCTTCCCCTCATTAGAGGACGAAGAGGATGGTTACTCGTCCTCTCCAGATTCCTGCCATTGAGGCTCCTGGAAGTGAGCTTGCTTCTCCCTATGTCGGGGATGATTCTTTGATTGGGGGGTCCTCGCCTTTTAGAGAGGAACCTTCTACAGTTTCGGCCGGTGGCGTCAGAGAATCTCAGCTGGAGGCTGCTACCGCTGCTACTGCTTCAGGTAGTGGAACGAAGTCGCCTTCGAGGCTGGTTATAAGATTCCATATACCTTTGTCCGGATCAGCATTGGGAGAGGCCCCTGCCGCGCCCGTCAGCGCTTCTAGCGAGATTCCAGTTGATGAGCCTCCAGTGGATCTCGACGAAGACCTGGAAGAGTATTTGCCAGTGTCAGTTAGCAGGCCCTCTTCTCCAGGTATGACAACTTGGCTAGCATCACTGTCATCTTTTCGTGCCTCTTCTTTTAGAAAAATTAACATCATGTTTGACATTAACTTCCTCTTGTCTTCTTCTCAGTGGACGACCTCTTCGGGGAGGGCAATGTATATGCGCCCTTCGGCTCCGTGTCAGGTCTTGGCGTTGATACAGAGGCGCCTGATTTTGAAGAGGAAGCATCTTCGGGTGCCGGCTCGCCTTTCGACGAGGTTTCAATACCTCAAGAGGATGACCCTGTCGTTGCGACAATGCCTCCTTCGAGTATGCTGGTTACTTCGTCTGGTATTGGCGCTTCCTCTTTTGTCGCACCCCCTGTCGAGACGAGGACTGTGGCCACGTCAATTGTAGTTGCCTCTGGAGCGCGGTTCAACAACATTGCAGCCACTCCCAGCGTGCATTCGGGCCTAGCTGCGCTGACCGAGCAATATACCGGTATCTTCTACAATACTTTGACAACGCTGATATCAATGGTGTTGGAGAAGAATCTGAATTTTGAGCGTCTGAAGAAGTCTTCTCCATTTTCGATAGAGGCGATCAGGGACCTTGGCGATATTGGTTTAGCTGACGCCCTGGCGGAGGTAGTTAATAGTTTGGAGCAACCCGTTAACGAATACTCGCAGCTATCCCAATTTAGTGTTGACAATTTGGTCTAGGATGAATACGACTTGTTGACTGCAAGGCTGGGAGAGTTAGAATCTCTGAGCAGGTCCCTCGAGATGCGGCAGCAGGAGATGAGCGACGAGCACACCCTCTTAGAGTGTGTTGTTCCCCAGTTGGCCAAGAGTAAAGCTGAACATGAGAAAATAAAGCGAGGGTCCGTAAGTTGGAGGCTGAGCTCGCTTTAGCGAAGGAGTGGTCTCGTGCTTCAGCCGCCGGTGTGCATGTGTTACAGAGCCAGATGGAAGAAGCTCAACAGAACTTGGCACATGCGAGTGCCATGCACGTCGCTCTTACACATTCTCTATCTGATTTATCCGGCTTAAATGATGAGGAGAGGAGATGGGAGCGAGCTCGAGCTGCCATTTTGGACTCCAGGAATACAAAAATGGCTAGACTGGCACAGCAGATTCACGATTTGACCGCTCCTCCTTCATGATATACTTTTGCTTTTGCTTTTTAATGCACTTCCGCTCTTTTTTGGGGAATAATAAAGAGGCTTTTCATCTGACTTTGTGGACCCGTCATTTCGGAATATAAATGATGGGTTTGGGTGAGAGTAATATCAGAGGTTGGATGGACGTGATAGTCTCTCGGTAAACCCCTTTTTTTTGCAGGGCGTATCTATTCAGAGGTCATATGGACATGATAGAATACGGCCCAACTAGTTTCGTTTTGGAAGTAGTTTTGTCAGAATAAGATTTTCGCCTTATTCCACTTGAGTAGAGGAGGTTAAGCATAGTACCTTTTCAAGAATTTGCCATTGATAGGAGCCATTAGTAGGTCTTCATTAGGCTGGGCTATCCTGTAAGCGCCGTTTGAGAACGTTGTCTCGATCACGTAGGGGCCTTCCCATTTGGGCTAAAATTTGCTCTTGCTCCTGTGAGTGAGAATCATTGGCCTTCTTACAGCTAAGACTAGCTCGCCAACTTTGAACACTCTTTCCTTTACTTTTTGATTAAAAGCTCTAGAAATGCGCGCTTGATAGAACGCGATGCTCTGTTGAGCTTGAAGGCATTTCTCGTCTAATCCTTCTAGCTCTTGAAGCCTTAAATGGTCATTCTTTTTCTGAGTTAACTCATTGGCGACTGCTATCCTGAGTGACGGGATTTGGATTTCGATGGGAAGAACTGCTTCGCTCCCGTAGACCAGTGAGAATGGGGTACAACCTGTCGGTGCTCGAACCGTTGTGCGGTATGCCCAGAGACATTCTCCCAGCTTCTCGTTCCAATCTCTTTTGTTCGAAGAGACGAACTTCTTCAAGAGTTTGATAATGGTTTTGTTGAAGGCTTCTGCCAAACCATTAGCAGTTGGATAATACGCCGTAGAGGCAATATTTTATATCCGATTTTTATCGCAAAATCGATGAAACGCTTGGCTGATGAACTGAGGCCCATTGTCATAGATTATCCTTCGGGGAATCCCAAAGCGATAAATAACGTGATGCTTGATGAAGCTGATCACATTGGATGTTTTTACCTCAGCGAGAGGGATCGCCTCTGCCCATTTGGAGAAGTAATCCGTGATGGCCAGTATGAACTGGTGACCTCTGGAAGAAGACGGGTGAATAGGACCAATGATGTCCATACCCCAGGCTTCGAAAGGCCAGGATGCAACCGTAGGATATAGATGTTCAGATGGCTGGTGTATGAAGTCTGCATGGACCTGACAGGCCTTGCATCATTTGGCATACTTGATTGCGTCTACGATCATAGTGGGCCAGTAATAGCCCATTCTCCTGATACGATCATGTAGCTTAGGACCGGGTTGATGCACCCCGCATATGCCGTCGTGAGCTTCACGAAAGATCTGTTGTGCTTCGTCATTAGAGAGACATCTCAATAGCAGTCTGTTGTAGGTCCGGCGATATAGTCATTGTGAAGATGCATCGAAGTAGAAGCGTAATGATCGTCTTTTGACGGATGTTGCTTCTTTAGGGTCCTCCGGCAAGATTCTGTATGCCACGAAATCTATAAAGGGACTTCTCCAATCTCTCGTAGGAGGATCGGTGTTCACAGCGTAACTGTGTTCGATGTGAGAGTTGTTCTTTACGCAAAATAGATCTCTGTCAAGAAGGATTACCGAATTCTGCCTTCTTATTGGAGTAGCTAAATCTGCAGCTAGACTGGCTAGGGCATCGGCTTCCAGATTCTGAGATCGAGGTACATGCTCTAGGAAGAATTCCATGAATGTCACGGCTATCTCGACCGTTGCATGGTGATAGGGGATGAGGTCTGGATTTCAGACTTCATATATTTCCCTGACTTGATTGACAATAAGCAGAGAATCACCAAAAACTTCCAGAGATTCGACCCCCAGCTCTTTAGCGACTTGGAGCCCGATTAGTAGAGCGTTGTACTCCACCACATTATTGGAATAGGGCTCGTTAAGAGAGTATGCTCGATAGATGACGAGTTTATCGGGAGTAACTAGGACAATTCCTACCCCTGAAACCACGTTTCCTTTGGGACCAGTCCTGGAGGCGCCGTCGAAGAACAGTTGCCATGTGTCACTTTTCATTACGGAACTATATTCTGCAACTTCGTCGGGAATGTCCTCGTATAATTTGGAGGCCTCCGGGATCGGATGAGCAGCTAGGAAGTCAGCCAATGCTTGGCCTTTGATGGACTTCTGAAGGACATACACCATGTCATATAGTGTCAATAACATCGCCCAAGTTGCGAGTCGGGAGTTAAGAACACTTGGCTTGTTCATCAGTACCCGAAGAGGATTGATCTTGGAGATGATTTGAATAGTCTGGCCGGTGACATAGTGCCGCGTCTTCTGGATAGCGAACATCAGAGCCAAACATTCTTTTTCTACCGGATTGTACCGGTGCTCAGCTCCGATCATCATTCTACTTAGATAGTAGATAGCCTGTTCATGTCCTGCATCGTTCTTCTGTGCGAGAAGAGCTCCCAGAGAATGGTCCATCGCTCGAACGTACAGGAAGAATGGTCTTCCTACGACGGGAGGCACCAGATCTGGCGGACTAGTGAGGTAGCGCTTGATATCCCCGAACGCTTGCTGACAGGCTTTGTCCCATACGAAGGATACACCTTTCTTCATGAGGCGAGAAAAAGGCTGGCATCTTCCAGAGAGGTTGGATATGAATCTCCGGATATAGGCCAGACGACCTTGAAATCCCCTGAGTTCCCTCAGATTATGGGGTGGTCGCATTTCTAAGATGGCCTTGACTTTATCAGGGTCTACTTGAATGCCTTTGGCGGTAATGACGAATCCTAGAAATTTTCCACTAGATACACCCAAAAAGGACTTTGTAGGATTCATTTTGAGTTGATGTTGGCGCATCAGCTCAAATACCGACTTTAAGTCTTGGATATGATTGACCCTGAGGCGGCTTTTGACAGCTATATCGTCTACGTAATATTCTACTGTCTTGCGTAAATGCTTGTGGAATATGTTACTCATAGCCCGTTGGTAAGTAGCTCCGGCGTTCTTCAACCCGAAGGGCATGACCGTATAGCAATATACCCCCAGTGGTATCCGGAAGGAAGTATGCTTCTCGTCTTCAGGATGCATCTTGATTTGATTGTATCCTGAGAATCCATCCATGAAAGACATATGTTCAAAACTGCAGGTATTGTCGATCATGACGTCTGTGATGGGAAGAGGAAACTCGTCCTTGGGGCAGGCTACGTTCAGATCTCGGTAATCGATGCAGACTCGCACTTTTCCATTCTTCTTCATGACCGGGACAACATTGGCGACCCAGTCGGGATGTTGTTCCTCCCGAATGAAACCGCAGGCTATCAACTTCTTGACTTCAGCTTCAATGGCATCCATCATATCCGGGCGGAACCGGCATTGGTGCTGCTTTACAGGCTTTGAATCGGGCAATATATTGAGTTTATGAGTAGCCACCTTTGGATCAAGTCCTGGCATATCCTCATAATTCCACGCAAAGATGTCGATGTATTCTCTTATCAGTTGAATGACTTCTTCCCTTTCAGCTGGGGAAAGATTGTTACTGATAAATATCGGCTTTGGTGAAAGTTCATCCCCAACATTAATCTGGATAACTTCATCTTTGGTGGGAGGTTCTCTCTGTTCGAAGCGGAATTCCCACTGTGTATCCATTTGCTGAGCCCAAACGTCATTCTCGAATAGTTCGGATTCTTGTTTATCTGATTCGAAGCGATCCGTCACTACCATACTTACTGGTAATGTTTGCTCGAGAGCACGAGATGAGTTGGAGGGCGACGAGCTGTCTTGAAAAGGGAAAAAGGTGTCCTCATCTGACTTGGAAGTCGTAAGGGAGGTGGCATACCCTAACCCGAAACGAGTTTGTTGATAGTGGGGATTGCCGTGCGGCGGTATTCGTCTGGGGAACCAGATATTGTCTTACGCGTGGAGCGTGCTTTGTACTTCCAATTTGGCGCTGAGGCATCATCAGAAGTTTTGTCTATTCCGGCACGGACGGGAGACTGGTTTCTACGCGTAGAGTGCAGTGGATACCTCTGGGTTAGCGCTGAGGCTTTGCCCAAAGTTTTGTCTATACCGCGCGTAGCGGAAGACTGGTTTCTACGCGTAGAGCGCAGTGGATACTTCTAGGTTAGCGCTGAGGCTTTGTCCAAAGTTTTGTCTGTACCGCGCGTAGCGGGAGACTGGTTTCTACGCGTGGAGCGCAGTGGATACTTCTGGGTTAGCGCTGAGGCTTTGCCCAAAGTTTTGTCTGTACCGCGCGTAGCGGGAGACTGAATTTTACGTGCAGGGCACGGAGGGAGCAATGCTACAACCTCATTGGTCGGAGAGATCGGAGAGTCCACAGGGATGGTAGAGGATGTCTTGGGCATCCAGACCTTGCGTAGCTTCCTATTGTTTTGTACAGAGAGAGAGTGAGAGCTACCCCCCGTCCGAAGCATGTCTTCGTAGGCAGACTGGTCGAACTGGACGACCAGTGTCTTCTTCACGGATCCTACGGATACCGCATCGTGTTGAGCAATCGCTTCCTCATCAGAAGAGAAAGATATCCCCAGCAGATTCGCCATCTTGTTTGTGGTATTAAATGAAAGAACGAAATGTATATAATACGAGGTTTGCACGAAACCCGCTTTCTTTGGTTTACAAACAAACTTGTACAATTTAATCCTATACGAGGATATAGGAGTACAATTTATTTAATCTGGGTAGATGATTGCTATAGGTGTCTGATCTGCAGTCGATCACTTTAGCCTTTGGACTACACGATGGTGAAGAAGTGTCGTGGAAGACGGAAAGCAGCTTCATAGGTGGCGAAAGAGGATGGATGCACGATGCCAATGTCGTCGATCGCTACTCTTTGCCTGAGCTATGGATGCTTCTCTCTCTCTCTCTCAAAGACTCTTTGATCTCTCCTCAATCTCCAATGTTTCGACCCGTGGTTTGATCTCCTTGGAGGTTCGACCTTGTTCGATCTTCTTTCAAATTTTTGACCTTGTTCGATTTTTAAAGTCTCGACCTGTTCCTCTGTTGATAGAGGTCTCTATTTATAGAGTTTTGGTGACAGTGACTGTCACGCCCCAGTCCCAAAAATGTCAGGAACTAGGCCACGTGTCACTGGCCAGCTTACACGTCACTAAGGGCTTAATCCACTTTGATGGACCCAAAGGGACGTGCTACGCTGTCCTAAAATACTACAAGTATAGAACAGGTAAAACTATCTCATCCACAACAAAATGTCAGAAAAGCAAGTGCTGAAATATATATATAACTGAGTCTGATACAGTACACAACTAGTGAGAATACAAGCCTACTACAAAAACTGATAATAGCGCAGAAAAATCAGATAGACTAAGCAGTGTCTATCTGATCAAAACATCTCCATCTCCAGGTAGCAGCATCTTGGGTCAAGCCTACTCTGAGGGTGTCTCCTCGAGCTCCTCCTCGATAGCACATCTGGCCTCCTGATCAGGCCCGTACACTGTGGGGTAGAAAGCCTCATCTAGATCTGGCAAGGAACCAGGTCCTCAGTGGGACGTAACAAGATACAGAAAAATGACATGCCAGGTAATGTAAATACTGAATAAAGAAATAAAATAAATACAGGGTGCTAACCATACTAAGTGAAAATGCAAGTAAAGATCCAGTAGTACGTATGGGAATGTGTGGCAAGACATACGCTGACGTAATTCACCAATCGTGGCGACTGGCTAGTATAGGTGTCGTATGCCCCCGACTCAGGGAACTCTGCAATCGACCATCTCCAAGGAGCATGGTGCGAAGGTATAGAACATTTGTGGAGGGGGTGTCCCATACGTCAACTAGTTGTCTTTCCCATCCCAATGAAACTAAATGTCAAGTCGTACATTTCCTGAGTTATTCTAATCCGTGATGCGGGTCACACGTACTGGTAGCTAACCAAATACGCAGCTCACATCCATATATGTAAATACAACCATGTTGCGTGTTCTCGTGATAGGGTCTAGGAGAATATATTAGGATATTCTCTCAGCTGTTAGAGAGTCTGTAATATCATGTCAACATAACAGTTGACTGTACCCAAGGCAGTCTCAGGTGATCATGGTATATGAATTTTCAGAACAAAGTAGATATCAACAATTTAATTTAAACAATACTTGGCAAGGTATACTTGCCTACTCCCTGATAGTGTTGAAACCCTGATTTTATAGTCAGTTGTGAAGGTACTGGTGACAGGGGGTCACTGGCTGTGCTGTAGTTGGTTTCTGTTAAAAGAATAGGCAGGGTTCGTGAATATCCAGGCTGTAATATAAAACATATATATATATATATATACATATATATAGTATTGATGTATATATTTAGTAGGCATAGATATAATATATATAATAGTATATATATATAGAACAGATAAATGCAGGCAATAATATATAGTAGCAGGGTATATCCACTGCGATAAATATAGTATTTATCAGGGTGTATCCTCTGATATATATATAATATAAATAAATTGATTTGACAGGACAGTAATTTAAATACATATATATTATCAGGGTCTATATGTGACCACTGTTAATAATTATATATATTTATAGATAGGCTGTAATATCCAGCATATAATATTATGTAATAAATGACATTGCAGAAATTGAAATATAATATAAATAATTAAGCTGTATTATCCAGCAGGTATTTAATATATATATACATATAGATAATATATATATATATATATAGATATATATATATATATAATATAGGTGCAGGAAATTAAATGCAGAAAATAAATAAATGGAAAATGCACAGTATAATATATATGTTATATACAAATTATATAAATATATGTATACACATATATTTATATATTTAACAGTATTAAATATATACATAATAGTAATTATGATATAATATATATATTTATACATATACATATATACATATATACATATATACATATATAATTATATATGTATAGTATAATATATATATACATAAGTATATAAAGTATAATATATTTTATAATATATACTGTATAAGAAAAGTATATATATTATAATATAATATATATATAGATATATATATAAATATAAATATACATAGTATTATACATATATATATACATATATATACATATATTATATACATATATTCATGTATTAGATGATATATACGTATTTATGTATAGAATAGGTGTATTTTACCTTACAGGTGGCAGGAGGGGTCCCACGCGGTGTCGCCGGTGAGAGGACGGCGGCGGAGGCAGCCGGAGGTGGCCGGGGGAGCTGTAGCAGTAGCAGTAGCAGATAGCAGCAGCAGCAGCAGTGGAGTGCGGGGGCTCTGGCCGGCGGAGGAGCGGCGGAGGGGGCCGGGCAGGCGGCGGGGTTGGGAGAGGGAAGGGTGGCGGTCAGGTTGGTGGTGGTGGCGGGGGTCCACGACGGCTGTGGCGGCGGCTAGGGGCGGCCGGAGGTGAGGGTGGTGGTGTAGTCGGGATTCTGGCCGGGGCACTGTGGGGGTGAGGGTGGCCGGAGGAGCTGTCGTGGGGAGGTGAGGGTCGGTGGTCCGGTGGAGGGGAGGACGGCGAGTCGTTTGGGTAGGGTGGCGGTGGTTGGCGACGGCCGGAGGCGGCGGGGGAAGTGAATGGGAGTGGTGGTGGTGCTGTGGAGGTGGTGATCGGGTGACACTGTGGAGGCTGGCCACGGCGGAGCGGCCGGCCGGAGGTGGGTGGCAGTGGTCGGAGGGAAGGGGAGGGGAGTGGCGACGGGTTCGGCGGCGGTCCGGTGGGCGGAGGGTGGCCGTGGTGGTGGGGGAATGGGTTTGAATGTAGGGAAATGCTAGGGTTTATATAGGTTTATGCCTAATGGCATTTTTGTAAATACCTAGAAGTTCAGGGGTATTTAGGTAAATTTGTATTTTGGAGATATTTTCACAGGATTTCTCTGGATTTTATGGTGGGTCCCACCCACCTATGGTCTAGCCAATAGGATTTGGCCACCTAGCATGCAATTTGCATATAAACCCCTAACTTTTCAATAATTGCATAATTGCATAAAATTTGTATTTTGCGTAATTTCGCAATTTACCAAATTTCAAATACTGATTTTCCGTAATTCTGAATTGTACAAAAATGAGGGAAATAGCTGGGGAAAAATGTTTTGGACAGTGTGGGGTGATTCTGGGCAGGTGCAGGGTCTGATATTGCAGGTGATACAGTCATCGTATTTATTATTTAATAAATACTGCGTACGGTGTTCACTAATTATTTAGAGGCTATTAGAGTCATAATTTTTCTACGGTGTCAAAACGATAATTGAAGTATAATTAGAGTAGAATATTATCGTATTTTTGGTTGGCAAAAACAGGTGCCTACTGGTCCTCAAATCTCTAGGGGTACAGAGATGGGTAAAGAGCAGAAAATTAAATAGGAAATAAATACATACGTTTGTAACGATATTTGTGCGACTAAAACGAAGCACCAGATGAGGTTTCTGGAAGTTGCACAAAATACAGAAAAAGTAGTCTGACTAGTCTAGAGCAGAAATGTGAAATTTATTTAGGGTTAACAGCTAGTGTGATGCCCTAATTAATTATGTAATAAACAAGTACACAATCAATTGATTATATAACAAATAAAATTTTAAAAAGTTGTACAAATTCTACTTAGTCTAAATTAATCCTAAATTACTGAAATCTGGTCGAGGGAGTTTACAATCTACCCTCCTTAGAATATTTCGTCCTCGAAATAAAAATAACCATATAATGAGAATAAAAAAGGACATATGATGATTAAGAAAGATTGAATTTGAAATATTGGACATACCCTGGTTTGGAAATAGGTGAGGATAACGCTGACGAATATCCTCTTCTCGTTCCCAGGTGGATTCACCTGGTGCATGATGTCTCCATGCAACACGAACAAGAGGAATAGTCTGACCTCGCAGCACTTTCTCGCTACGGTCCAGGATCTCTACAGGCTCCTCCTGGTACGATAAGCTCGGTCCGATAGTGATCTCTGAGTAGTCCAGCACATGACTCGGGTCTGGAATGTACCTCCTCAGCTGAGATACGTGGAAGACGTCATGTACTCCTTCCAAGGTCTGAGGTAGAGCTAGCCTGTAAGCAACTTCTCCGACGCGATCTAGCACATCGAAGGGTCCAATGTACCTTGGACTTAGCTTCCCTCTTCCTCCAAATCTGATAGTTCCTCTGGTAGGTGAGATCTTCAAGAACACATGCTCTCCTACTTGGAACTCTAGAGGTCGTCGGTGAATGTTGGCCCAGTGCTTCTGCCTGTCTTGTGCAGCTCGTAGGTGTCCCTGGATCTTCTTTAGTTTCTCCACCGTACGAATAATCAGTTCTGGTCCCAAGATCTGTCTCTCGCCAACATCGCTCCAGCATACTGGGGAACGACATTTTCTTCCATACAAAGCTTCAAAGGGAGCCATTTGAATGCTCGCTTGATAGCTGTTGTTGTAGGAAAATTCCACCAGGTATAGATGATCTTCCCATGATCCGCTGAAATCAAGCATGCAGGCTCTCAGCATATCTTCAAGTGTCTGGATGGTGCGTTTTGATTGGCCATCTGTTTGTGGGTGATACGAGGTGCTGAACTTGAGGCGGGTACCAAGACTTTCTTGCATACTTCGCCAAAAGTAAGATGTAAATCTCGTATCTCTGTCAGATACTATGCTGACTGGCACTCCATGCAGACGCACTATCTCCTTCATGTACATGTCCGCCAAGACTTCTGTAGATTGTCCAACTCTAAAAGGTAGGAAATGAGCAGCCTTTGTGAGTCTATCTACGATTACCCATACAGCATTACGACCACTAGGACTTCTTGGGAAGCCCGTAACAAAGTCCATCGTAATGTGTTCCCATTTCCACTCGGGTATTGGGAGGGGTTGAAGTAGACCGGCAGATCTCTGATGCTCAGCCTTGACCTGCTGACACACCAGGCATTTGGCCACAAAGCGTGCTATCTCCCGCTTCATTCCATGCCACCAGTAATATTGTCGCAGATCTCTGTACATCTTTGTGTCTCCTGGATGTATAGAGTATGTTGAGCTATGAGCTTCTGACATCAGCTCATTACGAAGTTCTCCATTTGGAACATAAAGACGATCACCACATCTTAGAGTCCCATCTTCGTGTATGCGACATCCTGTCTGAATTCCAGCCTCTGTTCTTTGTCAAAGCCTCTGAAATCTTGCATCTGTTGGTAGAGTAGTTTTGATTCTTTCTACCAAAGTTGATTGCAGCTGATAGTTTGATAATTGGCCGTCAAGTCCTGGCATAATGACCTCTATTCCCAAATTTTCTAGATCTCTCAGAAGACCTGGTTGGGTGATCATAAAGAATGCCGAGGGTCTTCTGCTTAGAGCATCTGCCACCATATTAGCTTTCCCTGGATGGTACTGTAGATCAATTTCGAAATCCGCCATCACTTCGAGCCATCGTCTTTGTCTCAGATTTAGGTCCTTCTGGGTGTAGACGTACTTCAAACTTTTATGATCGATGAATATCTCCACTCTTTCGCCATATAGATAGTGTCTCCATAGCTTCAGGGCAAAGATGACTGCGACAAGCTCCAGATCGTGAGTGGGGTAATTTTTCTCATGAGTCATAAACTGTCTTGAGGCATAAGCTACAACTTTTCCATGTTGCATTAAGACACAACCAAATCCTTTTCCGGATGCATCGCTATATATGACGAAACCTCCGGATCCAGATGGTATAGTCAAAATGGGAGCTGTAGTCAGACGCTTCTTCAAGTCATCAAAAGCTGTCTGGCAATCTTCAGTCCATATGAACTCCTGCTCCTTGCGAGTAAGACGGGTAATCGGCTCCGCGATCCTTGCAAAGTTTTCTACGAACCTCCGGTAATATCCGGCAAGTCCTAGAAAGCTTCTCACCTCTGAGACGTTGGTCGGGGTTGGCCATGTCTCCACAGATAAAATCTTTGCCGGGTCCACTGAGATGCCTTCTCCTGTGATCACATGCCCAAGAAAAGCAACACGATCAAGGAAAAATTCACACTTGCTCATCTTGGCATAAAGGCTCTCCCGTCTCAGCGTCTCTAATACCAACCTTAAGTGCTCTTCATGCTCCTCGTGGCTTTTTGAATACACCAGAATGTCGTCGATGAAGACTACCACGAACTGGTCCAGATATTGGTGGAAGACTCTGTTCATCAGGTTCATGAATACGGCAGGTGCATTAGTTAGTCCAAAAGGCATTACCAGGAACTCGTAATGACCATAACGAGTCCTGAATGCTGTCTTTGGAATATCTTCCCTCCGTACCTTGACCTGATGATAGCCTGATCTCAAGTCTATCTTCGAGAATACCACGGCTCCTGTTAGTTGATCGAACAGGTCGTCAATTCTCGGCAAAGGGTACTTGTTTTTGATTGTCAGAGCGTTGAGGGCTCTGTAATCAATGCACATGCGATATGTTCCGTCCTTCTTTGGTACAAACAACACTGGTGCTCCCCAGGGTGATGCACTAGGACGAACAAATCCCTTGATCTGTAGTTCCTCCAGTTGAAGCTTCAGCTCGTCAAGCTCCTTCTTCGCCAGTCGGTATACATTGGAGGATACTGGTGCAGCTCCAGGTATCAGCTCAATAATGAACTCCACTTCTCTGTCAGGCGGTAGGCCTGGCAATTCTTCTGGAAATACGTCCTCGAACTCTGCTACAATTGAGGGAAGTGCTATCTCCATCGCCATGTAAGCTCTAGGAGTCTGGCCTACTCCTTGCTCGATGGTTCCACGGACATATTCGAACTCTGGGTGATCTGGGGGTCTAAAGATAACACTACCCTTTCGGCAGTCTAGGATAGCATCGTTCTGGCTTAGCCAGTCCATGCCTAAGACAACATCGAAATTTGGCATTGGAAGTACCAAAAATTGCGCTCTTAGTCCTCTACTACAAACAACTACCGGACAGGTTTCGATAATGTTGGTAACTGGAACAATACCTCCTCCAGTAAGTATTTTCCAACACTTGGGTAGCGGGGAAGTAGATAGCTTGTGCATGGCTACGAATCTAGTGGATATGAATGACAAAGTAGCCCCAGAATCGAATAATACAGTTGCAGGTAATGATGCAACTAAAATGGTACCTGTTATAGTTTCCCCTTCAGGTTCTTCTGCAACGGCAGCTAACGCAAAGGCTTGTCCCTGCCTTTGTCCTCCGGCTTATTGTCTGGCCTTGAACTGGATCTCCTGAGTAGGCAGAGGTGCTCCTCTCTGATATCCTCCTGATGTGGAGGGAAGCATCTTCTGAGCTTGTGCTCCTGGCTTCTGCCCTTGTTGAGGTGCTGCATCTCTACGTTGTGGGCAGTCTTTGGCCATATGATTTCTAGCTCCACATAGCAGGCATAATCCCAGCTTCTTTCTACAGTCATTGGCAAAATGCCCCTTCTTGCCACAAAAGTGACAAGTCGGGAGCTCCCTCTTCTGGTAAGGCCCCGTCGTCTGTTGCGTCTGATATTGGGGACGACGTATAGGTCCTCCTGCTCCGTGCTGATTCTTGGCCGGGAAGGTTGGATTTGAGCGTCTGGCTCCTCGACCAATGGCTTCTTGCTCCCTGGCTTCTGTAAGAACCTCGTTGTAGGAGATTCTCGACTGCGTTGTTGTGTACCTCTGGAGCTCGTGGTTAAGGCCATGGTGGAATCTTTTAGCCTTCTTCAGCTCGTTCGGGATCAGATCAGCACCGAAACGACTTAGTCTGCTAAACTCCGCGTCGTAGGCATCTACCGTCATGTTTCCTTGCTCCAGGTACAGGAACTGGGAGTATAGGGCATTCTGGACTGTTGCTGGAAAGTACTTGGCGTTGAAATGCTCCAAAAATTGTTGCCAAGTTTGGTCTTTGCCGACGCTGCGCTCTATGGATTCCCACCAGTGATGGGCGTTGCCAAGAAGTTGGCCCCTCACAGCGGTCATCCATAGGTCGGGAGTGAGTTGCGATCCTTCTAGCAGCATTTCGGTGTTGGAGATCCAATCGGAGATCTCTTCAGGAGTCTCGTTGCCTTTGAAATCCCTCGGGCTCATTTGACGGAAGCCTCGAACTGTGCCCGCTGGTAGGACAGGTACTGGTGTCGGAGTAGTAGTTCTCTCCAAAGCCGTCATCAACGTCTGTCGCAGAGCTTCAGTTTGCTGCCACTGAGACTGTCTCAGGGCCTCAGTTTGTTGCCACTGGTTCTGCAACATAGTCTGGAGAAACTGCAACATTTGAGGTTGACCCTCAAGTTGTGGCATCTGGATAGGCAAGGCTGGAGGTGGAGACAAAGGTGTCTCTGCATGTGGAGTTGGTGTCATCTCCTGGCTAGAATTCTGGTGATTGGACGGAGTTCCTTGGGCACTTGGCGAAGGGTCTGTTGCTTGGTCAGCCCTATTATTCGCAAGTTTCCCGGGTATGTCCATATTTTTGAGGAAAATAGGATAATTAGAAAACACAAAGGAGATAAATAATGATAATCAAGCAAGATGTAATAATAGAATTTGTAAGGATGGTGTCAGTGTGGATGAGACCTAATATTTCTATCCTATTGCAGGCATTGCTGGGCATGTTATCATACCACTAGCAAATAAAACTGGACCTGCATGGGCCACCACTAAAACCATGTCACGCCCCAGTCCCAAAAATGTCAGGAACTAGGCCACGTGTCACTGGCCAGCTGACACGTCACTAAGGGCTTAATCCACTTTGATAGACCCAAAGGGACGTGCTACGCTGTCCTAAAATACTACAAGTATAGAACAGGTAAAACTATCTCATCCACAACAAAATGTCAGAAAAGCAAGTGCTGAAATATATATATAACTGAGTCTGATACAGTACACAACTAGTGAGAATACAAGCCTACTACAAAAACTGATAATAGCGCAGAAAAATCAGATAGACTAAGCAGTGTCTATCTGATCAAAACATCTCCATCTCCAGGTAGCAGCATCTAGGGTCAAGCCTACTCTGAGGGTGTCTCCTCGAGCTCCTCCTCGGTAGCACATCTGGCCTCCTGATCAGGCCCGTACACTGTGGGGTAGAAAGCCTCATCTAGATCTGGCAAGGAACCAGGTCCTCAGTGGGACGTAACAAGATACAGAAAAATGACATGCCAGGTAATGTAAATACTGAATAAAGAAATAAAATAAATACAGGGTGCTAACCATACTAAGTGAAAATGCAAGTAAAGATCCAGTAGTACGCATGGGAATGTGTGGCTAGACATACGCTGACGTAATTCACCAATCGTAGCGACTGGCTAGTATAGGTGTCGTATGCCCCCGACTCAGGGAACTCTGCAATCGACCATCTCCAAGGAGCATGGTGCGAAGGTATAGAATATTTGTGGAGGGGGTGTCCCATACGTCAACTAGTTATCTTTCCCATCCCAATGAAACTAAATGTCAAGTCGTTCATTTCCTGAGTTATTCTAATCCGTGATGCGGGTCACACGTACTGGTAGCTAACCAAATACGCAGCTCACATCCATATATGTAAATGCAACCATGTTGCGTGTTCTCGTGATAGGGTCTAGGAGAATATATTAGGATATTCTCTCAGCTGTTAGAGAGTCTGTAATATCATGTCAACATAACAGTTGACTGTACCCAAGGCAGTCTCAGGTGATCATGGTATATGAATTTTCAGAACAAAGTAGATATCAACAATTTAATTTAAACAATACTTGGCAAGGTATACTTGCCTACTCCCTGATAGTGTTGAAACCCTGATTTTATAGTCAGTTGTGAAGGTGCTGGTGACAGGGGGTCACTGGCTGTGCTGTAGTTGGTTTCTGTTAAAAGAATAGGCAGTGTTCGTGAATATCCAGGCTGTAATATAAAACATATATATATATATATATATATACATATATATAGTATTGATATATATATTTAGTAGGCATAGATA
Source organism: Iris macrosiphon (assembly GCA_036927795.1). NCBI lineage: Eukaryota > Viridiplantae > Streptophyta > Magnoliopsida > Asparagales > Iridaceae > Iris > Iris macrosiphon. Next base: position 94,812,965 of record JAYESA010000005.1, on the reverse strand, counting down.
TAATATATATAATAGTATATATATATAGAACAGATAAATGCAGGCAATAATATATAGTAGCAGGGTATATCCACTGCGATAAATATAGTATTTATCAGGGTGTATCCTCTGATATATATATAATATAAATAAATTGATTTGACAGGACAGTAATTTAAATACATATATATTATCAGGGTCTATATGTGACCACTGTTAATAATTATATATTTATAGATAGGCTGTAATATCCAGCATATAATATTATGTAATAAATGACATTGCAGAAATTGAAATATAATATAAATAATTAAGCTGTATTATCCAGCAGGTATTTAATATATATATACATATAGATAATATATATATATATAGATATATATATATATATATAATATAGGTGCAGGAAATTAAATACAGAAAATAAATAAATGGAAAATGCACAGTATAATATATATGTTATATACAAATTATATAAATATATGTATACACATATATTTATATATTTAACAGTATTAAATATATACATAATAGTAATTATGATATAATATATATATTTATACATATACATATATACATATATACATATATACATATATAATTATATATGTATAGTATAATATATATATACATAAGTATATAAAGTATAATATATTTTATAATATATACTGTATAAGAAAAGTATATATATTATAATATAATATATATATAGATATATATATAAATATACATAGTATTATACATATATATATACATATATATATACATATATATACATATATTATATACATATATTCATGTATTAGATGATATATACGTATTTATGTATAGAATAGGTGTATTTTACCTTACAGGTGGCAGGAGGGGTCCCACGCGGTGTCGCCGGTGAGAGGACGGCGGCGGAGGCAGCCGGAGGTGGCCGGGGGAGCTGTAGCAGTAGCAGTAGCAGATAGCAGCAGCAGCAGCAGCAGTGGAGTGCGGGGGCTCTGGCCGGCGGAGGAGCGGCGGAGGGGGCCGGGCAGGCGGCGGGGTTGGGAGAGGGAAGGGTGGCGGTCAGGTTGGTGGTGGTGGCGGGGGTCCACGACGGCTGTGGTGGCGGCTAGGGGCGGCCGGAGGTGAGGGTGGTGGTGTAGTCGGGATTCTGGCCGGGGCACTGTGGGGGTGAGGGTGGCCGGAGGAGCTGTCGTGGGGAGGTGAGGGTCGGTGGTCCTGTGGAGGGGAGGACGGCGAGTCGTTTGGGTAGGGTGGCGGTGGTTGGCGACGGCCGGAGGCGGCGGGGGAAGTGAATGGGAGTGGTGGTGGTGCTGTGGAGGTGGTGATCGGGTGACACTGTGGAGGCTGGCCACGGCGGAGCGACCGGCCGGAGGTGGGTGGCAGTGGTCGGAGGGAAGGGGAGGGGAGTGGCGACGGGTTCGGCGGCGGTCCGGTGGGCGGAGGGTGGCCGTGGTGGTGGGGGAATGGGTTTGAATGTAGGGAAATGCTAGGGTTTATATAGGTTTATGCCTAATGGCATTCTTGTAAATACCTAGAAGTTCAGGGGTATTTAGGTAAATTTGTATTTTGGAGATATTTTCACAGGATTTCTCTGGATTTTATGGTGGGTCCCACCCACCTATGGTCTAGCCAATATGATTTGGCCACCTAGCATGCAATTTGCATATAAACCCCTAACTTTTCAATAATTGCATAATTGCATAAAATTTGTATTTTGCGTAATTTTGCAATTTACCAAATTTCAAATACTGATTTCCCGTAATTCTGAATTTGTACAAAAATAAGGGAAATAGCTGGGGAAAAATGTTTTGGACAGTGTGGGGTGATTCTGGGCAGGTGCAGGGTCTGATATTGCAGGTGATACAGTCATCATATTTATTATTTAATAAATACTGCGCATGGTGTTCACTAATTATTTAGAGGCTATTAGAGTCATAATTTTTCTACGGTGTCAAAACGATAATTGAAGTATAATTAGAGTAGAATATTATCGTATTTTTGGTTGGCAAAAACAGGTGCCTACTGGTCCTCAAATCTCTAGGGGTACAGAGATGGGTAAAGAGCAGAAAATTAAATAGGAAATAAATACATACGTTTTTAACGATATTTGTGCGACTAAAACGAAGCACCAGATGAGGTTTCTGGAAGTTGCACAAAATACAGAAAAAGTAGTCTGACTAGTCTAGAGCAGGAATGTGAAATTTATTTAGGGTTAACAGCTAGTGTGATGCCCTAATTAATTATGTAATAAACAAGTACACAATCAATTGATTATATAACAAATAAAATTTTAAAAAGTTGTACAAATTCTACTTAGTCTAAATTAATCCTAAATTACTAAAATCTGGTCGAGGGAGTTTACAGTGACCACTCAATCGGTGTGGAAACCGAGTAGTAGAAAGTACAGCACCCTTTTACACAACGGTTAAAATAACCAAAGCCTGCGTATAGATGACCTTTTGAATGAGCGTGTGACGTGGGTCCAACTAAGGGACAAAACGCGTATAATCGCTACGAAGATCACGGCGTAGACGCCACGTAGGTAGGTATCCCTCGTGTAGAAGAGGTTGGCGTAGAAGCTAATGTCTGTCACCATGGCGTAGAAGCCAAGTAGGCATAGAAGCCGAGTAGGCATAGAAGCCTGATGGCATAGAAGTCGAATAAGCACAGAAGGCCGAATGAGCATAGAAGCCGAACGAGCATAAAAGCTGAATGGGCGTAGAAGCCAAGGTGATGTGGACGTCTTTAGCCCAAATCATGGCTCTTGGAGATATAATCAAATATCTCGCATTAAATGCAGAGATCCGCCATCATCATTAATTGCCGAGGCATGTTCCGAAGGCCTGCCACCGTTCTGAGCATTCGGTGCAGAGACGTGCCTCGAGCCCTGTACGAAGAGCAGCTTTTGACGTGATAGTCTGTTTGTCTTCCGCGGAGCGTAAATAGTTCACATTTGCCTGTGTAAAACAAGGCAGCGTATCCCCTTGTATGCGTAAAAGCAGTCTCTGCTGAGGGGATGTTAGTAAACGACGGTTCGGTGATATTTAATCAAATCCTCTGCATTAAATACAGATATCCGCCATCATACTGTGGGGCGCGTCCCGAGTGGTCTGCTATCTTTTCAGTCGTTGTTTGGGTAGCCGTACAGCACTTTTTGTCAGGAATCAGATGTCAGGTTCACTGCGTGACTTGACAGGTTCATTTCGGGGAAGATGAAGCGTTCCTCGTACGCTTTAACGCTGCTATAAAAGCGGATAAGTTTTACGCCATGGAGGCGATGAAGCACCCCGTCTACGCTGAAGCGGCCTGGACATACTGCATTTACGCGGATGGTCCCATCATATTTTACGCCGTGCTCAACGGAAAAGCTCCGTTGCACTCTTGATGGCCTTGAGGTCCCCTGCTTACGCTGCCCTGCATCACCATGTTGCGAGCGTATTTTTCATGCTTCTACAGCATCTTTGTCCGTTCCAAATCGAAATTGGAGACACAATCTCGACCCATTTTGTGTAACCTAAATTATTACAATATTCTATTCTGAGTCTCCTACGTCCATGACAATTGTGTCCCACCCAATTTTAATCCAATGCACTTCCAATTAAGTTAAGAACACCATTTATACTAAATTTAATTAAATTGGTGTAAGGACCCAACCTAACCCAAAACTAGACCCAACACCAACCCAAACCCCCACTTATACCCTCAAGGTTCATACTAAACACCACACACCCTTTTAACCCACTACATCACACCAAATATGGTATTTTCCTCATCCAATCCTAAACCCCATTATTTGTGTAATTTTTAATTGTTAGGGGCTTTTGTATAAAAATACAATGAGGTGTCCACCTCCTATTGGAGCCAAGCCATGAAGAAACCCCCCCTCATTGTTGACTGATCACATAGATTTTCCCCCATTTTTGAGTGTACTACACTATAAATTTTCCTCTACATCATCCTAGCCCTCCATTCAAAACCATCACCATCTCCACCCTCCATTTCCTTCATGTAGAACCTTCCCCCATCTCTAGGAGACTCATAGCCGACCCTAATCCCAAGGCCATTACCCCCTCTCTCTCTCTCTCACCTACATAAACCATTCTCTTCCTCTTTATTTTATCAATAGCTAACATCAACTTCATTTTAAACCAAAACCCTAAACCACCCTCTCTTTTCTTCTCATTTTCCCCGACCTTCACCGCCGGAGCAACCTTCTCTGACAACCACCCTCAGCCAACCATATTCACCTCCCTCCGAGCAACCACCTCATAGCACTCCCGCAGAAGCAACCACCTCACAGCAACCCCGCAGCCAGTCGATCATTACCACCAGCCTCGACCACCCCCACCAGTGACTACCACGCCCCGGCCACCACCACCAGTCACCACCATCACCATCTCTGCCACCACGACCCCCGTGCTACTGCTACCACCTGCTACCACTGTTGGCCAGAGCACCACAAGATCAACCTCCACGGGCCGCGGACGAGCATCACCCCCTCCTCAGTTACAAGCACGCCGAGGTTTGTACTTGTCCTATTTTCCTTCATGTTGTGTCATTACATGACAGTGTGGATTGGTGAACCCTAATAACTAGTGTATATATATGCATATATGAATAGTAATTAGGTTTATTAATTACTTCATGGAAATTAGGTTGTTAGGGTTATGTCTGATTGTGTAGACCCTAGGTGTTAGTTAACTGCCTTATGTGTACACTAACCTACTAGCTAGGCCATGTGTTAGTGTTACACGAGATTTGTAGATTTGGATATGTGTTAGTGTTAGTTAACTGTCTTATTGTGTATGGTATTTGAGGACACGACACTTGTATATTTTAACTACACGCACACTCGACCCTGCTAGTTGACCAGTTATAACCCCTACGTGCGTTAGTTTCTAAGTGCAATATAGTTATGTTTATGTGCGTACTAGTGTAACGACTGATGTTATTATATTATATTATATTATATTATATTATATTATATTATATTATATATATATAGGATTGTTGGATCGTTTGTGCGAGACTTCGGGAGCAGGATATTTGTATTGCCATCTCAGGACCACATGTGAGTACATTCTCTGACAATTTTCATTATGTTGGTCATTTTTATGATTCTAGTTGTATAGTGTACTTGATTCTGACACTGTGGATACACGGGTTAGCATCATTGATACCAGTCATGAGGAGTCATGATTAGAATCCATCGTGCTAGCTAGGGACGGGGAAATATTAGCAGATTATGTGATCATACCCCACTTACATGCATCATAGCTCACTCGACACATCACGTTGGGTGTAGCCTGACCATTTACATGCCTCATAGCCTGTTATATATGATTAGCCTGACTATTGCTCGCATCATAGCTAACCAGATGGTTAGCCTGACCTCACAATCATATATATATAGCAAGCCTGATCTCGTCCCAAGCCGATCACATAATAGACTGATATCTCAAACACTTAGCTAGATATTCTATTTCTTTATTCCAATTCACTTGTTCTAGCATTCACTTATATATGTTCATTGCTAGTTGTACTATTGCTGATTACATATGCTCCAGTATTCCTTATTTCCAGTATTTCTTCATCTTGTATCTCCTTAAACTGTATTATAGTTTTGTCAATTTAAATAAAACTACTGTTTAGTGTTTGTGCTTCGCTCCAATCCTGACTGGATAACATTTTTTTAGAGGACCTTGTGGACTTCTATCCTACAAACTATGGACTAGGTGTAGAGGGAGACTACATACCAGAGAGCTTAGAGGAGTCCCTCTTCTTAGAGGAGACACCACCTACAGTCATTTAGTCAGTTATATCTATGCATCTTTTATTCTAAATTGAAACTTGGACTATATTTATGATAAGACTATTGTTGAGACTATTTATATTGGACAACTAGATTCTAGTTTATTGTTGTACTTTTTGTTGTTATACTTGACTTATGTCAGTACTTTCTTATCTTTATATCTTATTATGCCATTTATTATGATTGAGTATATTATGAATTGTTGATCAATATACTATTCATTGTCCTCCTTATGGAGTTGAGATCATTGACGGGTTAGGAGTTATGTTTAGTAGTCTTGAGACCTAGACAGCGTTCTACCGTCGATGATGCGGCGTAGGCTGGACGTACCCACGGCTCGCGCCCAAATTTTGGGTGCGGGTCGTGACACGTCGTTATAAGCACTCTACCAAGTGAAGGTGATCCTCCCAAGAGCCTCTGAAATCTAAAACACAAGTGCGTTGTATATCCTCGAGAGTCAGGGTAGTCCTCTCCAACTGTTCATCTGTCTGAGTGTGATATGTGGTACTAAACTTGAGCTGGGTCCCCAAGCTAGCCTGTAAACTCCTCTAGAAGTGGGATATGAAATGACTATCCCGATCTGAGAATATGCTTTCAGGAACCCCATGCAATCTGACTATCTGTCGCACATACATCTCTGAGAGCTTCTTCGTAGACGTACCCACTTTAAATAGCAAGAAGTGGACTAATTTGGTCAACCTGTCTACGATGACCCAAATAACGTCTTTCCCTTCTAGAGAACGCGAAAGCCCTGAAACAAAGTCCATCATAACATGATCCCATTTCTACTCTAGAATGGGTAAAGGCTGAAGTAATCCACCTGGTCTTTGCCTCTTCGTCTTTACCTGCTGACATATCAAGCATCTGGATACTAAGCTCGTCACCTCCAGCTTCATACCATACCACCAAATATGCTCTCTCATCTTTCTATACATCTTATTGGCACCTGGATGCATAGAGTACTAAGATTGATGCACCTTCTGAAGAACCTCCTCTCATTTTGGGTCAAAATGTGTGCCTACGATTCATTTCGAGAAGAGGAGAAGATCTTAAGTACCATATCCCGATAATTATTATTATTTCTATGTTTTGTTGGATGGGTTCCATTCCTATGTTGAGAATGTCCAGAGAGCGATGAATGTCGTCTAAGATTTGGAGAAGCTCGGGGAAGACGAAGGAGTCGACCATTCTACAAAATGGGATCCAAAATAGTTGTATGTTCATAATCTGAATTTTGGTTGGGGCTGATTGGTTTTCTGATTTTTTCAGAAACTTTTTTGCACACTTTTTGTTGCCACTCGAAATGTGAGTTGGCCAGACCATAATTTCGGTTAAGGCAAAAATTTCCAAGAAGTTATATTTTCTCGACATATTTGAATGAATGCTTCAGAGTTGTAAAAAAATTAAAGGATGCTTATTGCGGTTGGGCACTCGGAATCGTGCCCGACAACCGTATGTTTCATTTTGAGATTAAAAACCTATTTTGGAATAAATTTGTAACCATCATATAATCTCTGAAATTTTTATAACTAATGGTTCCATCATGTGGGGAATTTATTTCATATGATTTAGACCTTTTAAAAGTTAAATTTGAGTTAAAATTAGGTTTTTATGATCAAAACAAGTTTTTGGGCTACAAGATTTTCGAGTTGTTATCGAGTAGGTTTCATATCGGGGTATACCTCTCGTATACTTCCCATAATGATTTTTGACCAAAATTAGTGGAATTTGTGATATGTTTGTGTTGGGTTTTTCTGCATACTTTTGTCAGACTTTTTCTTGACTTTTAAGCATGTAACCATTGATTTGAATTCTTAACTATTTGTTCTCATTCTTGTGTTATATTTTTGTTACATTACGATACGAGTATTTCTTGTAACTACCTAATTTCGGGAGAAAAATATTTTTTTCATTTCAATAATTGTCTGAGAATTATATTACTGATAATAATATTTATTATTATATGTATTGGTTGTGAGCTAGTTAATTAGAATGGACTCTATGATTAGTGAGTTAGCCTCTTGGATTAAACTAGATGCTAGTGAGCCCAAGTGAACCCAACAAGACTTGACTTGACCTATTGGTTCAATCAATTAGTTAGTCATGATTTTTGACTCATTAGATTAAGGTGAATAAATGGAATATTTCTTTCATTAAATTAGAAGCTTCTCCATAATTAACCCTCATAATTAAATATATTGTCATGATAATCAATAGGGGCATATTGGACATTGCAATCTAACCCTAGCCCTAGAGAGAAGGGGGCCCGCACTATATATATACAATAATAGCCTCATTTAGTTCATTAATAGCCTTCTTTCCTCCTAATTAGTTTATCCCCAAATTTCTCCTAAATTTGAGAGCAAACCCTAATCCACCCACTCTCAAATCTCATTCTATTTCATTCCAAGGGAGGCTAAGGAGCTTGACATTGCTAGAGGAAGATTTGGAGGGAAGCATTGGCTAGGGACTTTGTTCAACCTCTTATTTGTGTCCATTTGGTGGTGATACATTAAGAATCCATCTTCCAATAGGTAAAATTTCTATTTTTTATCAATTTCTGTTCTACTTAGTGTATTAGACCTATAGGAACCCTTTCATGGCTAAGGACTACCCATAGGAAGAAGAACTAGGTTCTTATGAGCCAAATTGTGAAAGTTACAATAACTTTTGTGGCCAAATTGGAGAAAATTCGAGTTTGGGTCATTAGGTATTTGTAGGAATATTTCTTTAGTAATTTTGGATGTGATTCAAGATTTGTAAGTGAGAGCGTGTCCACAATTGGATATGAGTAGTGCGTACCATGATACTGTAGAAGCATGAAAAATCTGGATCGTTGCATCCAACTATCATGTGCCCCAAGATCGACTCAGAAGAAATCAGGCCACAGGATGACCATGCAGCCAAGAAAAAGCAGCATCATGTGTCCCAAATATTGGCCGCATAAAGGCCTGACACAAATATTATGTCTCACACAGAATCCTGACAAAAAGAATTTTTTGGATGCTTTAAAAATTGTGAGCACAGTAAGCGACAAGAAGCTCTTGTCAGACTAATAATGTCTCCTGACAGGCGTACAGCGCCACATGTATGAGACAACATGCGTTCTAGAGTCCATGTACCCTAAACTCCATGCGTTCCAAGCATCTCTGGCCATTCTTTCCAGACTCCATGCGTTCTATGCATCTCTGGCCCTATGTGTTCTAGATTCCATGCGTTCCATGCGTCTCTGTCCATGCATTCCGGACACCATACATTCTGTGCCGCTCTAGCCCTATGCGTTCCAGACTTCATGCATCTTATGCGTCCCAGACTTCTTGCGTCCAATGTGGCAGGGTTTTCCGAGACAAAATCTTTCTGTTACGACTGAAGTAATTCTCTCCAATTAAATATAGGTCATGTGTCAAGCTGACCAAGCCACGTAAACAAAAGACGAGAACTGTCAAGATCTTCTGAAACATCAAATCTAAATAAATATCCACGTGGCAGCTTGGCCTGACCTAACTATATCCTGCTAAGGATGAAGAACAAGTGGTAACCTATCTATCATATGCGCCTATATTTACAATCGTATTCAGTTGAAGGAGCCCCATGTGACCACCAAATATGAGCATATACGGTACCTATAGCCCACCAATATGATGGCTATAAATAGGAGAAACTTAGATGTTCCAAGGGCGGGCAGGTTTTTTCTGCTTCAGAGACGATACCCTTCCAGACGAGCTACGTATGTGCACATAAGCTCAAGAGAGAGAAAGAGAGAAGATAGTAGAGCATCCCTCATTCACTCTTCGGACTATAAACGGAGTAAAAGAGTCGCTGCAGTACTCAATCTCCATCATCACATTATTCAGATAAAAATATTATACTTCCAGACGGGCTTTTTTTTTGTTATTAAACGAAAGTTATCCTAAACTCAATTTATATGGCAAACAATATGGTGACTCTGTTGGGGAATTCCTTCTTCTCTGATGAGAAGGTTGTAACATAGTCCGACACGTCAAAGCTGGGTTTGACCCAGAGGATGCTGGTTGTACGCTTCAACCAGCAAGCCTATGAGGAAATGCTCTCTGAGTGCGACGCTTCTCCAAGGTTGGCAAATCCTAAGAAGACCTACAGAACATGGGTTATAAAGGCCGTTGTGCCTTACCCAAATATGGAGCATGCTCTCCTCGTCTCTCTCTCTGCTGCAGGGAACGCATATCATGCGTAGCTGATGCCTCTCATGCGATAACCTTTTCTGACAAGAAAAGTTCTCAGCACTTGAAGACCCTCAGGATATGGGTTGCAAAGACCACTGTGCCTCACCCAACTATGGAGCATGCACTCCTGGTCTCTCTATCTGTCGTAGAAGATGCATATTATCTATCCCAACGAGCTAACGTCCTTCATGCGGTAGCCTCTTCAGACAAGGAAAGTGCTCAGTACTTGAGCTATGACAGAGAAAAATACTACGATGCCAGGATTTCGAGTGCTAAGACACGTTCCATGCGGCCATGATAAATGTCCCATAAAGAGGACTATGCGACACAGGTCGACAACCGCATACAGATGGCCGCATCTGGCCAAACCAGCCACATAAGTTCCCTCTTCGACCGAATCTCATGCAGCGCTGACTCCATCCGCCATGCTTAGAAAGGCAAAGTTGTAAACTTGGACTCTTCATACTATGCACCAGCGTGTTCTAGGACAAATTAGTCTAGTGCAATACGATCTCGCCAAGCTCAAACAAATGCTCATTCAACCGAACATCAGCAGGCGTCGCTGACTATGCGTGCCCCAGACGGAAAGTCGTACAAAATCGGCCCATGCGTCCAGCCGGCAGGTGCAATCGGACAGGGTCAGTCTAAAGAGTCTTTCGTTTACAACTTGGGGCAAGTTCTTGTACGAACCCCAAGCCAGGAAGCAAATTCAATACCTACGCACTCATGTGCTCGGTCTACCCGAGCTCATAAGAAGGGTACAAAGGTGAATCAGGCCTCGCTTGACTTGCACAACGTGATTAATCACAAGCGCAAAGCGAAGGAAACAACTACGACATACGAAGTATCCTCCCCAGGGCATCATTGTTCCAACATTATCATCAACTGCTGCTGTAACAAAGCAGCAGTACCTACAAAAAGGCAACTAAAATTCCAGCGGCTGCAACCAAGAGCACCCACCAGGCTGCAACCCGGAGAACAAGGACAACCATTAGAGGCAGAGGAGCTACCCCTCGCCTCATGTTATTCTTCTCAGAAGGCCCCCCTCCATGAGGGAAAGTCAGAAATCTAGCACCTTCAGTCCGTCGCTTTCGGCCAGTGAGTCAAGAAGACGAACCTAAGGATGACAGGCAACGGACCCCGCGGAAGGTGTTTTTATGGGCACCCCTCAAAGAAGAAGTTGTCAGCCGCTGAGGGTAGTTCTTCTTTAGGAACCCAGGTGGCTACGCAGGTGGGGGTTGTAATCCCCCAGACCTCTATGATAATTCGACGTTCCGAGAAGACAATAATTCCCAAGAAACATATGCGGAGATCCCTGGAGGTAGCTGTGAGACCAGAATTACTATTTTGGTATTATTAGATTTTATCTAGTATGCGGAGAACTCCTCCCAGGTAACCTGATCATGTCCGAGCCTTCTTTCTTCGGACAACCACCAATGATGCGCGTTGTCCGTCAGTTGCATCCTGACGGCAGTCATCCATTTGTCCCTTGGTAGTTCGGCGGCCTCCAACTGATGCTGTGTGTTCGTAAGCCATTCATGCACTTCAGTTGGTCCTTCCTTGCCCGAGAAGGTACGGGGCTTGAGTTAGCAGAAATCTGTAATAGATCCCGTCGTTGGCCGCCTATTTGGTAGATTTGCATGTTCCAATATTGTGACTAGGCTGTTCCTTAGGTTCTCGGCCTCTCGGCGTTGGGTCTCCTGTTGAATTTGTTGTTGCGCCTGCATCATGGCGTAGAACATCTGGAAAATTTGCTGGCCGTCCATTGCCTGTCCTGGGGGAAAGACAGGCATCGCAGGAGGGAACTGGGGAGGAGGCGGGATGTCATCACGCCTGAACCTGGAACTTGGCTGGCCAGTTTGATTGCTCTGAGAGGATTGTCCTCTGGTATCTGGCGTCGTTCCAGCTTCGCAGGTAAACCCTGCTTCAGTCGGTGTACCCAAGGGGGTCTCGTCACCACTTCTGGGATCCATAACCCTGCACCAAAAGGAAACAATGAGAACGCACAGAGGAATCAAAACAGGATGCAATTCAAGCTATTAAATTGAATTCGACATAGAGTTCAAAAATGATTCAATCAACGGATGAGATCCTATAACCTATCTTAGTGCAGGCCTGTCCGGTCCCTAAGTTAAAATCGAACAATTTAGTTTTGACCTACATGGGCCACCACAAAAACTATGTCACGCCCCAGTCCCAAAATGCCGAGGGACTGGAGATGCGTGGCAATGGCCAGCAGCACGCACCGATGGATAACCCAATTTAATGGAACCATCAGGGCGTACTTAAGCTATAAATAAGGTCTACTACAACAAGCCAAATGAAAGCAGTACAATTAAATTAAATGAAACAGCAGGGTAAACTATGTAACCATCTATGTGATATGCAGATGAGAGCAACACTAGTACTCAGGCTGAGACCGCTACAAGCTCTGTGTCGGGGAGCCGGTAGCAGTAATAACACGTAAAGGGTCTAGCTCTGCTGGAGAGTCTACAACCTCACAATAATAGTAGATATATATATAGAACAGCCTGTAGCCTGTGTGTCTCTCCCCACCCAATATAATCACGCAAGCCATGACCATAACGTCTCATGTCCATGTCAGCGGGATTATAACTAATGCAACCAGTCATACTGTCTATAAATAAATGTCTCTATCAAGTCCTGTATCCTATACAGAATCACCACGAATATCTCAGGAGGATTCTGTCCATGATAGTGTCAAGTGTCCTGGGTTGTAGGGTACTTGATAGGTCAAGTACAAAGTAGGGGAATCGTAAATCCATCTCTTAATGACGAACCCAACACCGCGTACGGTGTCGGTACACGACTATGATCGGACACTAGGTACGTCATACGTTCCCTAGGTTAAGCAGTTTAAATCAGTTTATATGAATTTGCACCAGAAATCCAGCAGAGTATTTTTATAGAAAATATGAAAATAATGACTGCAAGTTTGGCAAGGTGCACTTGCCTGATATTTGAATTCCACTTAGGTCCTGGTTTCGAAAATTTCCAGAGATATCTCCGAAAGCTGAAATAAACAGTACCATCACGCTCAGAAGGTGTCAAACAGCTAGGATCGCCTATCCTCGGGTCCAATTTGGAGACAAGGGCAAAAAATGGCAATTTTGGCCCAAAACGGGGTCCACTGGTGGGCCCGCTTTGCACCGAAAAACGTGTCAGGGTCCACGGTCTCCAAATTCACCAAACTTAGTGTCAACAGGTCAGGAACGCTGATATGAACCCAACGGAACTTTCAGATTTAAATTCCGATGAGCCGATCACAAAATCACCCGTCGAGCGGGGCCTGTGGGGCCCACGACACGCGATTTCGTCAACGTTCTCAGAATTGGACCAAACTTGACCCACAGGACCAGCGTATCACTACGAGTCCGATGGCATAAGTTTCGTCTCGATCCGACGTGTGTGCACGAAGTTAGGGTGAATTACAGAAAAGGCGGATACGGGGCGATGTCCGCGGATACGCGTTGATTTTGGTGTGCACGCACACCCGAATCAGTTTTTGCGAATCTCACACGTCCGTATCAACGACGCGCACGTATCTGTGAAGACCGCGCGCGACCAAGTCGTCCCGTTTGGCGGGGCGCACTCAGTTTCGGGATAAAATAGGGTCTGGTTTTTCCTGTTTTTGGATCGCAGTGTGCGATCACCACAGGACGCGATACCCCGAGCGGTTTGTCCGGGCATCGAGAGGGTTATACAGGCTTCGCGTAAAAATTTACGGAATCGAATTTCGAGCTACGAGGAGGAAATTAGGAGTACCTGAACAGGGCTTCACGAAACGGGATTTTTCGTGTCGACACTCGAGTTCGTGTCTGGACGTTGTGTCCGGCCTAGGGCTAGGCCACGCTGCGGTGGTCGGAGGACCGCCGGAGAGGGCTGGGGCCAGCGGAGGCTGTCGAGGTCGTCGGCGGCGGCGCACCGGAGCGGGCGCTGGACAGGCGGCCGGCGGTTGCGGCCGGAGGCAGCGTCGGAGGGGTCGTCTGCGGGAGGAGGAGGAAGGAGAGGAAGGGAGAGGTGGCGGTTCTGTGGGGCTCGCCGGCGAGGGTGCTCGCTGGGGCTGCTCACGGTGGAGCTCCGGGAGCGCTGGAGGGTGGTGGTCGGCGGCTAGGGAGGGGACGGCGGTCGTCGGAGCTAGGGTTAGGGCTCGGGTTTGGGGGGAAAGGGAGGCGGAGGTGAGGGGATTAAATAGGGGGCTCGGGGAGGGGTTGGCCGGGGTGTCGTGGGCGAGGGGTTCGGAGGGGGAGGCGACGTGGAGGAGGGCGTGGTCGGCCGGAAAACGCGGCGGGCGGCGGGAATTTCGGGCGGCGTGGGGTGACAGGGGAGAGGGGATGCGGGTCGGGTCGGGCGCGGATCCGGGTGAGCGGACCCGCCCGACCCGCTAGGGTGTGAGGCTGGGCTGGGTTCTAACGGGCTCGGCCCACTGGGCCGGGCCGGGCCCAAAACAGTAAAAAAAACATTTACTTAATTAATTTAATTTAGAAAAATAGTTTTAGGCTTTTAAAAATAGGTTCGAGGCCCAATAAAATCCCAGAAAATTACCCTAAGTCCGGTTTTCTATTTTACACCATAAAATCATATTTTCATTTCATTTTAATGTTATTTATTGGCAATTAAAAATTACAAACTCACTACAGGGCCTATGTAAATTCCTGAAAAATTGCATATTAATTCCAGAAATTGTTTTTAAAAAATCTCTGAAAATTTAGGGTGTTTACAATCTACCCCCCTTAAGAGGATTGCGTCCTCGCAATCGAAGGGTTAACTATAAAGGCAAGATTTACAGAATTAAAGAATGCTTAGGTTCTACCTGATTCTGCAAATAGGTGTGGATAACGCTGCCGCATATTATCTTCTCGCTCCCAGGTCGATTCGCCAGGAGAGTGCTGCTTCCAAGCTACTCGAACCAGCCTGATTGTCTGCCCTCGCAGTGTCTTCTCGCTGGTGTCGAGTATACCCACTGGCTGTTCTTCGTATCTCAGGCTAGGTCCCACCGAAATCTCAGAATGATCAACTATATGGCTTGGGTCTGTCACATACCTCCTCAGTTATGAGACGTGGAATACGTCATGCACTCCCTCTAAGGATGGAGGTAATGCAAGACGGTAAGCCACCTCACCGATGCGCTCCAAGATATCAAATGGCCCAATGTACCTTGGGCTCAACTTGCCTCTGCTGCCGAATCTGATAGTACCTCTAGTGGGCGAGATCCTCAAAAATACATGCTCTCCTTCCTTGAACTCCAGGGGTCGTCTGTGTGCATCGGCCCAATACTTCTGTCTATCCTGGGCTGTACGGAGATGGTTCTGAATCTGTTTTACTTTCTCCACTGTCTCCGTTACCAGCTCTGGACCTAGTAATTGACGTTCGCCAATGTCGCTCCAGCATACAGGCGATCTGCACTTCCTTCCGTACAACGCCTCGAAAGGTGCCATCTGAATGCTTGCCTGATAGCTGTTGTTGTAGGAGAACTCCACTAGGTGCAGATGATCTTCCCAAGATCCTCCGAAGTCCAGTATACATGATCGTAGCATATCCTACAGGATCTGAATTGTGCGCTCTGATTGGCCATCTGTCTGAGGATGATAGGCAGTACTGAACTTGAGCCTGGTGCCGAGACTCTCTTGCATGCTTCGCCAGAAATGAGATGTAAATCTCGAGTCTCGATCTGATACAATACTAACCGGCACTCCATGTAATTTTACGATCTGACGCATATACATGTCGGCTAGTACTTCCGTGGATTGTCCGACTCTGAACGGCAAGAAGTGAGCCGACTTAGTGAGCCGATCCACGATGACCCATACTGCATCCTTTCCACTAGGGCTTCTTGGAAATCCAGTGACGAAGTCCATGGTAATATGCTCCCACTTCCATTCAGGGATGGGAAGAGGCTGCAACATACCTGCAGTCCTTTGGTGCTCGGCCTTTACCTGCTGGCAGACTAAGCATTTTGCCATAAATTGGGCAATCTTCCTTTTCATTCCTGTCACGACCCGCACTCGGTTATTCGGGCACGAGTGCGTGGGCACGTCCAGCCTACGCCGCAGTGTCGGCGGTAGTACGCTATCTAGGTCATTTCTGGGGTCAATAAGTATCTATCTCATCCACAATAATGAACATGTAAGAATAATCATAGGAAATAGGAATGCTAAGATTTCATAATATTTAATCTGTGACAACCAATCCACAATTAATACAAGCTATAAGATAAATCGGGGACAAACCCGAGTTTATGCTAAAAGGAAATAAATAAGCAGCTACTGCTAACTACTCTGCAGAAGTAGCCTCCTGGGTGGGAACCGGCTCCTCAATGTGTCACCTGCTAACTCATAGGGGCCATAATAGGTAGGAGCAAAGTCCTCATCATCGCCTAAAACAACGGATCCAGTCAGGAAAGGAGCAAGGTACACAATGCACAACAAGATTAAACTAAATATTCATGATAATTAACTTGAGTATCATGTTGAGAAAGTTGCATAGAAGAACATCAATATCTCAGAGTTAATGCTATAAACAGGAATATGAGAAAGCAGGAAATAAATGAGACAGGAAATAAAACTACAACAGTCAGCAAGAACTATAACGAGACCAGAAGCTATCTGTGTGAACTTGTGTTTATTTTAGAATACATAGTTGGCATGTAGGGGTTTATAAGGCTAATCCGGCCGTCATAGATGGCTATTAAACATGAACAATTGAGATCCGGCTGAGGGTACAGTCGCGTACCAACAGCTATTAAACATGATAAGGGGAAGGGTAAACTATATGCCTTCTAGTATTCTCCCACCCGACATGAAAAACAAGACATGAAATATAGTATCCAAGACATGAAATCCAGTGTTCTATACTACGTGTAATCATCAAGGGTACTAGTAAAGCAGGGAATTAATTATCACAATATAAAGATTTAACTTGAAATGCAGGTACTTGCCTGTTGTTTGGATCCGATTAATTGTACTTCAGGGAAATATCCAGAGATGAGCCCAGATGCTGAAATAAATATTACCATCACGCTCAGAAGATATCAAATAGCTAGAAACGCCTATCCTTGGGTCCAATTTGGAGACAAGGGCAAAAACGGCAGTTTCGGGTCAAAACGGGGTCCGCCGGTGGGCCCGCTTTGCACCAAAAAATGTGTCCGGGTCAACGGTCTCCAAATTTATCAAACTTAGTGTCAACAGGTCAGGAACGCTTATACGAACCCAACGGAACTTCCAGATTTGGATTCCGATGAGCCGAACACAAAATCGCCCGTCGAGCGGGGCCTATGGGGCCCACGACACGCGATTTCGTCAACGTTCTCAGAACCGAACCAAACTTGACCCACAGGACCAGCGTATCGCTACGATTCCGATGGAGCAAGTTTCGTCTCGATCTGACGAGTGTACAAGAAGTTAGGGCGAATTGCCGAAAAGGCGGATACGGGGCGATGTCCGCAGATACGCGTTGATTCTGGTGTGCACGCACACCCGAATCAGCTTCCACGAAATCTCACACGTCCGTATCAACGATGCGCACGTATCTGTGAAGACCGCACGCGACCAAGTCGTCCCGTTTGGCGGGGCGCACTCAGTTCCGGGGTGAAACAGGGTCTAGTTTTTCCTGCTTTTGGATCGCGGTGTGCGATCACCACAGGACGCGATGCCCCGAGCGGTTTGTCCGGGCACCGAGAGGGTCATACAGGCTTCGCAACGCAATTTGCAGAATTGAAAATGGAGCTACGAACAGAAAGTTACACGCACCTGAAGGGGACCCGAAAATCAGGGTCGAGTCGTGTCCGACTCGTGTCGGACACGGAATCTGAATTAGGGCTAGGGTTAGGGTTTGGGGCTCTCCGACGGAGCTCAGGAGGGAGGGGCGGCCGGCCGGAGGCTGGGCGTTGGCCGGCGGCGCGCTGGAAGGCGGGCGGAGCCGACCGGAGGCTCGGCGGCCGGTGACGGTCGGGGCGGGCACGGCTGTCTGCTGCGGGGTCGACTGCTGGCGGAGCAGCGGCGGGAAGAAGGAGGTGGCGTAGAGGGGGACTGCGGCGAGGTGGGGTGGAGGAGACGGCGAGGTGGCGGAGGAGTGAGGTGGACGGAGGGCTGGCGGCGTCGAGGTTGGTCGGGGTCGGGGCCGGAGAAGAGGGGGTTAAATAGGGGAGAGGCGGTGGCGTTAGGCGGAGAAGGCGGAGGAGAGAGCGGGGTCGGCCGGAGGGTGCGGGGTCGTGGCGGGCATGGCGTGGCGCTCGCAGCGACGTGCGGAGCGGCTGCCGGCGGATGCGGCGGAGGAGGGGGAGAACGGGTCAGGGGTGAGGGTGGCCGGGTTGCAGGTGCGGGTCGGGTGCGGATGGACCCGACCCGACCCGTTAAGCCATTGGGCCGGACTGGGGTCGCGGGCCGAAATGGGCTGGGCTGAAAGAAACAGGCCGGATTAATAATAGAATTAATAATAATAATAATAATAATAATAATAATAATAATAATAATAATAAATCAATTAATTAATTAAATAGTTTTAGGTGATTTAAAAATAGGTCCGGGGTCCAATAAATTCCGGGAAAATTACCGTAAGTCCAGTTTTCCATTTTACACCCAAAAATATTATTTTCATAATATTTTAATATTATTTATTATCAATTAAAAATCATTTAATAATTAAAATCTTGATTTTAATTACAGAAAATTCCCAGAAAATTCCAGAAAATTACGAAAAATCCCAATTTAAAATTCTTGTAAAATCTGGGGGTTTACAATCTACCCAACTTATAAAAAATTTGTCCCCGAAATTTAAAATTAAGCCATAATCCTTCACGTATCTCAATCGCAATCTCCTTGCGAAAATTTAAATCCTAATCATGTCCACTGCAACCACTTCATGATTAAGGTGACTACTGTTCCAATCAGAAATTCAATTTATGGTTATTACTTCTTACTTCCTCAAATTACCCACAGGCAGGTTTTTAGATTAAGTCCATATAGCATTTTCAAGATTTGCACATGACTTTGCCTCACGATTTTAATTATCATAATTTCCTCTAGAAGTGATTCGAGTCCAACAATATTCCCATTCAAGATGGTATGCTTCAAATTTTTAAATTTCATTCATCTCCTCAATAATCCAACTAGGTAGTCCAACCACCAATTCGTAATTTGTAATTCAAATCATCAACTTGAAAAAAATGTAGTCCACCCATGTTCAAGTCTGAAATTCTATAGTTTTATCTTCCAAATTCAAATTAATGATTTTACCTTCATTATTCAAAATTTAAATCATATAACTAAGGTACAACTATTGGGTCCTCGATATCAATTCATTAATCATCTTAGTCACTCCTTTAAATTTTCAAAATTATAATGGCTTGCTTCTTCCAACCTGACCTTACTCGGTCACGATCCAAGGACATTCCTCTCAAGTTGACAAATGCATTGCTACCCAACTTAGAGTTTACCCATTCATCACAAAAGACTATATACCTTAAGAAAAATATTCCTTAATATGTTTACCTATGTCATTCAATCCTCGAATTTCAACGCCGATCATGATATGTCCTTAATTACGAAAGTTAATCCTCAAGTATGTGATCGGCCTATGTGGCATATCCAGTACTATCTATGTACTAACTTATACCAGGCACGAGATTTCGTCTTTCCGAAATAAGGGAAGACGAAGATCAATAATGAAGAGTTCAAGGGTGGGGTGATAGAAAAGAAATATCGGGGTCAAGGCATTTTAAAGTATTCAGGTGAGAATTGTCAAGCGATTGTGGATTGAATCCTATCTCGGTAATTCCTATTCACATGCTCGTATTAATACAGTTATGCTCAGACATGTCTAGGACAGGTATACTAGTCAACTGTATATCTTAATCCACGCAAAGTAGTGCGAAGGGCGAACCAAATGCACTAAGGTTGATCAGACCGTAATACATTGATTCTGAGTAGACAATTGTATTAGTGTGTCGACCCACTAATACATATGTCATGAACAAGCTTGATAAAAGGATAAGCTTGCAAAACTAGGCTATAAAATAGCAGCATAAGTCAAGCACAGCAAAATAAAGTACGCTAGATGGTGATAAAAGAAGATACAAATTATTTAAGTTCACAAAACAACCTACAATAAGCACAATAACAAAAGACTCTAAAATATCCATAGTTATCAAATTTAAAAAAAAACATACCAGGTTATTAGCAAGTTTAAAATTTACTAGGTTGGGGCTGAGGTCACGAACCAATGGGCACGAGCTAAACAATACTAGAAACGGTATCTACAAATCACTTACGCGCATTAATTGCTCCAAGAGTTTGTGCGTTCTCCACGGTCATGCTGGTAGAGCATCTCGTGGTGATCTTGTAGGAACCTCGTCGCTTGCTGGTAGATCTTTTACTCTGCATCTAAAAATAAATGATAAAGGCGCACAGGAATCAAGGCAGGATGCAAGTCAATAAAATAATTCGAAGCCGATATGGATATCAAGAACGATTCAATTAAGTGGATGAGCTTTTCCTAAAATCCTCAATCTTATTGCAGGCCTGTTCGGTCCCTAGGTTGAAACCGAACAACTTAGTCGTTGACCTGCATGGGCCACCACAAAAAATGTGTCACGACCCGCACCCGGTTATTCGGGCACGAGTGCGTGGGCACGTCCAGCCTACGCCGCAGTGTCGGCGGTAGTACGCTGTCTAGGTCATTTCTGGGGTCAATAAGTATCTATCTCATCCACAATAATGAACATGTAGGAATAATCACAGGAAATAGGAATGCTAAGATTTCATAATATTTAATCTGTGATAACCAATCCACAGTTAATATAAGCCATAAGATAAATCGGGGACAAACCCGAGTTTATGATGAAAGGAAATAAATAAGCAGCTACTGCTAACTACTCTGCAGAAGTAGCCTCCTGGGTGGGAACCGGCTCCTCAATGTGTCACCTGCTAACTCATAGGGGCCATAATAGGTAGGGGCAAAGTCCTCATCATCGCCTAAAACAACGGATCCAGTCAGGAAAGGAGCAAGGTACACAATGCACAACAAGATTAAACTAAATATTCATGACAATTAACTTGAGTATCATGTTGAGAAAGTTGCATAGAAGAACATCAATATCTCAGAGTTAATGCTATAAACAGGAATATGAGAAAGCAGGAAATAAATGAGACAGAAAATGAAACTACAACAGTCAGCAAGAACTATAACGAGACCAGAAGCTATCTGTGTGAACTTGTGTTTATTTTAGAATAAATAGTTGGCATGTAGGGGTTTATAAGGCTAATCCGGCCATCATAGATGGCTATTAAACATGAACAATCGAGATCCGGCTGAGGGTACAGTCGCGTACCAACAGCTATTAAACATGATAAGGGGAAGGGTAAACTACATGCCTTCTAGTATTCTCCCACCCGACATGAAAAGCAAGACATGAAATACAGTATCCAAGACATGAAATCCAGTGTTCTATACTACGTGTAATCATCAAGGGTACTAGTAAAGCAGGGAATTAATTATCACAATATAAAGATTTAACTTGAAATGCAGGTACTTGCCTGTTGTTTGGATCCGATTAATTGTACTTCGGGGAAATATCCAGAGATGAGCCCAGATGCTGAAATAAACATTACCATCATGCTCAGAAGATGTCAAATAGCTAGAAATGTCTGTCCTTGGGTCCAATTTGGAGACAAGGGCAAAAACGACAGTTTCGGGTCAAAACGGGGTCCGCCGGTGGGCCCGCTTTGCACCGAAAAATGTGTCCGGGTCAACGGTCTCCAAATTTACCAAACTTAGTGTCAACAGGTCAGGAACACTGATACAAACCCAACGGAACTTCCAGATTTGGATTCCGATGAGCCGAACACAAAATCGCCCGTCGAGCAGGGCCCGTGGGGCCCACGACACGCGATTTCGTCAACGTTCTCAGAACCGAACCAAACTTGACCCACAGGACCAGCGTATCGCTACGAGTCCGATGGCGCAAGTTTCGTCTCGATATGACGAGTGTACAAGAAGTTAGGGCGAATTGCCGAAAAGGCGGATACGGGGCGATGTCCGCGGATACGCGTTGATTTCGGTGTGCACGCACACCCGAATCAGCTTCCACGAAATCTCACACATCCGTATCAACGATGCGCACGTATCTGTGAAGACCGCACGCGACCAAGTCGTCCCGTTTGGCGGGGCGCACTCAGTTCCGGGGTAAAACAGGGTCTGGTTTTTCCTGCTTTTGGATCGCAGTGTGCGATCACCACAGGACGTGATGCCCCGAGCGGTTTGTCCGGGCACCGAGAGGGTCATACAGGCTTCACAACGTAATTTGCGGAATTGAAAACGGAGCTACGAACAGAAAGTTACACGCACCTGAAGGGGACCCAAAAATCAGGGTCGAGTCGTGTCCGACTCGTGTCGGACACAGAATCTGAATTAAGGCTAGGGTTAGGGTTTGGGGCTCTCCGACAGAGCTCAGGCGGGGAGGGGCGGCCGGCCGGAGGCTGGGCGTTGGCCGACGGTGCGCTGGAAGGCGGGCGGAGCCGACCGGAGGCTCGACGGAGGCTCGGCGGCCGGTGACGGTCGGGGCGGGCACGGCTGTCTGCTGCGGGGTCGACTGCTGGCGGAGCAGCGGCGGGAAGAAGGAGGTGGCGGAGAGGGGGACTGCGGCGAGGTGGGGTGGAGGAGACGGCGAGGTGGCGGAGGAGTGAGGTGGACGGAGGGCTGGCGGCGTCGAGGTTGGTCGGGGTCGGGGCCGGAGAAGAGGAGGTTAAATAGGGGAGAGGCGGTGGCGTTAGACGGAGAAGGCGGAGGAGAGAGCGGGGTCGGCCGGAGGGTGCGGGGTCGTAGCGGGCATGGCGTGGCGGTCGCAGCGACGTGCGGAGCGGCTGCCTGCGGATGCGGCGGAGGAGGGGGAGAACGGGTCAGGGGTGAGGGTGGCCGGGTTGCGGGTGCGGGTCGGGTGCGGATGGACCCGACCCGACCCGTTAAGCCATTGGGCCGGACTGGGGTCGCGGGCCGAAATGAGCTGGGCTGAAAGAAACGGGCCGGATTAATAATAGAATTAATAATAATAATAATAATAATAATAATAAATCAATTAATTAATTAAATAGTTTTAGGTGATTTAAAAATAGGTCCGGGGTCCAATAAATTTCGGAAAAATTACCCTAAGTCCAGTTTTCCATTTTACACCCAAAAATATTATTTTCATTATATTTTAATATTATTTATTATCAATTAAAAATCATTTAATAATTAAAACCTTGATTTTAATTACAGAAAATTCCTAGAAAATTCCAGAAAATTGCGAAAAATCCCAATTTAAAATTCTTGTAAAATCTGGGGGTTTACAATTCCATGCCACCAGTAATATTGTCTTAGGTCCCGGTACATCTTGGTTCCTCCTGGATGAACCGAGTATATGGAGCTATGGGCTTCTGTCATCAATTCCTGCCTTAATTCTCCATTTGGAACACATAGGCGATTTTCGCACCTTAATGTTCTGTCCTCGTGGATGCGAAGTCCCGTCTGCTGGCCTGCTTCTGTTCTTTCTCTCAGCCTTCAGAATCTGGCATCATTAGGCAAAGCTTCCTTGATTCGCTCCACCAGTGATGACTTCACTTCGAGGTTAGCCAGCAAACCATTTTATCCAGGTAGAACAACCTCTATCTGCAGATCTTGCAAGTCTTGTAATAGCTGGGGCTGCTCCGTCAAGAAATAAGCCGAGGGTTTTCTGCTGAGGGCGTCGGCTACAACATTTGCTTTCCCCGGGTGGTACTGCAGATCGATGTCAAAGTCCACCATCAACTCAAGCCAACGCCTTTGCCTCATGTTGAGCTCCTTCTGTGTATAAACATACTTCAAGCTCTTATGATCAGTGAATATCTTGACCTTCTCTCCATACAGATAATGTCTCCAGATCTTTAATGCAAAAATTACTGCAACTAGCTCCAGGTCGTGCGTTGGGTAGTTCTTTTCGTGGACCTTCAGCTGCCTCGATGCATAAGCGATAACCTTGCCATGTTGCATCAAGACACAACCTAGTCCACTACCGGACGCATCACTGTATACAACAAAACCTCATGACCCTGAGGGAAGAGTCAAGACTGGTGCTGTTGTTAGACGCCTCTTCAACTCTTTAAAGGCATTCTGGCATTCTTCCGTCCATAGGAACTCCTGATCCTTCCG
This sequence comes from Iris macrosiphon, assembly GCA_036927795.1. Classification (NCBI taxonomy): domain Eukaryota; kingdom Viridiplantae; phylum Streptophyta; class Magnoliopsida; order Asparagales; family Iridaceae; genus Iris; species Iris macrosiphon. The sequence goes on along the minus strand of JAYESA010000005.1, from coordinate 94,788,797 downwards.
TGTCATCTTAGTCATCGGCTCTGCGATCCTTGAAAAATTTTCTACGAACCGCCGGTAATACCCAGCAAGTCCAAGAAAACTTCTCACTTCTGCAACAGAGGTAGGGGTAGGCCAGGTTTCTATAGCAGTGACCTTTTCTGGGTCCACAGACAGTCCTTCACCCGAGATAATATGCCCTAAGAATGGCACCTTGTCCATACAGAACTCACATTTGCTGAGTTTGGCATATAGCTTCTCCCTTCTCAAAGTTTATAGCACAATTCTAAGGTGTTCCTCGTGCTCTTCGTGGTTCTTGGAGTAGACTAGGATATCATCAATGAATACCACCACGAACTTATCCAAATACTGATGGAAGACCCCGTTCATCAAACTCATAAATACGGTGGGTGCGTTGGTTAAACCAAACGGCATTACTAGGAACTCATAATGTCCATATTTAGTTCTGAAGGCCGTCTTTGGGATATCTTCCTTCTTCACCCTAATCTGGTGATAACCGGATCTAAGGTCAATATTTGAGAATACCTTAGCACCACTCAATTGGTCAAACAAATCATCAATGCGTGGTAATGGGTACCGGTTATTAATAGTTACAGCATTAAGGGCTCTGTAATCGATGCACAACCGTACAGATCCGTCCTTCTTGGGTACAAAAAGTATAGGTGCTCCCCATGGTGAAACACTAGGCCGGATAAATCCTTTCTCCAGAAGGTCGTCAACTTGTGTTTTCAGCTCCACTAACTCCTTAGGTGCTAACCGATATACCGATGAAGTAATAGGTTCGGCTCCTGGAGTTAGGTCTATTGTGAATTCTATCTCCCGATCAGGTGGTAAACCTGGAAGGTCGTCGGGAAACACATCCACAAATTCCGTTATGACTCTTGGGTAACTTGAATCTTCTTCTACAGTCAATACCCTAAGAGTTGGCTGGACCCCTTGTTCTGCAGCTCCTCGTAGAAATTCAAACTCAGGAAGGCTAGGCGGTCTAAATATCACTTTTCCAAGCCGACAATCCAGCGTCGCATGGTACTGACTTAACCAGTCCATACCAAGTACAACATCGTAATCAGGCATAGAAAAGATCAGGAATTGGGCTCGCATCTCTCGGCCACAGACTACTACCGAACATGATCTAGAAGTATCACTAACCGGGATAATTCCACCTCCCGTTAGAATTCTCTTCATCTTCGAGAGAGGTGCGGTAGCTATTCTATGTGTGGCTACGAAGCTAGCAGCAATAAATGAATGCGAAGCTCCAGAATCAAATAGTGCTACAGCAGGAATTGAAACTACTAATATGGTACCTGCTATCACTTCGCCTACAGTAGCTTCCTCAGTGACTGCTAGTGCATATGCCTGACCTTGTCCCTGAGCGGGACCCCTTTGCTGACGAGCTTGTTGGAACAATGCTGCCTGAGGTGGTAGAGGTGGCCTGGCTCCTCTAGGCCCTGTCTGTGTTGCTCCCCCAGCTGGAAGAGCTGCAGGTGGAGCTGGTCGATTCGGAACTCCCTCTCGACGTTCCGAGCAGTCCTTTGAGAAGTGTTGTCCAGATCCGCAAACCAGGCAGAGTCCCAGCTTGCGTCGACATTCCTTTTCAATATGTCCTACCTTGCTGCAGTAATGGCAAGTAGGCAGGTTCTTAGTTGCTACTCTTGGAGGCGGGCTCTTCTGGGGCCGTTTAGCAGATTCCCCTGGTGATGACTTGGACGGTGCTGAGGAGAAGGGACGTTTCAGGCTTGATTCCCTCCGAGTAACGCGCTCCAGCTGACGTGCTGCAGCTAGGACGTCGGTGTAAGAGGTGGACGCGACCGATCCGATTAACTTCTGAAGCTCGAACCTGAGCCCATCAAAGAACTTTTCTGCCTTCTCCTCTTCGATAGGAATTAGCGAAGGGGCGAAGCGGCTCAGGCGAATGAATTCGGTGTTATATTCCTCCACCGTCATGTTGCCCTGGATCAGGCGGTTGAATCTGTCTCGAAGTTCTGACCGAGCCACAGCAGGGATGTACATTTCCTGGAAGAGTCTGGAGAACTCCTACCAGGTAACCTGATCATGTCCGAGCCTTCTTTCTTCGGACAACCACCAATGATGCGCGTTGTCCGTCAGTTGCATCCTGACGGCAGTCATCCATTTGTCCCTTGGTAGTTCGGCGGCCTCCAACTGATGCTGTGTGTTCGTAAGCCATTCATGCACTTCAGTTGGTCCTTCCTTGCCCGAGAAGGTACGGGGCTTGAGTTGGCGGAAATCTGTAATAGATCCCGTCGCTGGCCGCCTATTTGGTGGATTTGCATGTTCCAATGCTGCGACTTGGCTGTTCCTTAGGTTCTCGGCCTCTCGGCGTTGGGTCTCCTATTGAATCTGTTGTTGCGCCTACATCATGGCGTAGAACATCTGGAATATTTGCTGGCCGTCCATTGCCTGTCCTGGGGAAAAGACAGGCATCGCAGGAGGGAACTGGGGAGGAGGCGGGATGTCATCACGCCTGAACCTGGAACTTGGCTGGCCAGTTTGATTGCTCTGAGAGGATTGTCCTCTGGTATCTGGCGTCGTTCCAGCTTCGCAGGTAAACCCTGCTTCAGTCGGTGTACCCAAGGGGGTCTCGTCACCACTTCTGGGATCCATAACCCTGCACCAAAAGGAAACAATAAGAACGCACAGAGGAATCAAAATAGGATGCAATTCAAGCTATTAAATTGAATTCGACATAGAGTTCAAAAATGATTCAATCAACGGATGAGATCCTATAACCTATCTTAGTGCAGGCCTGTCCGGTCCCTAAGTTGAAACCGAACAATTTAGTTTTGACCTGCATGGGCCACCACAAAAACCATGTCACGTCCCAGTCCCAAAATGTCGAGGGACTGGAGATGCGTGGCAATGGCCAGCAGCACGCACCGATGGATAACCCAATTTAATGGAACCATCAGGGCGTACTTAAGCTGTAAATAAGGTCTACTACAACAAGCCAAATAAAAGCAGTGCAATTAAATTAAATGAAACAGCAGGGTAAACTATGTAACCATCTATGTGATATGCAGATGAGAGCAACACTAGTACTCAGGCTGAGACCGCTACAAGCTCTGTGTCGGGGAGCCGGGTAGCAGTAATAATACGTAAAGGGTCTAGTTCTGCTGGAGAGTCTACAACCTCACAATAATAGTAGATATATATATAGAACAGCCTGTAGCCTGTGTGTCTCTCCCCACCTAATGTAATCACGTAATCCATGACCATAACGTCTCATGTCCATGTCAGCGGGATTATAACTAATGCAACCAGTCATACTGTCTATAAATAAATGTCTCTATCAAGTCATGTATCCTATACAGAATCACCACGAATATCTCAGGAGGATTCTGTCTATGATAGTGTCAAGTGTCCTGGGTTATAGGGTACTTGATAGGTCAAGTACAAAGTAAGGGAATCGTAAACCCATCTCTAAATGACGAATCCAACACCGCGTACGGTGTCGGTACCCGACTATGATCGGACACTAGGTACGTCATACGTTCCCTAGGTTAAGCAGTTTAAATCAGTTTATATGAATTTGCACCAGAAATCCAGCAGAGTATTTTTACAGAAAATATGAAAATAATGACTGCAAGTTTGGCAAGGTGCACTTGCCTGATATTTGAATTCCACTTAGGTCCTGGTTTCAAAAATTTCCAGAGATGTCTTCGAAAGCTGAAATAAACAGTACCATCACGCTCAGAAGGTGTCAAACAGCTAGGATCGGCTGTCCTTGGGTCCAATTTGGAGACAAGGGCAAAAAATAGCAATTTCGGCCCAAAATGGGGTCAACCGGTGGGCCCGTTTTGCACCAAAAAATGTGTCAGGGTCCACGGTCTCCAAATTCACCAAACTTAGTGTCAACAGGTCAAGAACGCTGATACTAACCTAACGGAACTTTCAGATTTGAATTCCGATGAGCCGATCACAAAATCGCCCGTCGAGCGGGGCCTTTGAGGCCCACGACACGCGATTTCGTCAACGTTCTCAGAATCGGACCAAACTTGACCCACAGGACCAGCGTATCACTACGAGTCCGATGGCATAAGTTTCGTCTCGATCCGACGTGTGTGCACGAAGTTAGGGTGAATTACAGAAAAGGTGGATACGGGGCGATGTCCGTGGATACGCGTTGATTCCGGTGTGCACGCACACCCGAATCAGTTTCTGCGAAGTCCCACACGTCCGTATCAACGACACGCACGTATCTGTGAAGACCGCGCACGACCAAGCCGTCCTGTTTGGCGGGGCGCACTCAGTTTTGGGGTAAAACAGGGTCTAGTTTTTCCTGTTTTTAGATCGCAGTGTGCGATCACCACAGGACGCGATGCCCCGAGCGGTTTATCCGGGCACCGAGAGGGTTATACAGGCTTCGCGTAGAAATTTACGGAATCGAATTCCGAGCTACGAGGAGGAAATTAGGAGTACCTGAACAGGGCTTCACGAAACAGGATTTTTTGTGTCGACACTCGAGTTCGTGTCCTGGACGTTGTGTCCACGTTGTGTCTGGCCTAGGGCTAGGCCACGCTGCGGTGGCCGGAGGACCGCCGGAGAGGGCTGGGGCCAGCGGAGGCGGTCGAGGTCGTCGGCGGCGGCGCACCGGAGCGGGCGCTGGACAGGCGGCCGGCGGTTGCGGCCGGAGGCAGCGTCGGAGGGGTCGTCTGCGGGAGGAGGAGGAAGGAGAGGAAGGGAGAGGTGGCGGTTCTGTGGGGCTCGCCGACGAGGGTGCTCGCTGGGGTGGCTCACGGTGGAGCTCCGGGAGCGCTGGAGGGTGGTGGTCGGCGGCTAGGGAGGGGACGGCGGTCGTCGGAGCTAGGGTTAGGGCTCGGGTTTGGGGGAAAAGGGAGGCGGAGGTGAGGGGATTAAATAGGGGGCTCGGGGAGGGGTTGGCCGGGGTGTCGTGGGCGAGGGGTTCGGAGGGGGAGACGACGTGGAGGAGGGCGTGGCCGGCCGAAAAACGCGGCGGGCGGCTGGAATTTCGGGCGGCGTGGGGTGACAAGGGAGAGGGGATGCGGGTCGGGTCGGGTCGGGTGCGGATCCGAGTGAGCGGACCCGCCCGACCCGCTAGGGTGTGAGGCTAGGCTGGGTTCTAACGGGCTCGGCCCACTGGGCCGGGCCGGGCCCAAAACAGTAAAAAATAATAATAAACATTTAATTAATTAATTTAATTTAAAAAAATAGTTTTAGGCTTTTAAAAATAGGTCCGAGGCCCAATAAAATTCCAGAAAATTACCCTAAGTCCGGTTTTCTATTTTACACCATAAAATCATATTTTTATTTCATTTTAATGTTATTTATTGGCAATTAAAAATTACAAACTCACTACAGGGCCTATGTAAATTCCTGAAAAATTGTATATTAATTCCAGAAATTGTTTTTAAAAAATCTCTGAAAATTTAGGGTGTTTACATATTCAGTCTTGAATAAGGATTTCTTGGAGAAATACAAGTTTCCAGACTTGGAACTTTTTCCATGGCAGACTTGTTGTTTTTGGGACGATGGGACTTCATATGCCAAACATATGCGGCAAGGAGTGCCATGCAGCACGAAACTCTTTGCCGCATTTCCTTGCAACATGTGCCTAAATTGTTGGGCACATGACTGAATCCGTACTTGAGTTTTTGAAACAAAGTGCTTGAAAAAGCTAAGTGACATAAACTCTTTATGTTGACTCACTGGGTGCATAAAGGTATCCATGCGGCCAAAGACTCATGTGCCTCTTCCTTGATTGAGCGCATGACTAAACCGACCTTGGCACGACTTTCCCTTATTTTTGTCTTTTTCTTCCGCTTCCTGTCTTAATTAATCACATCGGTCACTTCTCTGACACGGCCAGCTACATCAGTCACTTTCCTTACCTTGCATTTATTACCCGTCACTCGGCACTTTAATCGAGGAGTGGACTTTGCATCTCTCATGCGGCCAGCTTACCCCATGCACCTATCATTCTCATGTAGCCTTAATTCCATGCACCTGTTGTGATCAATGGGCCAGACTTGGTTATGTGGCTATTTTCATGCGCCTGCTTATCTCATGCTCCTATGGCACTTGTAGTAGTTTAACTTCTTTTAATATATTTTCTTGTTTAGCCTATTATGCTTGATTCTTATGAATGCAATATTTCTTTAAACTGTTTATAACCTTATTGTGATAACTTGCCAGAACCTGTAATTTTTTGAACATGAATTGTATTGAAACTGTTAATCTGGACTCCCGATACTTGACCTGTACTGATATTTCTAATAGTGGCTCGATGAAGCCCACTTCTGAAATGCTAAAATTGAACATGGATTATATTAAAACTGTTAATCTTGAACTCCCGATACCAGACTTGTCCTAATATTCTTGATAATAGCTCGTCGTATCGAGTTAACCTGACATATTCTGATACTCCTGATAGTGGCTCGACGAAGCACACTCCTGACATGCTAGAATTTTCTGAACTGATAAGATAAAATCTCATGGTTGATTTTCTTATTCCTGTCATGAATGTACTTGTCAAGCTACTGTCATGTTCGGTCCTGCATCATGTCTAAGATAAATTTTTGAGCACCACAGTCAGGAATTCTTAATAACTTTGCCAAGGATAACAATTAGAATAATGTATTAGAAGCATCTATAGAGATTTTCTGGCTACATACAATCCCGGTATCCCTACGATACCTGATGGATTTGGAGCTCTCTGCCGTAAGGGCACAATTCCAGCACGCTGTCGAGTGTTGCATATTCCTATAAATTACTATACCCGATATAATCTATTATATGTATCCTTATATCTGGATAACCCGAATAGTCTGCAGGGCATGTTGCTGCATTGAATCTCAAAACTACATGTGTTAGTAACTAGGACTGTGATAACCCTAGTTAGCTAATGATAGCAAGCCGTAGGGCAAGATTGTCTGTAATTGCTTGATTTCTAGTCTAGTCTTGTCCTGATTTATTTAACAACTGATCCTTAGACTGTAACCTGATTACTAATTTTAAATATCCTTGTTTAATTACTCCATAACTGTTTAATTATTATTTCACTTGCTGCAATTCTTTAACTGTTTGTTGTGCTATTTTTACTAATTTGTCTTTATACTGGTTTTAAGTTCCTAAATTTGCTCCCTTGTGGTACTTGTTGTTTTGGGGGCTGACCCTACTGGTTTTGTATGGCCAGATTTTGGAGTAGGACTACATGATCTCCCGTATTTTTTGCCTCAAGATGGTAAACACCAGGAGAACCCGAGGACATGAGTAGATTTCTTCTTCATCACCCACTTGATCTTGTACTTATACTTTTGAGGTGTTTAGCCAGCGAGCATGTATTTAGCTCGTATTTTGGAACTTGACACTTTAGCCTGTGGGCCTACATGTAAAGAATATTCTAGACTATAGCTAGAGCTGATCATATAATATTGTATTCTTGCTAGTTCTTTAATTTGTAACTAGCTTCATGATCATTTGTGTATGTATAGTTTGGGACGCCTTACTATTATATGTTTGGTGATTATACAGCTTGTAACATATTGTTTGCTTAAGATTGAGACACCTAGGACTCTTGACCCAGGAATAACTATTGGACTGTAGAGTAAAACACTCACATGTCTAGACAGCCGTGATCGTATCTTGGAGTATTAATACTCTGGTCTATGTAGCTGGCTTTGTCCGTCTCCTCTCTCTAATATTCTGGTTCTGGGACATGACACGGTTTTAGTGGTGGCCCATACAGGTTAGAAAATTTAGAAGTGTGGGAGGTTTACCAAATATTTTAGATGTCTCAATCATGTTACTCCTTGATCTCCTCCAGTATCGAATTTAATTCCTTGAAATCTTGATTCAACATCTGCCTTGATCCTCGATCAATCTTGTCCGTCCCTTTTTTGATCCTTGTGTCCTTTATCTTTCAGGGACATTGTTCCTAGTCCTTCTGATCATCCCTCCCGAGTTCCTCCAGTAGTAGGACAACGTCCCGATGCCCAGCAAACCCTTGAGGTTCTCCCTCAGCATTCCGGGGCCGGGTCCAGAATAAATCAAAATGAGGAACCCCAGATCCAACAAGTACCTCCCGTGCAACTAGTACCTGATGCAGGAGGGGACAATAGTGTGCTAATTTGTATCCTTCTGGAATTATTGGCATCTCAAGGACGTCGATAGGACGTACTCATTAAGTCAGTACAAGGGGCTTTGGAAAGAGACGAACATCGTGCCAACAACACAGCAAGCAACTTCAAGCGCCTCCAACCCTCATATTTCTATGGCACCGAGGACACAGTTGCATCAGATGCGTAGCTTCAGGACACAAAATCTATCCTAGAGGCAGCTGGAGTACCGCCTAAAGAGCAAGTGTCAGCGGTACGACTATAATTGCTAGATTTGGTCCGAGATTGGTGGACAACACAAATAATTTCACTAACAGTACCCGTCCCATGGGCTGTCTTCAGTGAAAGGTTTCAGACTAGATATTTTGACGCAGTGTCACGTTATGACTTGCACAAAATGTTTAACAACTTGAAGGAGATGTGAAGGATTTTCGATGACTATGCAACAGAGTTCTGCAGACTTAGTTAATTTTCTCCCACCTTAGTGGCAACCAAATTAGATCGAGCAAGAAGGTTCCAATAGGGAACTCACCTACAGATCATATTGGCAATGGAACAGCATGAGTTTCAGACTTTTGATGTTATGTTAAGAGTAGCAAGAAGGCATGAGTATACCTCCCAGAGAATTATAGACAAGAGTGGGGGACGAAAGAGGACCCACACGTCAGGAGATTCTTACACACAGTCATTAGCACCATCAAAGTCAGTTAGGGCTTTAACCATCGGATCTCCGAGGAGGCCAGTTTTGACAGCCTCAGTTCATCAAACAGCCCTAACCCAAACTCAACAGTAAATGACATCTTCTTTAGTAGGGTGTTCTCATTATGGAAAGCCTGGGCACGTATTTTCTGAATTCTGCAGAGCACAAGGGCTGTGCTTAGCTTATAGAGCTCCAGGCCACAAAGTAGGATCTTGCCCACACAGAGCAAGTTTATCATCACCTTTCCCGGCAGGACCATAGTATAGGGCTCCAGTGTCGATTCAGCAAAACCAGGGTCAGAGACCTTTGCTGACCCAATCTCAAGTATTCTTGAAACAGAGGCCACAACATTATGCACAGGCCTAAGCTCAAGTACAGGCTAGGCAAGGAGGTCCGCAACAGAGAGGACCAGCACCGAGAGGATGAGGTCAGGCGATGACACTCACAATGGAAGAGAAGTTAGCTTCGGGGGAAGTGGTGGTAGGTACCATTCTCGTCAACTCTCATTCAGCTTCAGTATTGTTTAATTATGGTAAATCATATTCTTTTATATATGCACGATTTGCGACATGAGTTGGATTACAACCCAAGTCTTTATCAGTAAGACTCCATATACTTACTGGTAACGGTATCGTAGGAGTAGATAGAGTTTATGCCTTACTTTGAGTCGTAGTGTGCGGGCGAGAGTTTCCTACTAGATTGATAGAATTTCCTATGGAAGATTATGACGTTGTGTTAGGCATAGATTGGTTGAGTGTCTGGTATGCGACGATAGACAGTCGTAATGGCAAGGTTATTTTTCCTATTCCCCGAAGAGAAGAATTCTCCTTTTCCAGAGGCGAGACAGAGTTTTCACTAGTAACCTTGAGAATGGAAGTAACAGAGGAAGTACAATTACCCATAGTAGTTAGCAAATTCTCCGATGTATTCCCAGAAGAACTTTCAGGCATGCCACCTGAAAGAGAGTTCAAGTTTACCATTGATCTAGTTCCAGGAATAGCACCAGTGTCAGAAAGAGTCTACATGATGGCACCTTCAGAGTTAAAAGTCTTGTACCGGATGATAAAAGAATTAAGAATCAAGGAATTCATTTATGCTAGTGGATCGCCTTGGGGTGCCCTAATGCTACTAGTAAAGAAGAAGGATGGAACATCACGGTTATGTGTTGATTATCGTACGCTTAATACAGTAACCATCATGAACATGTATCCCTTGCCAAGGATCGATGACTTATTCGATCAGCTTAGTGGACCAGCGGTGTCTTAAAATGTTGATTTACGGTCGAAATATTATCAGATCAGAGTCAGGAAGCAGGATATACCTAAGACGACATTCAGATCAAGATATGGACATTGGGAGTTTCTAGTAATGCCATTTGGAGCAACCAATGTGCCAGGAGTGTTTATGAATCTCATGAATCATATTTTTATGTCATACTTAGACAAGTTCATGATAGTGTTCATTAACAACATCTTGGTGTACAGTCGAAGAGAAGTAGAGCACGAGCAACATCTTCATACAGTTCTTCAAACTCTCGGAGAGAATAAGTTATATGCCAAGTTCAGCAAGTGCGAGTTCTGGCTTGATCATATTTCATACTTAGGGCATATTATTGCTAAAGGAGGAGTTGAAGTGGATCCTAATCTGTTGAGACGTGGACAATTCATCGAAAAGTTGCCGAAGTTCATAGTTTTCTGTGATTAGAAGGATATTATCGACGCTTTATGTCAGATTTTGCTAGAATTTTTGCACCCTTGACGCAGTTAACATGAAAAGATGTGCACTTTGATTGGACAGATGAATGTCAAACCTCTTTCGAGAAGATCAAACAAAAGTTAATCACGACACCTATTTTGACTCTTCCAGATGGAACAGGTGGTTTCACCGTATATTATGATACGTCACATAGAGGATTGGGATGTGTTCTTATGCAGCATGACATGGTTATAGCTTATGTGTCTCGGCAGCTTCGAGAACATGCGAAGAATTATTCGACGCACGACTTAGAGTTAGCAGCCGTTGTCTTTGTACTCAAACTTTGGAGATATTACCTCTATGGAGATCGAGTAGAGATGTATACTGATCACAAGAGTTTGAAGTATGTATTTACCTAGAATTATCTCAATATGAGAGAGAGAAGATGGCTAGAGTTAATGACAAACTATGACCTTGACCTTCAGTATCATCCTAGGAAGGCCAATTCTGTAGCGGATTCCTTAAGCAGGAGCCTTGACAATGCTACGAATAATATTAGAAGATCTTCAATGAGATGTGCATAAAAGTAATATTGCCTGACAATACAGCATTGATGGATGGTCTGCGAGTTCAGTCCAGTATAGTAGAAAGAATCAAGGTAGCACAACCAAAAGATGTCAAGCTTTAACGTCTCAGACTAGAGTATGAGGCAGAACGTAGACCAAAACTAAGCATTCACAGTGACAGAACTCTCTATTTTGAGAATCGATCTTTTGTACCAAGTGGAGACCTTCATCGCAAGATTATGGTAGAAGCTCATAGTTCGCAGTATTCAATGCATCCCGGAGGAACAAAAATATAAAGAGATATTCGTCAGCATTTCTGGTAAAATGGAATAAAGAGAGAAATAGCTCGGTTTATCTCTCGATATTTGGTCTGTCAATAAGTTAAAGCTGAGAATCAGAGGCCCGCATGACTTCTTCAACCTTTACCAATTCTAGAGTGGAAGTGGGAGCATATCACCATGGATTTTGTGTTAGGTCTTCCTAGATCTCCAGCTGGTAGAGATATTATTTGGGTAATAGTAGATTGTCTCACGAAAGTTGTGCACTTTTTTATTTTAGAATTGTCTAGTCCACAAAACTGTTAGCTGGGATATACATGAGGTAGATTGTCAGACTACATGGTGTGCCAGTTAGTATAGTCTCGGATAGAGATTACAGGTTTGCTTCTCATTTTTGGCAAAGTCTTTTGAAAAGCTTAGGTACTTGTCTAAAGTTCAGTACAGCTTACCACCCGCAGATAGATGGTCAGTAAGAGCGTACCATCTAGACTTTAGAAGATATACTTTGTTCATGTACCCTTGTCTTTGGTGGTTCATGGAAGGATCATTTATTCTTGGTCGAATTCTCCTACAATAACAGTTTCCAAGCAAGTATCCAGATGGCACCGTTCGAGGCACTATATGGCCAGAAGTTCAGATCCCCTATAGCTTAGGATGATATTGGCGAGAGGCAATTGCTTGGTCCCGAAATAAAAGCTCAGACAGTTAAAGTAGTCAAGCAAGTCCGAAAGAATATCAAGGTAGCTAAAGATCGCCATCGTCATTGGGCCTATTCGCATCGATGACCTCTTGAGTTTTCTGTCGGCGACCATGTATTCCTTTAGATTTTACCTACCTCCGGAGTCATCAGATTCGGTGTGCGGGAAAAGCTTAGTCCTCGGTACATAGGTCTGTTCGATATTATCGAGCTAGTAGAAGATATTTTCTATCGTCTTGCTCTTCCACCGTCGCTTAGTGAGATACATAATATTTTTTATATATCCTAGTTACGACGGTATATACCGGATATGAGTCATGTCCTGGATCATTCAAAATTAGTTTTGGTACCGACCTTTTGTATGAGGAAAGAACTGTATCTATTTTGGACCGGAGCGAGAAGATTCTCAAGAACCGGTCTATTCGTTTAGTTCGAGTTGCTTGGGGACATCACTCACCGGGCAAGTCAACTTGGGAGTGCGAAGATGATATCCAAGCTAGATACCCATATTTGTTTGACTTGTGAGGTATATTTGTTTATATATCTCATACCCTGATCTTGTCTTGTGCATGCTTGTTATATTCTAGGTAGTTCGTATCAAGTGATTGATAATCGTATGGTCTTGCTTATTTTATTACCTGTCTGGTCTCTAGAGATACCTTGAAATACCCAGTGCCTTGTTAAAATTTTGAGGACATAATTTTTATATGGAGGTGAGAGTTGTGAAACCCGTCTCACTATTTTGGTATTATTATATTTTATTTAGTATATGTGTGTTATATTTGTATATTGCTTCTTGTGTAATTATGGATTTTTTTAGATGCTTTTATGTAATTTTTTGAATTGTGAATAGTACTAGTCATCCTTTGATATATATATGTATATATATATATATATATATATATATATATATATATATATATATATATATATATATATATATATATATATATATAGCCTTCCCTTTCTCTCTCTGGTCTCTAGAGATACCTTGAAATACCCAGTGCCTTGTTAAAATTTTGAGGACATAATTTTTATATGGAGGTGAGAGTTGTGAAACCCGTCTCACTATTTTAGTATTATTATATTTTATTTAGTATATGTGTGTTATATTTGTATATTGCTTCTTGTGTAATTATGGATTTTTTTAGATGCTTTTATGTAATTTTTTGAATTGTGAATAGTACTAGTCATCCTTTGATATATATATATATATATATATATATATAGCCTTCCCTTTCTCTCTCCTCCTTATTCTTCTTTATTTTTTTTCTCTTTTTTCATTTTTCTTCTCCTTCTCCTATCATTGGTCGAACCCTAGCCCCAGCCGTGAGCCTGCCTTGGGTAGTAGTGGTAGTAGTTTATTAGGGGTTGAGGCAAGTATATCTTGCCAAGGAGGAAGAACTTGCTATATTATATTTATTTAGTTTTCTTGCATTTTATTGCTTTATATTGTTATCTATGAGTTTCTCTACAAGTTTAATTCTTGGTATTTTTGGTTTTGATGCCTTGGTTAGAGTAGATCTAAGTTTCTAGTTTGTAGCTTCCATGAGTTTACTTGGTTTTGATCTCTTAAAACTCAATATTTTCCAAAACTAGTGGTTCCATGTTGAGAAGCACTTGATTTTATGCGGTTTTGAACTTTAGTTTGCTGGATTCGGACTTGAATAAGGATTTCATGGAGAAATACAAGTTTTAAGTCTTGTATCTTTTTCCATGGCAAACTTGTTATTTTTGGGACGATGGAACTTAATGCGCCTAACACCTATGCGGCAGGGAGTGCCATGCGGAAGAAACTCTTTGCCTCATATCCTTGCAACTTGTGCCTAAATTGTTAGGTGCATAACTGAAGCCACACTTGAGTTTTGAAACATAGTGCTTGAAAAAGCTAAGTGGTAGAAACTCTTTGTGTTGACTCACTAGGCGCATAAAGGTATCCATGGGGCCAAAGACTCATGCGTCTCTTCCTTGATTGAGTGCATGACTAAACCGACCTTGGCATGACTTTTCCTAATTTTTGTCTTTTTTTTATGATTCCATGTCTTGACCAGTCACATCGGTCACTTCTCTGACATGACCAGTCACATCAGTCACTTTCCTGACCTTGCATTTATTGCCCGTCATTTAGCACTTTAATCGAAGAGTGGACTTTGCATCTCTCATGCTGCCTTAATTCCATGCGCCTGTTGTGATTATGCGCTAGACTTGGTTATATGGCCATATCCATGCGCCTTCTTATCTCATGGTCCTATAGCACTTGTAGTAGTTTAACGTCTTCTAATATATTTTCTTGTTTAGCCTATTATGCTTGATTCTTATGCATATAATCTTTCTCTAAACTGCTTATAACCTGATTGTGACAACCTGCCAGAACTTAAAAATTTTTGAACATGGATTGTATTGGCACTGTTAATCTCAACTCCCGACACTTGACCTGTATTGATATTCTTAATAGTGGCTCGATGAAGTGCACTCTTGACATGCTAGAATTGAACATAAATTGTATTGATATTGTTAATCTTGAATTCTCGATACCAGGCTTGCCTTGATATTCCTGATAATAGCTCGTTGTATCGAGTTAACCTGACATGTACCGATACTCCTGATAGTGGCTCGACGAAGCATACTCCTGACATGCTAGAATTTCCTGAACTAAAATGCTTGAACTGATAAGATAAAATCTCATAGTTGATTTGCTTGTTCCTGTCCTAAATATACTTGTCAAGCTACTGTCATGTCCGATCTTGTATCATGTCTAAGATAAATTCCTGAGCACCACGGTCAATAATTCTTAATAACTTGCCCAGGATAACAACTAGAATAATTTATTAGAAGCATCTAGGAAGATTTTTTGGCTAAATGCAATTCCGGTATCCCAGCAACACCAGATGGATTTGGAGCTCTCTGTCGTGAGGGCACACTTCCAGCACCCTGTCGAGTGTTGCATATTCTTGTAAATTACTTTACCTAATATAATTATTCTATGTATGCTTATGCCTGGATAACCAAGATAGTCTGTAGGGCATGTAGCTGTATCGAATCTCAAAACTGCATATTGTAGAAGCAAAAAAAGTGTGCCTTATGAAGATGGCACAATTTTTTACAAACAAACTTAGCAAAAGAAAGAATGGCGTATTTTCTCTCTATTTAGAGGATGGCACAATTTTTTTCTTTTCAAAGGGTGGCGCACTATTCATAGAACGAAAAAGTGGCGCACTTTGAAGCTGCTTTCATCAGTGTCGACATGCGTACAATTTACATGTCTGGTTTCCCCTAAGCATTAAATTCAACAAATCTGATAGGATGGGACAAAAACCGAAGAGTCAGAAGTCATTATTATAGCTGGATCACGGCATGCAGATCCAGGTTATCGTATAAAGACACCACCGCTGTGCTAATTTCTTCAAAAGTGTGCTGCTATGCCAATTTTATCAAAGTGTGTCGTTGTGCCAACTCCATCAAAAGTGCGCCGCTGTGCTAACTCCATCAAAAGTGCGCCGTTGTGCCAACTTCTTCAAAATTTTGTCGTTGTACAAATTTCTTCAAAAGTGCACCGATGTGCCAATTTAATCAAAAGTGCATTATTGTGCCAACTCCATGGAAAGTGTGCCATTGTGCCAATATCTTCAAAAGTGCACCACTATGCCAATTTCTTCAAAAGTGTGCCGCTTGTCAATTTCTTCAAAGTGCGCATTTGCGCCAACTTCTAAAAAATGTTCCATTAGGGCCAATTTCATCAGAAGTGCGCCATCACGGCTACTTCTTTAAGAGATCTCTTGTATAGCCACTATCTCCAAAAGTGCGCTAGTCACCAGACCACTTCTAAAGTGTGCATACAATTCTAACTAACAGTGAGCAGTTATGAGTGCGTCTTACATGCCATGCTTCTCGTGAAAAGTGTACAAATAACTGCCCCCACGACATATGCTTTCCTCGTATAGGAAGCTACGTATCAAGTAGACAGCGAGTTGTACACCCACTCATTCAGAACGTATGGTGTTAGTCCACCAAAAGTGCGTGCACAATACTAAAATAGTGTAGACTATCCAAAGTATGCACACACACTTATAACCGCTCCTAACTCTATAAATACACAGAAAGACACGAGGGGATACAAGAACAGAAGGAGAGAGATGGAGGCTTCTCGTGCCGTTGTTGCAAAGCTTTCTTATTGTTCAACTATCCAAGTTGTTCAGAGCATTCCTTACATTTCTTCATCATCGAGTGGTCCAAGGAGTAAAGTAATCATCCGCGGATCAGATCTCCATAGCTATACTTCCCCAAAATCAACTGTACTTTGATTCCTGTTGAGGATATTTTTGTACTTTTTTTTAATAGTTTGTAATACAAAAATTTTGTATAAACTTATCTTCACAAAAAGATGGCGACTCTACTGGGAAAGACTTTCTCCTCTGATGAGAAGGTTATAGCTCAACTTGACGCTGCGTCGGTCGGCTCATTGAAGAAGACCTTAGTCATGAAGTTTGACCAACAAATATACGAAGAAATGCTCTATTCTATGGGTAGTGCTCGTCCCTTATCTGCACTCAAGTCGAGAAAAACTCTCAAAGTGTGGGTGCCCAAGCCTCGTCATGCATATCCCAAAGTTACTGCCAACACAGAAAAAAGTATTATGATATACAAGAACTCCCTTGCCAATTCTGTTAACCAAGTTTAGATCCATGATTTGGTGGACAACTCCCTTGCTTTAAACAACGAATACAATTCGCACAACTTGCATAATATCAAGCAAAAGGTGATCCAAATCCAAGCTTTTGAATCCCTTGCATTAAACAAGGGATGCAACTCGCACAATATCAAGCAAAGGGTGATCCACACCCAAGCTTCTGAGACTACACATATTGGTGGTCATATGCAGGAAAAGAAAGTCATGGACACTGTTGTCCAAACCAATCTCTCTACAGGCGCAAATAAAAAATTAGTCAGGAAAAATTACCCCCCTAACATCATGATCATGCGCTCAAATGAAGGGTAGTTATGCGACACTCGTTATGAACCTACTATTGGTGCGCCAAGCCAAGACCTACATACAAAAATAAATGCACATAGGCAAACAACACCAACTCTTCATGTGCCACATAATGTGCGCCAAACATGACCAACATCCTCACGATGTGCTGTTTGTGCGTATGAACATGTGAAGAATATTCAGAATAATTTCCCCTCCTCTGTGAAGAACAAAGGTGCAAGAGACGACGGATCGTATGCCAATCAAGTAATCACCTCACTTTACACGCAGGGAACTAAAAAAGTGCATATGAGGTCTAATTGTCACCCTCACTTTTTCAAATAGGGATAGTTTGGTAATTTGGCCTAGCTATTTAATTTTAGAAATATAATATTATTAGTGTGCAATAAATATTTATTTGATGTAGTAGTAGTTATTTATTTATTAGAGTATTATGTGTTTATTTAGAAACGTGTATAATTTATTTATAGATAGTGGGTTTGTCTATTAGTTAGACTTGATACTTGTGAGCCATTTTGACTTATCATGACAACTTATTGAGCCCAATATGGAGCAAGCACAATAGACCCAAATTCCATAAATTAATTAGGAGGGTTGGACTTAATTTGACTTAATTAGAGACTTTCCAAAATAGTACTTCCTTAATCCTCTTCATAATTAGATGAGTAGGGGCATCCTAGACATTAGGCATTGCTTGGGAAGGGGGATGGAGTGGCTGGCCATAAATAAGCCTATTTTCTCTATCTTTCTCTCTCTCTCTTCTCACATTTATTTTAGATTTAGAATTTAGATCCCCAAATTCCCACATTCCCTCCATTGAACTCTCACCTAATTTACCTTCATTTTCCCCCTCATTCTCATTCCACAGGGATCTTAGAGCTTGGAGAAGCAAGGAGCACAAGGAGGAGGAGTCATAGCTGAGAGATCGTGTCTGGATCGTGTCCACTTTAGTTTTCATTGGGAATCCATCTCCTAATTGATAATTTATGAATTTGTTTTTATTCTAGCTTCTAAATCGTGCATAAGACCTCTAGGAATCACCCTATGTCATAGGGCTACCATTAGGAACAAATTCTAGTTGATTTGGTTAAGTATTATGGTCTCTACATAGGTTTTTTTATTAATTTTGGAAGAATTATGAGGTGGACACACCAAGTGTATGTCATGACACCAATTTAGTCAAATTAGACTTAGATCGGGGTTGGGATGCTAGATACGTGCCCATAATTGGATACGTGTAGGCCGTATCATGGTATTTTGAGATACGGTCTGATACAGAGCCCTATTTTGGGTATTTTGTGCAATTACTTCTAAATTATCTTACTATAAAGTTTTATTAATTGTATAATAATGTATTTATGTGTAGGAATAGTTTAGTATGGATAATTTGTGGATTTGAATATTAGTTTAAGTGCATATCATGACTTCCTAAATATACACAATAGGTATTTGTTCTAATATCCCTAAATTACATCATTTGTGATATTGAGTGTTTATATGAGTGTATATATATATATATATATATATATATATATATATATATATATATATATATATTATTGTGGGTGTGGTTGTGTATTCATACATTAGAGTGCTATTAAGTCTGTATGAACTCGGTGTGGGTGTGTGCTTGGAACGGGCATTGAGTAGACTAAACATAAGATGAAGAAGGTGGCTGTAGCAGTTAGCCACTATATTGGGGTTAAGAGTGCACAGGTTGGAAGTTTAACCAGTGTACAGGAAAGTAGCAGTTGTCATGCCCCAGTCCCAAAAATATATGGAACTAGGCCACGTGGGAATAGCCAGCTGTCACGTCTCCGAGGATATCACAATTTAATGGATCCAACGAAGAGTGCTACGCTGTCCTAAATATCTAACAAGTCCAATATAAATCAACAACATGTAATCTAATCTCATCCACAATATAAATAGCAAGAATGTACTAATAATAAATGCTGGAAGATAAACGTCAGTCTCAAAATATCATAGTACAACTAAGAATGTCTGGTGGGGACAAACCCACTACTATGACGAAATAAAATACTAAAATGATAGATAAAAGATAATAACTAGGGCATAGGCTGACTAGATAATGATGCACCCACTCCTAGAGAGAAGGCCTACCAACTGATCACGAAAACTCTGACGGTAGCACCTCTAGCTCCTCATATGTAGCGTACCTCGTCTCCTGTCCGGGTCCGTACACTGTGGGGTAATATGCCTCATCCAAATCTGGAAAGGTACCAGGTCCTCAGAGGGACGTAACAAGATACATAGAAGCATACCATATATAAATACTGAATAAAATAAAATAAAGGGTGTGCTAACAATCTAAATGAAATGTAATGTGAGGACAACTTTGGTACGTATGGGTAGGCGTAGGAATAACGTCCAATACCCTGAAGAGCGTGGCAGCAGTGCAGTATATCGTCCATATCGCTCCGAAGAACGTGGCAGCAGTACAGTATATCGTCCATATCGCTCCGAAGAACGTGGCAGCAGTGTAAAGGGAGTCATTGGATCCGTGGCTCCTCTGGATACTACAGATTCCAATGGGTGTATCCCATACGCCTACTAATATCCTCCCCGCCCAATGTAGATACATAACTCGAATACTCGACGAGTATACCACGTATCTATATGCCAAGTCTCTACTAACATAAAATATAAAACTGAATTACGTACTAACCGTGATGCTTGTCACACGCACTGATAGCTAGTCGAGTACGCGAACCCACATCCTAATATGAATTTGTCACAGTGAAACGTGTAAGAGTGTCAGGTCTCGGAAGATATCAGAGTATCCTCCAATGGGGTGAGTCTGCTAATGACTAGGTCAAGTACACTAATCATCGACGCAATCGTCGACTACACCCGAGTCAATCTCGGACGTGCACAGTCATATGAAATAAAGCAACAAGATATCATACAACATATGCATAACTTAAATTAGACAGTAAATATAGCAAGGTATCTTGCCTGAATCCTTAAGCTGTAAATGCCAATAGCCTGCTCCTGCAGTATCTCCTGGCTGGTCCAGTGCCCCTAAACATACAATATAATATAGCAAATCTAGCATCAGACATTAAAGCATTATATACACTAAACTACGACATTGCTCTTAGGTACTGTTGCAAGTTCATGGCTGACCGACTTGTCACGCCCCAATCCCAAAATACCGAGGGACCAGATACGTGGTAATGGCCAGCAGCACGCACCGATGGACAAACCCAATTTAATGGATCCATTAGGGCGTACTTAAGCTGTAAAACAAGTCTACGACAACATGGCACAACTAATCTCATCCACACCAGATATAAATATGATCCACAAAATATAAGGAATGTAAATCATCAACCAGTCTCAACAAAGTGCTTTGGGGAACAACCCGATAAATATCTAATACAATGGTTCAACAGACCAGAATATAAAAGACTGAAATAAATAATAAATACTGAGCATGAAACACGGATGCTCAGGAGAAGTCTTCGGCTAACACCTCGTCCTCGGATGGCGGTACAGCTCCTGGATCAGCTCCTGCTCCGGTCCCGTATACCTCGGGATAGATCTCGTCCTCAAATCCTGGGGACATAATCCGGATCCAGGTCCTCAGGGGACATAGCAAGGTACAAGAAATCTCATGCCAAAATAAATGCAATGTAGAAAATAAATGGAATAAATAGGACAAGTAAATAACCATCTAAGTAAAAATGCAAATGAGAGCATCACGAGTACTCAGGCTGAGCCACTACAAGCTCTGTGTCGGGGAGCCGGTAGCGGTAATAACCGGTAGTGGGTCTAGCTCTGCTCCGAGAGTCTACGACCTCTCAATAATAGAAGATATATATATATAACAGCCTGTATCCTGTGTGTCTCTCCCCACCCAATGTAACCACGCATATCATGACCACAACGTCTCATGTCCATGTCAAGCGGGATCATAGCTAATGCAACAAGTCATAATATATCTATGAATATAGTATCTCTGTCAAGTCCTGTATCCTATACAGAATCACCACAAATATCTCGGGAAAATCCTGTCTCATGAGTAGTGTCTAGTGTCCTGGGTCAAAGAGTACTTGGTAAGACAAGTACGAGAATATAAAAGTGTCACGAATGTCCATCTCTAGATGACCGTACACAATACCGCGTACAGTGTTGGCAACCGACTGATAATCGGACGCTAAGTACGTCACACAGCCCTAGATTAAGCATGCACAGCAATATAATGACACAAGGAAAATATAAAACAATACTGCAGAGTTTGGCAAGGTACACTTGCCTGATGTCCGAATACCAACAACTGTCCCTGTATCAGTGGATCCTGTGGGTACTCCTCCAAAAGCTGTAATAAACATCACTAATAGTCTCAGAAGGTATCAAACTGCTAGAAATGCCTGTCCTTACGTCCAATTTGGACACAGGGGCAAAAAGGTCATTTTCGGGCCAAAGCGGGGTCCACATGTGGGCCTCTTTGCACCGAAAAGCGTGTCGGGGTCAAAGGTCTCCAAATTTATCAAACTCAGTTTCTACAAGTCAGGAACGATGATACGAACCCAATGGAACTTCCAGAATTGGATTTCGATGAGCCGATCATAAAATCGCCCGTCAAGTGGAGCCTGTGGGGCCCACGATACGCAATTTTGTCAACGTTCTCAGAATCGGACCAAACTCGGGTCACAGGACCAGCGTATTGCTACGAGTCCGATGGCACAAGTTTTGTCTCGATCCGACGTGTGTACACAAAGTTACAGCAATTTCCAGAAAGGTCGGATACGGGGTGTCGTCGGCGGATACGCGTTGATTCCGGGGTGCACGCACCTCCGAATCGATTTCTGCAAAATCCCACACGACCGTATCAACGACGCGCACGGTTCGGTAAAGACCACGTGCGACCAAGTCGTCCCGTTTGGCGGGGCGCACTCAGTTCCGGGGTAAAACAGGGCATTGTTTTTTCTGTTTTTGGATCGCGGTGTGCGATCACCACAGGACGCGATGCACCGAGCGGGTTGCACGGGCACCAAGAGGGTTATACAGTCTACGCATAGAAACTGACGAAAACTAAAACGGAGTTGCGAGTTGAGAGAAAACGGTACCTGAACAGGGCTCCGTGAACGCTGAATTCTGCGTGTCCGAAAGTCAACTCGACGCGAGCCGAGTCCTGATTGTGTCTGCTGTGAGTCCGAGCGAGGGCTCTGGTCGAGACAGTCAAGGGGCTTCGCCGGAGGGGTCGACTGGCCGGACGCGGGGAGGAGTAGGACGCGGCAGAGAAGAGGGGAAACTGGTGGTTGGGATCAGCGGCTATGCCGAGGGCGGTGATGGATTCGGTTGATCCGGCGAGGGGGTCGGGGCGCTGAACTCGGCGGCGGAGCACGGGGAAGGGAAGGCGGCGAGGGGTTCTGGCCGGGTCTGGAGGCGGCCTGACGTGGATGAGGGAGCCGACGTCGGTGTCGAACAGAGGGGACGGCGGACGAGCGGGTCGAGGTCTGCTCGAGATGTGGAGGAGTAGGACGCGGCAGAGACGAACGGCGAATTCTGTGACAACGGCAAGGAGAGAGGATCAGAGGTCTTGCGGTGGGGGTCTGTACGGAAGTCGAGGGCGTCGACTTTATACTGCTACAGTATAACCGACGGGGCTAGGGTTTCCAATGGGTTTCGGGTCGGGTTGGTTCGGTTCAGCAACCCATAAGCTTTTAGACCTTAAATCGTTGCGCCGGAGTCCAATAAATTCACCAAAAAATACCATGCGTTCGGTTCTCCATTTTACACAATAAATTATTATTTCCTGAATATTTTAACACCAATAAACCGCCTGTAAAAAATCTTTAACTCATAATGACCTTGGTTCTTTATCCAAAATGCCGAAAAAGATCCGGAAAAATTATATTAAAATTAATCTGAAAAAAATAGGGTGTTTACAATCTTTCCTCCTTAAAAGGATTGCGTCCTCGCAATCAGAGAATAAGCTGCTGTTTGTGGTGGTTTTAAACGAAAGAGATGAAAGTGTATTTCAATGGCGGGGTTTATACGAGACCCGTGCCCTTTGGTTCACAAACAAATTTGTACAATTTGATCCTATGCGAGGATGTGGGAGTACAATTTATTTAATCTGGATAAAAATTGCTATAGGTGTCTGATCTGCGGTCGATCACTTTAGCCCTTGGACTACACGATATTGAAGAAGTGCCGTGGAAGACAGGATGCAGCTTCGGAGGTTACAAAGGAGGGTGGATGCGCGATACTGAAGGTCGTCGCTCTCTATTCCTTGCCTGAGCTCTGTATTCTTCTCTCTCTCTCTATCTCTCCCTCTTGATCTCCGGTTCGATGACCTTGTTCGATTCTTCTTTCAAAGTTTCGACCTTTGATCTGATGTTGGTATTCTTGACCAAATTTTTTGACCTTGTTCCCCATTGACAGGGGCCTCTATTTATAGAGTCTTTGGTGACAGCGACCATTCCGTTGGTGTAGCAACCGAGGAGTGGAAAGTACAGCACCCTTTTACACAACGGTTAAAGTAACCAATGCCTATATATAGATGATCTTTTGACTGAGCGGGTGACGTGGGTCCAACTAAGGGGACACAACACATACGGTTGCTACTAAGATCACGGCGTAAAAGCCACGTGGGTAGGTATCTATTGTGTAGAAGAGGTTGGCGTAGAAGCCAAATGTCCGTCACCATGGCATAGAAGCCAAGTAGGCATAAATGCCGAACAGGCATAGAAGCCGAGCAGGCATAGAAGCCGAGTAGACGTGAAAGCCGAGTAGTCGTAGAGACTGAGTGGTCGTAGAGACTGAGTAGGCGTGGAAGCCGAGTAGTCGTAGAGACTGAGTGGTCGTAGAGACTGAGTAGGCGTGGAAGTCGAGTGAGCACAGGCCCTGAATGGGAGTAGAAGCCGCTGCATATCGTGCCAGAATGGGCGTAGAAGCCGCTTGAGCACAGATCCTGAATGGGCGTAGAAGCCGCTGCGTACCGTGCCAGGGTGCTGATGTGGACGTCTTTAGCCGAATTTACGGCTTTGGGAGATATAATCAAATCTTTGACAGAGATTTTCCATCATCCTGTGCATTAAATGCGGAGACGTGCCTTGAGGGGAAACTGTCACCGCTCTGTGCGCTTTGGCGCAGGGACGTGCCTCGAGCCCTGTACGAAGCGCAGCTTTTGACGTGGCACGCGGTTTGTCTTCCGCGGAGCGTAAAATAGCCCATGTTTGCCTGTATAAACAAGGCAGCGTGTTTCCTTTGTACGCGAAAGAGCGGTTTACGCCGGGGGATTTTAGTAAGCGCCGGTTTGGTGATATTTTAACCAAATCCTCTGCATTAAATACCGAGATCCGCCATCATTACTGTAGGGCGTGTCCCGAGTGGTCTGCGATCGTTTTCAGCCGTCATCTGGGTAACCGTGCAGCACTTTCTGTCAGGAGTCAGGGGTCAGTTTTTACTGTGCGACTGGACAGTTTCTTTTTTGGGAAGACGAAGCGTTCCTCGTAAGCTTTAATGCTGCTTTGAGAGCGGCTGGGTTTTATGCCATGGAGGCGATGAAGAACCCTGTTTTATGCTGGATGGCTCTGAAGGCCTCTGTTTACGCTGCTCTGCATTAAGACGCTGCGTAGATCTTCCAAGCATATTTTTCATGCTTCTACAAGACCCCCTTCAAAGTTTTTAAATTTCTCGGAATTTGAAACGCTTTGAATGAAGCATGAATGGCCCCTCGTAACTCGAAACGTTTCTGAATGGAGCGTTGAAACGGTCGATGCTGACTTTATGGCGGATTTATTGGGGACCGCTGTAATTTCTTTTGCCTATAAAAGGCTGGGGGGGTGAACCTGTTTTCACCATATACCCATTGTCATGCAGGGATGATCGCCGGAGTTCGTCGGGCCGATCTGAGGAAGAAGGAGATCATGTTCTTCCAGCATGTAGGGAGCCGTAAAAGACGGCATCTTCGAGCAAGTGTCCACTGCAACGATGGATCATGGAAGGACATCTTGGCCTCCCTTGCTCGGGATAATCAGCAACTTTGTATGGCGTTGCCCCAGGAGAGAGGAAAGGTCATATTTGACCACACTGCTTGCAAGCAGTGCCTTCTCTCGATGCCTCTGGTGACGAGAGGCAGACAGACCGGCTAGCGTGGCGGTGGTCTGTAGGAAAGCAGATTTACCCTGCTTTCCTCCTGTTTGGAGGATGGGTCATCTGCCCAGTTCTGTATCCTCCTGCCACTGATCATCTTCTTGGATGAAGAGGAAGATCGCCGATGCCAGAACCTGTCAGAACAGATTCCGAAGGCGGCGTCCAGACGACGAGGGGGTATCTCCTTTGTAGATGGAGTTTCCCTCAGATGTAATCATGAAAAATAGAGAAAAAACCCTTGTAGATTGGATTTCCCTCATATGTAATCATGATTTTAATCTTTAATAAAATTGTCTTCTTCTCCATATGATCGTCTTGCCATACGTTGCTTGTGAAGTCTGAATATGTGCAGCTTCAACACGTCTGAATCTTTATGCCGACTCTGTTAGAAAGAGTATTAGGCCCTGTCCTTCACGCATAGCGAATAGTCCATAGAACGTTGCTGAGCATTTTTGAACACTTAGAACTGTCCTGTTGCTAGGACTGAGGGACGGCGTAGGATTTCTGAACTGTTGCCTCTCTGATGAGCAAAATTTTGTCTTTGTTCAGAATTCGTCTTCAAGAATGATCTCTCGAAACTCCCTTGGAACAGGGTCGAGGTTTTTTTTTTGGCTGTCAAACTGAGTTGCCACTTTGATAGACGAGATGTTCAGACTGGAATCTGGATGAACCTCCAGTTTTCTGGACCCGAGAGGAGTAATTTCTCAATATTTGAACTCTGTATACCTCGGGTACTTGGGATGCTTTGGGTCAAGAACGGGTATCTTCTGTGTGAACTCTTTGCAATTGACCGCTTTAGGACTGTTTGGATATGCGGAAAGTCGTGGAGCAGGAAATCATGTCTGTAGCCTCTTGAGCGTAAAACACCATCGAGTGTGAAATCGTAGACTTGTGGTTCCTGAGCGTGAAGTCGTAGGTTTGTTGCCTCTCGAGCATAGAATTCTACCGAGCACAAAGGCATCCGGGCAAGAAAAAACCATAGACTTGTAGCTGTCGGACGTAAAGCCGTTAGATTCGTAGCTGTCGAGCGTAGAAAAGCTCCTTTAGCGTAGGATTGTAGATCTGTTACTCCTGAAAAGAAAATTTCTTCGAGCGTGAGGTTTGCGGATCTGTTGCTGCTGAGCGTAAACTGAGCGCCACCGAGCGTGAGATCATCGATTTGGTATCTGTTGAGCGTAAAAGTCGTAGATTTGTGGCCTCTCGAGCATAAAAGCTACCGAGCACAAAGGCATCCGGGCGTAAAACTGCAGACTTGTAGCTGTCGAGTGTAAAACCGTTGATCCGTTGTTGTCGAGCGTAGAAAAGCTCCTTTAGCGTAGAGCCCGCTGAACCGTCTTGTACGAAAATTCTTTCGAATTCGCTGATCGTCCATCTTTCGAGGGTAGTGGGCTGACGTAGCATCCAATCATAACCAACTATTAATTGCGAGATTTGGTTAGGGTCTCGAGGGGTTCGTCCGAGGATTCGAGGAGTCGACCCGGACTGTATATATATCCCAAGCTTTTTGAGAGAAAAACTTTTTATCTGTCTTCTGCGAAAGAGAGCTTTCGACTGTTCGAGTTTTTCTTCGTTCCTTCTCCGAGCATTTTGAGTCTTCAGAAATAGCGTCGAAACAAACCCCCTCCGCTAAGGGAAAGAGCATAGGTTCTTCTTCTCATTCTTCTGTCCCGGCGAGGGAATCTCCGGTCGGGCAAGGTGAACTTCCCTCTGAGGGGAGCATCCCGCCAACGACTAGCGCATCCGGCTTTAGAGGTAGAACTTTTTGGGATGACACAAACGACAAAAAATCCTTCACATACGTTGAACGTGACTGCGCTAGGTCGTCTTCTGTGCTGATAGCCTCTTTTGAGGAAGATGACGCACGGAGGCATTTTTATCTTTTACACCTACATTTCTAATGTGTCAGCGTAAGGACTCCATATTTTCGTAGCTCTGGGCGTAAATAGCTCGGGCTACCGAAAATTGGCGTATTTCGTAAAATTTGAATTTTACGTTTGTGGAGGAGACTTCCGGCGTAAGGTGACCAAATTTGTACAATCTTGGCGTAGAGCACAGACTGTCGTTTCCTTGGTCCGTGTGTTTGTGCCAGACTTGTAATGACATATCTTCTTTGCATTATCTTGCAGTTGATCTGGGTGAGTCCCCATTGGCTGAGGTGATGGGCTCCGCTGTCGGGATGCTGCATTCGAACTATCTGGAGGATCTGTCCCATGTGGCATTTCCCATCTCTGGACCCCAGTATCCTGATGGAAGGAAGCTCCTGATATCGGCCCAGGGTGAGCGAATGCTGTTGAGTATGATCAATGGCGAACCCTTGGTACGTGTAGATGGGGAGCAGTATATAAAGCCGGCTTTCCTTTTTGGGGACATGATTGATAAACAGTCCCAGACGAAGCCCAAAAGGGAGCCTTGGGTTTTCCCTGCCGGGGATTTGGTCTTGTACCTGCCGACGATGCCGACGGATTATCCCATCTCGGCCTTCTTCCATGCGACGCATCCCAGGAAGATGTCATGGAAGCTGACTCCTGATCTTCACGGGAAGCCGGGAAAGATCTTTCATCTGAAAGGCGTTGACCAGGGGTCGTTTGTTAGTCGCCCTTCTGGCGTTGTGACGCTGTTCCGGGGACTGTACCGGGGTAGTGTCCCGTGTGAAGTTAGCTCGGTGATCCAGCCTGTCCAGCTGTCGACCTTCTGTAATGACTTCATGAGTCGAGGTGGGGTGTATCCCAAGGAGAATCCTCGGTGCAATGGGTGGATCGCCCCAAGGAACTCCCGATGGAGATGCCTAGTTGACTGGGCCTTGACGCACTTCCGAAGAGAGCTGGAGGGCATCGGACTATATGCCGCCGTGAGTGCGACGAGTGTTGGGTTGCCTCCCAATGCTAATTTGTTCTTGGCACTGATGGAGCGGTATATTTTGCTCACCGGGACCTTCGCCACTCCACTGGGGGAGTTGGGATTGGCGCTCCACGAGATGGCAGTTGTCTCGAGACTGGCGATGGAGGATACCCTATATGAAGAGTACGTTCCCACCAACCGGGAGTTGGAGGATTTGGACCCTCGGGTGGCGAAAGTATATCAAGAGCTGATGTGTCAGTACTTTGCGTGCACCACTTTTTATGACGAGCCCTCTGATTTGGCCCACACCACTAAGTGGATGTCCTACCTCTTCTTCCATCGGGCTAGGGCCACCAAGTCGGAGAAAGCTTCAGGGGGCAAGAACGAGCCCGTGAACTGCTTGGGCGTCCTCAGTGCCCAGGTCGTTGCGGCTCTTATGGAAGACGCCAAGGCTCCCGATCAGATTCTCGTTGAGGGTGTAGGAAAGTACCCCGAAGGTACAAAGGCCTACAGTTATTTGAGGTGCTATCGCAGGCCTCTGTCTAAGGAAGCCCAGCTGGCTGGTTTCCTCTCCATATGGCTGCGTCGAGTGGTGGTGCCCGGTATCGCGTCCGCGGATTGCATTCACCGGAACATCCTATGACCCGCAGTGCGTCTGGTGTTTGGGGCAAGACTGGGCTTGCTTCCTGCCATGGTGTGCCGTATACAGGCTGGCCTGAGGGCCATGACTGATGGGTTGCTCTCTGATGAAGCTCGGCGTGAGAGTTTTCCCAGGGTGGAATTACCATACTTGTACCTGATGGGATGGTTAATTCTCCACCATCCCCTGGTGATGTCTCCCGGTTCCGGTAGCAGCTCAGGGGGTATATTCCTACTGAATTACAGGGATTCCCTCTGGAATGTGAATACAGTCTTAGACTGTCGACTGGCGTTGAACCTCAGCCACGCCTGGAAGATCCTTTGTACTCCCCCTCCTGTGCATCGTAACCAGTCAGGGCTGTGGCTTGAGGATTCAGGTCGAGAGAAGACCGTTCTTTCTCCGGAGGTATTTAATTGGTTGGTCTGTATTAGACCTTCCCATCTGCTGTATAGGAGCGAAGACCATTGCTTCTTCGAGCCCTACCTGCCTAGTCGGTTCGCCAGGCAGTTCGGGTACGACCAGTTGCATGTGGGCAACGCCATCACCAGCTTCAGGTCCAGGGGTGGACTCATTGATGGAGCTAGAGGGTGGCGATATGTTATCATGGATTGTACGGGGGCAATTTTTATCGTGCCGGTCGTTTCAACCTCTACGGAGCTGCGCATCCTTCACTCCTACGCCCAGTTTTATGTGGCGGTTAACACTTTTCACCGCGATTTCGACAGGCGTGGGAGCTTCAGGGTGCCTTCTGTCAAGCCTGGGGGAAGGGTCGAAGTCCCCTCGGTTTCTTCTGACGAGGGGGAGGAATCTGGTACTCCGGACGAGCCTCTGGTGTCGTTGCCGAGGTGTGTGGTGCCTCTGCCGGCGGGGGCTCTGGTAGTCTCTTCTGGGAAGCGACGGGCTTCTGCTCCGAAGGAAGCTTCCCTTCGTAAGAGGAGGAAGGAGACGGTTGCTCGTCCTCTCCGCATTCCTGGTGTTGAGGCTCCCGGGAACGAGCCTGCATCTCCCTGTATCAGGGACGATTCTTTGGCCGGAGGTTCCTCGCCTTTCAGAGGGGGACCTTCTACAGTTCTGGCTGGCGGCGCCGGAGAGCCCTTGCGGGAGGCTGCTGTCGCTGCGGCTGCTCCAAGCAGCGGAGCGGGATTGCCTGTGTGGCCCCAACAGATGGGAGAATCTCCCCGGAGGTCAGTAGTGGGCGGAGTTACTTCTGTGTTAGCGAGCGCGCTTAGCGAGACTCCGGCTGATGAACCTCGACCGCGTCTCGGGGAAGGCTTGACCGAACTCTTGGCGATGTCGGTCGGCCCACCTCCTTCTCCAAGTATGACAGTTCGTATCGCGTCATTAAGGCATGGTTTAGCTACATCTGCTGCAGATGCGTCGTATATGCCGTTGGCTCCGGGTAAAATATCGTTTTGATGTCTCCTTCTAGAAGGATTACCACTGTGTCTGACATTTTGCTTTCTTGTCCTCTTTTCAGGGGATGACGTCCACGGGGAGTACGGCGTTGAAGCGCCTTCCGGCTTTGTTCTGGCTCCTGGCGGTGACGTAGAGGCGCCGGATTTTGAGGCAGAAGTGTCTTCGGGGGAGAGCCTGAGTAGCTCGAAGATGTATAACCTGGCTGGCGTATTGGCCAGTTGGGCCAGGATGTCAAACTTGCACGGCTTCTCTAAACCTTTGCTCGGAATATTTTTTACAGGTTTGTCGAAGCGTACTTCTTTCTATTTTGCCTTTTCCGCCGGAGTAGGTTTTGCAGAGCTGATGCTTGGCACGACGGGACCTTGCTCTGACGGTTTGGTAGCTGGAGCGTCAGCCGACACCCCTTCCTGATTTGCTCCGTCGTTGTCGAGGTAGGCCCTCCCTGAACGGGTTGCGACAAGTACCTCATCTCCGTCTGATATAGAAAAAGTTGTGACCATGTAGCATGATCTGTATTTGGGATTCTTCTTGGGGGTAGCCCTGGTTGCCTTGATCTCTTCCTCGAGATCTGACACCAAATCTTGGTGAACCCACATAATCTTGCCCCACCGGGTAGTTAGGGTCACCAGGTTGTGATCTTGACCCCTAGCAGGGGAAAGGTTAACGATGCTCATCGTTGCCCGGAAGATAGGTGTAACACCATCAGGGACCTTTTGGGGAGGCAGATTACCAAACTGCAGAGAGATCATGTTGGCCGTGACCATTTTCTCGGTGTTGTGCAGAGTGATGGCCATAGCATCGATCAACCCCTGGATCTTCCTTTTTAGTACATAGCACGCCTTTGTCGGGTGGTGTACGTATCTGTGGAAGACGCAGTATTTTGGGTCGTCAGTATTGTCGGCCTCCTGGGGCCGCCTTAGTTCTGGAAGGGTGATCTTGCCACTTTTGACGAGACATTCGAAGATACTTGGGATATCGTCGTCGTCGAAAGAGTAGACTTCGATGGGCCTAGGAGCCTCCGGTTTTGCTTGGGCGATCGCCGCAATCTTTGGCCTGGCCGTGTTGATTGCCAGGGCTTCCTTCCCTTTGGGGCCACGATGATGGTCGCTGCCAGGGGATGACCTCTTGCCTCTGTCAGAGGCGGAGATCATGATGCCATTGTCGCGCGCCTTGCGACTGTTGTCTTCGGCGGCTACCGCCGAGAGGATGAACGAGGGCCAATCATGGAACTGATATGGTCCTGTGAACACTGAGACCACGGGAAGGAGGTTCTTCCTGCAAATATCCACCAATGCTGAGTCTGGAACTCCTGGAGGCATCTGTAAGGTGGCCTGACGAAAGCGTTCGATGAAGACGCGAACGTCTTCCTTTTCCTTCTGCTTGACTTCGATGAGAGAGGACATAGACATGTCCATTCCTCCCTCGTAGAATTGCGTGAAGAATAGAGCTTTGAAATCCTCGAAGGAAGTAATGCAGTTGTCCGCCAAGCTACGGTACCACTGATAGGCTACTCCTGAGAGGCATCCTTTGAACACCCGAGTGAGGAGGGCATCGTTCCCTTGTAGCAGCACCGTCATCATACTGAAATAGTTCATGTATTGGCTTGGTGATGTTTTTCCCTCGAACAGAGCCATTGCCTGAGGTTTGTATTTTTGAGGGAAAGGAACCTCTTCCCAGATAGCTGGGTAGGGCTGATTGATTCCCAGTTTCTTGAGCTGATCTTTGTGCTTCAAGGCGTCGAACTGGGCTTTCAACTCCTGTACTGCCTGTATCAGATTTTCTGCTGGAAGCGAAGGAACTGCTGACTCTTGATCTAGAGCAGGTTCTTGGCTTGGGTTGGATGGTGGCAAGTCCATCCCCACACGTATCTGAGTTGGCGGGACCGATGCTTGAGCCATGGCAGTTGCGTGCTGAGTTAGCATCATCTGGTGCATATTCTCCATTACGGACTGCATTTGTTTCAGAGATGTCTCCAGGACAGTGATACGTTGTTCTGCGTCTCCTGGCGGCGACGCTTCCTCACGTTCGTCTTCGATGGCGTAAGCTCCCATTTCTCTGGGCGTCGTCGAAGGGTAAGTATAGGTCGCTGCAGAAGTCGACTCTATACTCTCGGCGTCTGATCTGGGAGATTGGCGACCCCCAGCGTCGAAATCAGATGAGTACGGAGCTGGTTGCTGTGACCTGGCACGGGTGTTTTGGAATACCCCAGCTTCAGCGTTCCTGAGGAGGTCTTCGAATCTTCTTTGGCTCGGAGGCTCAGAGGGAAGACGTCTTGAGCTCGACCCTCTTCTAGGTATACGTGAAGCCATGTTCACGGACGCATACGCGTGCTCTTCCTTCGGGAAAGATTGAGAGTAGTTCAATCGGTCGAAGACCGATCGTTTTGCTTTAGAACAGTAGCAGTCAATCACAATCTTATGACTATTACAACATTGTTCCCTAGGGGGTGTAATAGACATGTTGAAAGGTCCCCTCTCCTTACGCTTCTGGATTAGGCATTCGCGTAGGTCAGGAGTAGCAACTTGAGCTTGTTTTGCGCCGTGGGACTTCCCCTGGCGTGATTTGGAGATTCGCTCAGACTGGCGTAAAGCTGAAGAGGCGTTCAGTCGACCGTCGTCTTCCCGCATAATCCGGAGGATAGGCAGATTGCTTCTTCGCTGGCGTAACGGCCGAGGAGTTGAGTACTCGCCTGCTTGCTTCCCCTGGCGGAGATCACAGAGCTTATTTGGTTTACCGTAGAGGCCGGATGTTGCTTTGCGCGTGGTGCGTGATCTGTTCTTCCGATTTGGCGTTGAGGCACCGTCGGAAGTTTTGTCTGTACCGCGCGTAGCGGGAGACTGGTTTCTACGCGTAGAGCGCAGGGGATACTTCTGGGTCAGCGCTGAGACTTTGCCCGAAGCTTTGTCTGTACCGCGCGTAGCGGGAGACTGATTTCTGTGCGTGTAGCGCAGTGGATACTCTTGGGTTAGCGCTGAGGCTTTACCAGAAGTTTTGTCTGTACCGCGCGTAGCGGGAGACTGAATTTTACGTGCGGGGCACGGAGGGAGCGATGCTACCACCTCATTGGTCGGAGAGATCGGAGAGTCCACAGGAACAGGGGAGGATGTCTTGGGCATCCAGACTTTGCGTAGCTTCCTGTTGTCTTGGACGGAGAGAGAGTGAGAGCTATCCCCAGTCCGAAGCATGTCTTCATAGGCAGACTGGTCGAAATAAACGACCAGCGTCTTCTTCACGGTTCCTACAGATACCGCATCGTGTTGAGCAATTACTTCCTCGTCATAAGAGAAAGATGTCCCCAGCAGAGTCGCCATCTTGTTTGTGGTGGTTTTAAACGAAAGAGATAAAAGTGTATTTCAATGGCGGGGTTTATACGAGACCCGTGCCCTTTGGTTCACAAACAAACTTGTATAATTTGATCCTATGCGAGGATGTGGGAGTACAATTTATTTAATCTGGGTAAAAATTGCTATAGGTGTCTGATCTGCGGTCGATCACTTTAGCCCTTGGACTACACAATGTTGAAGAAGTGCCGTGGAAGACATGATGCAGCTTCGGAGGTTGCAAAGGAGGGTGGATGTGCGATGCTGAAGGTCGTCGCTCTCTATTCCTTGCCTGAGCTCTGTATTCTTCTCTCTCTCTATATCTCTCCCTCTTGATCTCTGGTTCAATGACCTTGTTCGATTCTTCTTTCAAAGTTTTGACCTTTGATCTGATGTTGGTATTCTTGATCAAATTTTTTGACCTTGTTCCCCATTGACAGGGGCCTCTATTTATAGAGTCTTTGGTGACAGCGACCATTCCGTTGGTGTAGCAACCGAGGAGTGGAAAGTACAACACCCTTTTACACAACGGTTAAAGTAACCAATGCCTACGTATAGATGATCTTTTGACTGAGCGGGTGACGTGGGTCCAACTAAGGGGACACAACACGTACGGTTGCTACTAAGATCACGACGTAAAAGCCACGTGGGTAGGTATCCATTGTGTAGAAGAGGTTGGCGTAGAAGCCAAATGTCCGTCACCATGGCATAGAAGCCAAGTAGGCATAAACGCCGAACAGGCATAGAAGCCGAGCAGGCATAGAAGCCGAGTAGGCATGGAAGCCGAGTAGTCGTAGAGACTGAGTGATCGTAGAGACTGAGTAGGCGTGGAAGCCGAGTAGTCATAGAGACTAAGTGGTCGTAGAGACTGAGTAGGCGTGGAAGCCGAGTGAGCACAGGCCCTGAATGGGCGTAGAAGCCGCTGCATATCGTGCCAGAATGGGCATAGAAGCCGCTTGAGCACAGATCCTGAATGGGCGTAGAAGCCGTTGCGTACCGTGCCAGGGTGCTGATGTGGACGTCTTTAGCCGGATTTACGGCTTTTGGAGATATAATCAAATCTTTGACAGATATTTGCCATCATCCTGTGCATTAAATGCGGAGACGTGCCTTGAGGGGAAACTGTCACCGCTCTGTGCGCTTTGGCGCAGAGACGTGCCTCGAGCCCTGTACGAAGCGCAGCTTTTGACGTGGCAGGCGGTTTGTCTTCCGCGGAGCGTAAAATAGCCCATGTTTGCCTGTGTAAAACAAGGCAGCGTGTTCCCTTTGTACGCGAAAGAGCGGTTTACGCCGGAGGATTTTAGTAAGCGCCGGTTTGGTGATATTTTAACCAAATCCTCTGCATTAAATGCCGAGATCCGCCATCATTACTGTGGGGCGTGTCCCGAGTGGTCTGCGATCGTTTCCAGCCGTCGTCTGGGTAGCCGTGCAGCACTTTCTGTCAGGAGTCAGGGGTCAGTTTTTATTGTGCGACTGGACAGTTTCTTTTTCGGGAAGACGAAGCGTTCCTCGTACGCTTTAATGCTGCTTTGAGAGCGGCTGGATTTTATGCCATGGAGGCGATGAAGAACCCTGTTTTACGCTGGATGGCTCTGAAGGCCTCTGTTTACGCTGCTCTGCATTAAGACGCTGCGTAGATCTTCCAAGCGTATTTTTCATGCTTCTACAGCTGCTAAAGAAAGAGTTATGGAAATACAAGGTTGCTTAGTTTACCGCTGCCTCCTCAAACAAGTGGGGGTAATGCTGGCGCATACTATCTTCTCGTTCCCAAGTCGATTCACCAGGTGAATAATGTTTCCAAGCTACGCGAACCAGTCTGATTGTCTGTCCCCGCAATGTCTTCTCGCTGACGTCGAGGATGCCAACTGGTTGTTCTTCATATCTCAAGCTTGGGCCCACTGTGATTTCTGAATGATCAACTACGTGACTTGGGTCGGTCACGTACCTTCGCAGCTGTGAGACGTGGAATACGTCATGCACTTCCTCTAAAGATGGAGGTAATGCAAGACGATAAGCCACCTCACCAACTCGCTCTAGAATGTCAAATGGTCCGATATACCTTGGGCTCAACTTGCCTCTGCTCCCGAATCTGATAGTACCACGAGTGGGCGAAATCCTCAAGTAAACATACTCTCCTTCTTTAAATTCCAGGGGACGTCTGTGCGTATCTGCCCAATGCTTCTGTCTGTCTTGGGTTGCTCATAGATAATTCTGAATTTGTTTTACCTTTTTCACTGTCTGCGTTACCAATTCTGGACCCAGTATTTAACGTTCACCAACGTCACTCCAACATATAGGCGATCTGCACTTCCTTCCTTATAAAGCTTCAAATGGTGCCATCTGGATGCTGGCCTGATAACTGTTATTGTAGGAAAACTCCACTAAGTGCAAATGATCTTCCCAAGATCCTCTGAAGTCTAGCATACATGATCGCAACATGTCCTCCAATATCTGAATGGTGCACTCCGATTGGCCATCTGTCTGTGGGTGGTATGCCGTGCTGAATTTGAGTCTGGTGCCCAGACTCTCTTGCATGCTTTTCCAGAAATGAGATATAAATCTCGAATCTCGATCCGATACAATACTAACAGGCACTCCAGGTAATTTGACAATTTATCGCATATACATGTCGGCTAGTACCTCTGTGGACCGTCCAACTCTAAATGGCAAGAAGTGTGCCGATTTAGTGAGTCGATCCACTATCACCCATACTGCGTCCTTTTCGCTGGGGCTCCTCGGAAATCCTATGACAAAATACATCGTGATATGCTCCCACTTCCATTCCGGTATAGGAAGTGGCTATAACATACCTGCAGTCCTCTGATGTTCGGCCTTCACCTGCTGGCAGACTAAACATTTGGCCACAAATCTCGCAATCTCCCTTTTCATTCCATGCCACCAGTAATACTGTCTCAAGTCTTGGTACATCTTGGTTCCTCCTGGGTGAACAGAATACAAAGAGCTATGTGCTTCAGTCATTAACTCATGTCTCAATTCTCTATTTGGAACATACAGGCGGTTTCCAAACCTTAATGTCCCGTCTTCGTGAATGCGAAGTCCTGTCTGCATTCCCGCTTCCGTCCTCTCTTTCAACCTTCTAAATCTAGCATCGGTGGGCAATGCCTCCTTAATCTTCTCCATGAGTGATGACTGAATCTCAAGATTAGCCATCAAGCCATTCTGTCCTGGTAAGATAACCTCTATTTGAAGCTCCTGTAGATCTTTCAATAACTCGGGCTGCATCGTCAAGAAATAAGCCGTAGGCTTCCTGCTGAGTGCATCCGCAACTACATTCGCCTTTCCCGGATGATACTGCAGATCGATGTCAAAATCTACCATCAGTTCTAGCCAGCGTCTTTGCCTCATGTTAAGCTCCTTCTGAGTATATACATACTTCAGACTTTTGTGATCTGTAAAGATGTCTACTTTCTCTCCGTAAAGGTAGTGCCTCCAAATCTTCAATGCAAATATAACTGCTGCTAACTCCAGATCGTGTGTTGGGTAGTTCTTCTCGTGGACCTACAACTGTCTTGACGCATAAGCAATGACTTTGCCATGTTGCATCAAAACACATCCTAGTCCACTACCTGATGCATCGCTGTAAACAACAAACCCTCCTGGCCCTGAAGGAAGTGTCAAGACAGGTGTTGTTGTTAATCTTCTCTTCAACTCTTCGAAGGCCTTCTGGCAGTCTTCTGTCCAAATAAACTCCTGGTCTTTACGGGTCAGCTTCGTCATCGGTTCTGCAATCCTCGAGAAATTTTCTACAAACCTTCGGTAATATCCCGCAAGTCCGAGAAAACTTCTCACCTCTGCAACTGATGTGGGTGTAGGCCAAGTCTCTATTGCCATAACTTTCTCTGGATCCACTGAAAGTCCTCCTGAGATAATATGTCCCAAGAAAGGCACTTTGTCCATACAGAACTCACACTTATTGAGTTTGGCATATAACTTTTCCTGTCTCAAGGTCTCTAGCACGATCCTGAGATGCTCCTCATGCTCTTCAGGGCTCTTGGAATATATGAGAATGTCATCAATGAATACCACCAGGAATTTATCCAAGAACTGATGGAAAACTCTGTTCATTAAGCTCATAAACACTGCTGGCGCATTGGTTAAACCAAACGGCATCACCAAAAACTCATAATGTCCATACTTGGTCCTGAATGCGGTCTTCGGGATATCTTCCTTTCTTACTTTGATCTGATGATAACCGGATCGAAGGTCAATCTTTGAGAATACCCTTGCCCCACTCAATTGATCGAATAGATCATCAATGCGTGGTAAGGGATACCTGTTCTTGATAGTCACAGCATTCAGTGCCCTGTAGTCAATGCACAATCGTACTGTTCCATCCTTCTTTGGCACAAATAATATGGGTGCTCCCCAAGGTGAAATACTGGGCCGAATGAAACCCTTATCCAGAAGATCATCTACCTGCTCTTTCAACTCCACTAACTCCTTAGGTGCCAGCCGATATACTGATGAAGTGATAGGCTCTGCTCCTGGAGTTAAGTCTATTGTGAATTCTATTTCCCGATCAGGCGGTAAACCTGGAAGATCATCGGGAAATACATCCGCAAATTCTGAGATGACTCTTGGGTAACCTGTCTCCCCTCCTACAGATAGTACCCTAAGAGTAGGCTGAACTCCTTGCTCTACTGCTCCTCGAAGAAACTCAAATTCTGGATGTCCAGGCGGTCTAAATATAACTCGCCCAAGTCGGCAATCAAGAGTCGCATGGTACTGACTCAACCAGTCCATACCAAGTACGACATCATAATCCGACATAGAAAATATCAGAAATTGAGCTCGCATTTCTCGGCCATAAACTACTACTGAACATGATCTACAGACATCACTAACCGGAATAATTCTACCTCCCGTAAGAATCCTCTTCATCTTCGGGAGGGGTGCGGTAGCTACTCTATGGGTGGCAACAAAGCTAGCTGCTATAAATGAATGCGATGCTCTAGAATCAAATAATGCTATAGCTGGTAATGAAGCTACTAAAATAGTACCTACGATGACTTCGCCTGCAGTAGCTTCCTGCTCAACAGCTAATGTGAATGCCTGGCCTCGACCTTGAGCTGGTCCTCTTTGCTGCTGCTGTTGCTGAAATAGGGCTGCCTGCGGTGCCAGTGGTGGTCTCTGCTGGTATCCTCTTGTAGCTGGTGGTCTGACTCCTCCAGCTCCTGTCTGTTGTGCCCCTACTGCTCCGGTAGCTGGTCGTGGTGCAGGTAAAGCTAGTCTCGGTGCTCCATCTCTGCGTTCAGAACAGTCCCTAGAAAAGTGCTGGTTGGATCCGCAGCTCAGACATAGTCCCAACTTACGCCTGCAATCTTTCTCAATATGTCCTACTTTGCCGCAGTGGTGACAAGTAGGAAGAGGTCTGTCCCTGGGTGCTGCTCTCTCTGGTATACTCCTCTGGAATCGTTTCGCAGAATCTCCAGGTGCTGTCTTAGATGGTGCAGATGTGTTTGGCCTCTTCAGATTCGATTCCCTTCTAGTGACGTGCTCCATGCATCGTGCTGCTGCAAGGACCTCAGTATAAGATATAGGTGCGACTGGGCCAATCAATCTTTGTAGCTCGAACTTCAGTCCGTCAAAGAACTTTTCGGCTTTCTCTTCCTCTGTCGAGATCAACGTTGGAGCGAAGCGACTTAGGTGAATGAATTCCGCGTTGTATTCTTCCACTGTCTACCGCCTTGGATGAGGCGGTTGAACTTGTCTCTGAGCTCTGATCGTGCAACTGCCGGTATGTACATCTCTTGGAAGAGTCTGGAGAACTCTTTCCAAGTGACTCGGTCCTGTCCGAGCCTCCTTTCTTCTGCTAGCCACCAGTGATGCGTATTGTCAGTTAACTGTATTCTAACTGCAGTCATCCACTTCTCTCTAGGAAGTTCAGCGGCTTCCAACTGATGCTGAATATTGGTGAGCCATTCATGAACTTCTGTTGGCCCTTCTTTGCCAGAAAATGTACGTAGCTTGAGATAACGGAAATCGGTAATAGATTCTGTCCCTGTTCGCCTCGTTGGTGGATTTGCCTGCTCCAATGCGGATACCAGGCTGGTCCTCAGATACTCTGCCTCCTAGCGATGGGCCTCTTGCTGAATCTGCTGCTGGGCCTGCATCATGGCATACATCATCTGGAACATCTGTTGCCCGTCCATGGCTTGTCCGGGCGGGAAAACTGGCATCTGGGGAGTGAACTGTGGTGGAGGTGGGATGTCATCTCTCCGGAACCTTGGATTAGGCTGTCCGGTTCGAGTGTTCTGCGATGCTTGTCCTCCATTCCCTGGAGTCACTCCGTCTATATCAGTAACCACAGCGTCGTGTGGCATATCCAAAGGAATCTCGTCTCCGTTCCTGGGATCCATTTCTCTGCAACAAAAATATAAACTGTAAGAACGCTCAGAGGAATCAATACAGGATGCAGTTCAAGTAACAATTTCGAGTTCGATAAAGAGTTCAATAATGGTTTAATTAATGGATGAGATTCTAGAACTTATTCTATCCTTAGGGCAGGCTGGTTCGGTCCCTAAGTTAAAACCGAACAATTTAGTCGTAGACCTGAATGGGCCACCACAAAAACCATGTCACGCCCCAGTCCCAAAATACCGAGGGACCAGATACGTGGCAATGGCCAGCAGCACGCACCGATGGACAAACCCAATTTAATAGATCCATTAGGGCGTACTTAAGCTGTAAAACAAGTCTACGACAACATGGCACAACTAATCTCATCCACACCAGATATAAATATGATCCACAGAATATAAGGAATGTAAATCATCAACCAGTCTCAACAAAGTGCTTCGGGGAATAACCCGATAAATATCTAATATAATGGTTCAACAGACCAGAATATAAAAGACTGAAATAAATAATAAATACTGAGCATAAAACACGGATGCTCAGGAGAAGTCTTCGGCTAACATCTCGTCCTCGGATGGCGGTACAGCTCCTGGATCAGCTCCTGCTCCGGTCCCGTATACCTCGGGATAGATCTCGTCCTCAAATCCTGGGGACATAATCCGGATCCAGGTCCTCAGGGGACATAGCAAGGTACAAGAAAGCTCATGCCAAAATAAATGCAGTACAGAAAATAAATGGAATAAATAGGACAAGTAAATAACCATCTAAGTGAAAATGCAAGTGAGAGCATCACGAGTACTCAGGCTGAGCCACTACAAGCTCTGTGTCGGGGAGCCGGTAGCGGTAATAACCAGTAGTGGGTCTAGCTCTGCTCCGAGAGTCTACGACCTCTCAATAACAGAAGATATATATATAAAATAGCCTGTAGCCTGTGTGTCTCTTCCCACCCAATGTAACAACGCATATCATGACCACAACGTCTCATGTCCATGTCAAGCGGAATCATAGCTAATGCAACAAGTCATAATATATCTATGAATATAGTATCTCTGTAAAGTCCTGTATCCTATACAGAATTACCACGAATATCTCGAGAAAATCCTGTCTCATGAGTAGTGTCAAGTGTCCTGGGTCAAAGAGTACTTGGTAAGACAAGTACGAGAATATAAAAGTGTCACGAATGTCCATCTCTAGATGACCGTACACAACACCGCGTACAGTGTTGGCACCCGACTGATAATCGGACGCTAAGTACGTCATACGGCCCTAGGTTAAGCATGCACAGCAATATAATGACGCAAGAAAAATATAAAACAATACTGCAGAGTTTGGCAAGGTACACTTGCCTGATGTCCGAATACCAACAACTGTCCCTGTATCAGTGGATCCTGTGGGTACTCCTCCAAAAGCTGTAATAACCATCACCAATAGTCTCAGAAGATATCAAACTGCTAGAAATGCCTGTCCTTACGTCCAATTTGGACACAGGGGCAAAAAGGTCATTTTCGGGCCAAAGCGGGGTCCACATGTGGGCCTCTTTGCACCGAAAAGCATGTCGGGGTCAAAGGTCTCCAAATTCATCAAAATTAGTTTCTAGAAGTCAGGAACGATGATATGAACCCAATGGAACTTCCAGAATTGGATTCCGATGAGCCAATCACAAAATCGCCCGTCAAGTGGAACCTGTGGGGCCACGATACGCGATTTTGTCAACGTTCTCAGAATCGGACCAAACTCGGGTCACAGGACCAGCGTATTGCTACGAGTCTGATGGCGCAAGTTTTGTCTCGATCCGATGTGTGTACACAAAGTTACAGCAATTTCCAGAAAGGTCGGATACGGGGTGTCGTCGGCGGATACGCGTTGATTCCGGGGTGCACGCACCTCCGAATCGACTTCTGCAAAATCCCACATGACCGTATCAATGACGCGCATGGTTCGGTAAAGACCACGTGCGACCAAGTCGTCCCGTTTGGCGGGGCACACTCAGTTCCGGGGTAAAATAGGGCATTGTTTTTCCTGTTTTTGGATCGCAGTGTGCGATCACCACAGGACGCGATGCACCGAGCGGGTTGCACGGGCACCGAGAGGGTTATACAGTCTACGCATAAAAACTGACGAGAACTAAAACGGAGTTGCGAGTTGAGAGAAAATGGTACCTGAACAGGGCTCCGTGAACGCTGAATTCTGCGTGTCCGAAAGTCAACTCGACGCGAGTCGAGTCCTGATTGTGTCTGCTGTGAGTCTGAGCGAGGGCTCTGGTCGAGACAGTCAAGGGGCTTCGCCGGAGGGGTCGACTGGCCGGACGCGGGGAGGAGTAGGACGCGACGGAGAAGAGGGGAAACGGGTGGTTGGGGTCAGCGGCTATGCCGAAGGCGGTGGTGGATTCGGTTGATCCGGCGAGGGGGTCGGGGCACTGAACTCGACGGCGGAGCGCAGGGAAAGGAAGGCGGCTAGGGGTTCTGGCCGGGAGTCTGGAGGCGGCCTGACGTGGATGAGGGAGCCGACGTCGGTGTCGAACAGAGGGGACGGCGGGCGAGCGGGTCGAGGTCTGCTCGAGATGTGGAGGAGTAGGACGTGGCGGAGACGAACGGCGAATTCTGTGACGACGGCAAGGAGAGAGGATCAGAGGTCTGGCGGCTGGGGTCTGCCCGGAAGTCGAGGGCGTCGACTTTATACTGCTACAGTATAACCGACGGGGCTAGGGTTTCCAATGGGTTTCGGGTCGGGTTGGTTCGGTTCAGCAACCCATAAGCTTTTAGACCTTAAATCGTTGCTCCGGAGTCCAATAAATTCACCGAAAAATGCCATGCTTCCGGTTCTCCATTTTACACAATAAATTATTATTTCCAGAATATTTTAACACTAATAAACCACCTGTAAAAAATCTTTAACTCATAATGACCTTGGTTCTTCATCCAAAATGCCGAAAAAGATCCGGAAAAATTATATTAAAATTAATCTAAAAAAATAGGGTGTTTACAGACTACAGAGTCTCGTGTGCGCGTAGCTAGGGTGCACACGTGCCCTGTCCTCAGTCACCGTATACCTCACGACAATAAATACTACGCTTATGATTTTACGAAACTACCTTACGTCTAATATAATTGCTGGTCCTTAATTCCCATTTTAGCATACTTGGCAATGTTTAAGTTTTATTGATGAATTACCAGCCTTTAATAACATGTCTTATGATTACAATAATTGTTATTCATTAAATAAATGCTAAATCTTATTAATCAACATATATTCGTATATATAGTTTAAGGTTAATTAAGTTTGTGTCCAAGACTACGACACTCGACACGACGATACGGCAAACATCTATGAACATGATACGAGGGGGGTAAATAAGTTGTTTACCTAGTTGACTTAATGAGGGCCTCCTTGCTGACTGGTTGTCCTCCGGCCGATGGTGGGCTCCGACGTCGGCCGGCGGGTAAGGCAGCAGCGGCAGCACTGCAGCAAATGCAACAGCACAGCAGCAGCCCTGGGCAGCGGCGGTGCGGGCTGTGGACGGTGCGGGGGTGGTTGTCAGGTCGCGGGGAAGGTCGGGGTAGGCCTGCTAGCGGGGGTTGGCGGTGCTGGAGGTGGTTAGGAGCAGTCGGGATCGTCGGTTTCGGGTTAGACAGGGTTGATGCGGGTGATGGGAAGAGGATGGTGATGCGTTAATGATGGTGAGGGTGAAGGCGGTTGCAGGCGGCTGGGAGGGTGGTCCGGTGATCGAGGGTTGAGGTGGTGATGGTAGCTTGAGGCAGTGGCAGTGGGTGTCCGGTCGGGGAGGGGCAGGGATGCTCGGTTGAGAGAAAGGGTTCGGCTAGGGTTTCTTGGAGGTGGTGAAGAGAATAAGTTTTAGGGTTTTAATGTAGGGAACATGTGTATTTATATGGGAGGGGGTTTTTGGGCTGGCCTCGGGACTTGGGCCTGTCCGGCCTTGTTGGGGTGGGGCTGGTCTACGTGGAAGAGTGCATCTGGCCTTGGTTAGGTTCTGTTTGAGGTTAAATTGGTCTTAAATTAATTTTATTAAAAATAATGCGTGTGGTGCTCCTTAATGAATTAAAGACACATGGAACTAGATTCGAGTGGAATATAAGAGTCATGGGCGTAGCTAGCTCAGCGTAGGCTAATACCCTAATTTGGGTTATAGGGAATTGGGTTGTGGTTGTGCCTCAAATTCAAGTAGGAATGGACAATCAAGGGAAATTGGATTTATTGAAATAATATATAGACGTTTGTAACGAATATTGTGCAGCTCAAATAAAGCACAATATTGAGTATCTAAAAGTTACACAAGGGTCAAATGGGTAGTCTGGCATGTCTAGGAGATGAGTATTTAATTAGTTTGGGGTACCTACTAGCGTAGAGCTCCAAACATCGAAGCAACAGTAAGGTGTATTAAGTCACATAATTGCTGCACATTAATTCTAATTGTATCCAAATTAAATCTAGTCTCTCAAATTAAGTTAAATTAAATCCTAAATTGGTCGAGGGGGTTTACAATC
Source organism: Iris macrosiphon (assembly GCA_036927795.1). Taxonomy (NCBI): domain Eukaryota; kingdom Viridiplantae; phylum Streptophyta; class Magnoliopsida; order Asparagales; family Iridaceae; genus Iris; species Iris macrosiphon. The sequence goes on along the minus strand of JAYESA010000005.1, from coordinate 94,744,557 downwards.
TACCCTCCTAAGAGTATTTTGTCCTCGAAATTAAAACATACGTATGGGTAAGAACTACTGACTGAAATACCATAACATACCTAGGCCTTCGAAGAGATGGGGATAACGCTATCGAATATCCTCCTCGCGTTCCCAGGTCGATTCGCCTGGTGCATGATGCTCCATGAGACACGAACTAAGGGGATAGTCTGACCTTGCAGTACCTTCTCACTCCTGTCCAGAATCTCAACAGGCTCCTCTTGATATGATAAGCTCGGGCCGACTGTGATTTCAGAATGGTCAAGCACATGACTCGGATCTAGAATATACCTCCTCAGTTGAGATACATGGAAGACATCATGCACTCCCTCCAAGGTCTGTTGCAAGGCTAATCTGTAAGCAATCTCTCCGATGCGTTCTAACACATCGAATGGTCCGATGTACCTTGTACTCAGTTTTCCTCTACCTCCAAATCTGATAGTCCCTCGAGTAGGTGAGATCTTTTAGAAATACGTGATCTCCCACCTGGAACTCTAGGGGTCATCGATGCGCGTTCGTCCAATGTTTCTGCCTGTCCTGTGCTGCTCGCAGGTGCCCTTGGATCTTCTTCACCTTCTCCACTGTACGAACAACCAATTCTGGCCCAAGAATCTGTCTCTCGCCTATATCGCTCCAACATACTGGGAAAAAATACTTCCTTCCATACAACACTTCATTGGGAGCCATCTGGATGCTCGCTTGATAGCTGTTATTGTAGGAAAATTTGACCAAGTGCAAATGGTCCTCCCATGATCCTCCGAAATCAAGCATGCAAGCTCTTAACATGTCTTCCAATGTCTGAATGGTGCGCTCGGACTGGCCATCTGTCTGTGGGTGGTACGATGTGCTAAACTTCAGGCGGGTACCGAGACTCTCTTGCATACTCCGCCAAAAGTATGATGTAAATCTTGTATCCCTGTCAGACACTATACTAACTGGCACTCCATGCAGTCGAACAATCTCCCTCATGTACCTATCTGCTAAGACCTCTGTAGATTGCCCAACTCTGAAGGGTAAAAAGTATGCTGACTTGGTGAGTCTATCTACGATTATCCAAACTATATTGCGACCACTAGGACTCCTCAGAAAGCCCGTAACAAAGTCCATAGTGATATGCTCATATTTCCATTCAGGTATCGAAAGCGGTTGAAGTAATCCTGCAGATCTCTGATGTTCAGCCTTGACTTGCTGACATACCAAGCACTTCGCCATAAAGCGTGCTATCTCTCTCTTCATTCCATGCCACTAGTAGTACTATCTCAAGTCTCTGTGCATCTTCGTGCCTCCTGGATGAATAGAGTAGGTTGAACTGTGCGCTTCTGTCATCAACTCCTGACAAAGTTCTCTATTTGGAACATAGAGACGATCTCCACATCTCAAAGTTCCATCTTCATGTGTACGCAATCATGTCTGTATTCTAGCCTCTGTCCTTTGTCGAAGCCTCTGGAATCTGGCATCTGTCGACAAAGCAGCCTTGATCCTCTCCACTAATGTCGATTGCAACTGAAAACTCGCCAACTGTCCGTCTACTTCGGGCATAACAACCTCTATACCCATCTGTTCTAGATCTCTCAACAGATGTTGTTGGGTAGTCAAGAAGAATGCCATGGGTCTTCTGTTCAACGCGTCAGCTACAATGTTGGCCTTTCTCGGATAGTACTGTAGCTCAATCTCAAAGTCTGTCATCACCTCGAGCCAATGTCTCTGCCTCTGGTTCAGATTCTTCTGAGTGTAGGCGTACTTTAGGCTTTTGTGATCAGTGAATATCTCTACTCTTTCTCCATATAGGTAGTGCCTCCAAAGCTTCAAGGCAAAGATCACTACGGCAAGCTCCAAGTCGTGGGTGGGATAGTTCTTCTCATGGGTTATCAACTGTCTAGAGGCATAGGCCACAACATTTTCATGCTGCATCAAGACACATCATAATCCTTTCCCGGATGCATCGCTATAGATCACGAATCCTCCGGGTCCAGAAGGTATGGTCAAGATGGGTGTTGTAGTCAGGCGCTTCTTCAGCTCATCGAACGCTATCTGACACTCCTCTGTCCAAGTGAACTCCTACTCTTTACGGGTCAAGCGGGTCATCGGCTCTGCGATCTTTGTGAAGTTCTCTACGAACCTCCGGTAATATCCGACAAGTCCTAGGAAACTCCTCACTTCTGAGATATTGGTAGGGGTTCTTCATGTCTCTACTGATGAAATCTTCGCCGGATCTACTGAAATACCATCTCCTGAGATAACGTATCCAAGAAAAGCGATACAATCTAGGAGAAACTCACACTTGCCCAGCTTGGCATAAAGCCTCTCTCTCCTCAGCGTCTCTAACACTAGTCTCAAGTGCTCTTCGTGCTCCTCGTGGCTCTTCGAATACACCAAGATGTCGTCGATGAAGACTACCACAAACCGGTCTAAGTATTGGTGGAATACTTTGTTCATCAAGTTCATAAATACAGTAGGTACATTCGTCAGTCCAAAAGGCATCACTAAGAACTCGTAGTGACCATAACGAGTCCTGAATGCTGTCTTTTGAATGTTTTCTCTTCGCACCTTTACTTGATGATAACCCGACCTCAAGTCGATCTTTGTGAACACCACTGCTCCTGTCAGCTGGTCAAATAAATCATTAATTCGTGGCAGGGGGTACTTGTTCTTGATAGTCAAAGCATTAAGGGCTCTATAATCAATGCACATACGTACTGTTCCATCCTTCTTAGGTACAAACAACACTGGCGCTCCCCATGATGATACACTAGGATGGATAAATCCCTTGCTCTGTAACTCCTCTAATTGTAGCTTCAGCTCATCTAGTTCCTTCTTCGCCAATCGGTATACATTAGAAGATACCGGTGCTGCTCCGGGTACTAGCTCAAAAGTGAACTCCATATCTCTATCTGGCGGTAAGCCTGGCAATTCTTCAGAAAAAATATCCTCGAATTCTGCAACTATTGGTGGGGGTACCATCTCCATAGCCATGTAATGTCACTACCACGTTCCGAAAATAGGGGTATTTTCGACATTTTACAATATTTAATATTATGGTAGTTACAATTAATTAATTTCATGATAGTATATTTGATTTAAAAATTAGGTGTGATGTGTAATTAAATATAGTATTATATGCAGTGTTCATTTGTGTTTGTGCTGGTAGACTTGACCTAGAAGCCAGTAGATGAAAACCTGTCCGAATTATAGAATTCTGGATTTAATTATTTTATTTAAAATTTATTTATTAGCGATTGTAATTATTTATCTTAATTTATTTAATTATTGTGCATTTCCTTTGCTTTGACATTTGGAGCGCTACCCTGACTTTTGTCTTCCAACAACATTCACCATCTTGCCCTAGACATGCCCGCCTTCAATTCTGCTATTTTTGCAACTCATAATTTTGCTCCCTGTGCATTATTTCTGGCCGCACAAAAAATTGTCGCGGACGTTATTTAATAAATCCCTATTTTGTATCGTTGTGCGTTCCAATCGAAAATTGGAGGCCATCTTGACCTATTTTTTGTGCGACCCAAATTAGGGTAATATTCTGTTATGAGTCTTCTTCATTATTGGTATTGATGACCTGACCTGATTTTGGCCCCATGTACTTCTAATTAATTTTAGAACACAACTTGCATTTAATTCTAATTAAATTGGGGATACTATTTAAACCAATTCTGAAAATCCTAATTTAATTCCAGTGCCCTGCAAATTGAGCCCATACTGATCATACAGCGCCCCTGACCCTACAAAACACCGAATCGCCCGCCAAATTTTCGTTATTTTATGTGTTTGTGCAATTTCCTAAATTTAAGGGGGCTAAATTATAAATTTGGATTTTGTGGCCTCACCCAATTGTTTGAACAATGAGGGAACCTAATATTTTTATTTAAACTCTCACCCTCATTTCCCCACATGAACATTTCTTCATGTCCAATCTGGACCACTCATTTAAAGTGGGTCCATCCTCACCCTTGACTCCATACACCCTCTCCCCTATATAATATCATGTCTACATCAACCCTAATCCCTAGACAACCTAGGTTTTCCTCTACCTCACAAGCCTCCAAAATTCCTCAAGCCTCCAACGTAGGAAGAAATCCTTCCTCCTTTCTTCTTCTCTTTTCTTTCTCCTTCTCTTTCCTTTCTTCTTCTTCTTCTCCTTCTTCTTCTTCTTCTATTTTTTTTAAATTCAAATTCATATAGGGGGGAACACTGTTCATTCCCCCTTTACTGTGCAGCCGCTGCCCGACTCAGTCCGACGGCCCTTCGGCGGACCCTCCGCACTCCGGCACGGCGGCGCTGCCGATCTCCCTCACGATCTCCTCCATCACCAATCACACCACCACCAGCCCACTCTTCCTCCCCTCCTCCATCAATACCACCACCCCGCTATTCCCATCCCCGACTCCGGTGGATATCCCTCCGCCGGCAAGCCCTATCCCCGCAGCCGGCTGCTCCTCTGCCCATTCCCGCCGACCTGCCACTGCTTCCCCCTCCCGAGCATCTTCCTTCGGCGGCCTACGTTCAGCACCCCGGCGGCCCCTTCAGTCTCCGGCGGGCCAGCCTACCTCCGGTCCCGCTCCTCCAGCCCGACCGCTGGCCTGCTGTTTTTCTCTACTATCCATCCGTTCCGGCCAGTTCGTCGAGGCCGACCCGCTGCAGCTTCCTCCAGCCGGCCACCAGTGCAACCCCCACCACCTCCATCTACATCCACTGCCACCACCACCATCGGTCCAGTCCGGCCGTACTCCGGCCAGCCCGACCCCACTGTAAGCTTCTCCTCTTCCTTCTTCCTTCTTCCTTCTTCTTTCTCCCTGTGCATATATATATATATATAAATGTGTTAATATAATTATGTATAAGTAATTGTATATAAATTAATTAATGTATATAATTAAGGATGATATGTATATATATGTATGCATATATATCTAATATAATATATATGTGATGGTATATATTTAAACAATGTGTAGGTATGTGTATATAGTATATTTTGAATTAGTAAGTGTATGTATTTAATTAATTTGTATATATATATGTATATATATATTGGTTTATTTTATGGCATCTATTTAATAAAAGTATACTAATGTAATTTAAATTAGTATATGTATAATTATTTATTTATTAATATTTAACATGTATGTTAACATATAATGTATGTATGATAAATGATTTATATATGTAAATACGTATCCTAGTATATGTATGTATGTATTATTATTATTTGTATTCATATATATATATATGTATGTATTTTGGTATTTTCATATAATTGTACTTAATAAAATATACCCTATGATATTAGTATAAATCAAACTAATGTATTAGTGCTCATATATTCATATATATATACATGTATTTACTATGTAGAACAGGTATATATATATATATATTATGTATATACTTAAAATATATTTCTATATGTAAATTGGTATAGTATAATATAAATACGTATTGTATCCCTTTTCAATGAACTATGTTTATATAGATATACATTCAAGTATTAATTATTATGCTTATATATACATACAAGTATTATTTATTATGTTTATATATATACAAGTATTCTTTATTTTAAAGTATATATATATACTAGTATAAATTAAATTCATGTATTAGCATAGTCATTGTACTTTGGAATTTAGTATATATAGTAAAATTCTAACTTGGCTTATTTTATGAATATACCTTGTATAACGTATTATCCTAGTAGCTATTGTAATTAAAACATACAGTATTAATATTACTTAAGGTATATATAAATACACTTATCTATTTTCGTACCAAATGTATTTGATGTATATGTGTAGACTTCTATGTCTCTAATAGACGACCCTAGTTGACTGAGTCCCATGCCGGACATAGCCCCTGAGTTAGTATTTGCTTGTGTGTTTAGTATAGCTTCTGATGCAAATATTGTATTGTTTATTATATGTCTTTAGGACTGTTGGTTCCTCCAGGCGATATTCTGGAACAAGACCTCGGTATTCACCAGCTAAGGACCCAAGGCGAGTACATTCTCTGATTAGTTTCTAATTTATGATATCTCCTATGTTCACTGTATCTAGTGTAAATATCCATGCTCTTGACACGCTGGTTACACGGATTGGTATACACGGATCTCGTTATGAGATGTTATTCCTTATTCATGGTGTAGCTTGTACAAGACTTGTTTTCCTTGTTATCTTGTGCATGTACAGACACTGATTCCCGGGGAGATTTGCTACCTTCCTAGGGAATTCCGTGCCATAGCGTACCATGATTGGATCTACTATACCAGTCGGGGGTGGGGAGTATTTTAGTGTAGATATGTGATCATACCCAACTTTTCATGCATCATAGCTCACCCCATATCTCACGTCGGGTGCGGCCTGACCATCTCCATGCTTCATAGTTGTTACGTGTGATTAGCTTGACCTCTCCATGCATCATAGCTAACCAACGGTTAGCCTGACCTTCCATGAATCATAGCTAATCACATGTAACCAGCCTGATCAAGTTTCCAAGCCGATCACATATTAAAGCTAGTACTCACACACTTAGTCATAGGTTTCTTGCTCATGGACATATTGTTTCTTTTCCTGCAGTTACTTACAGTATTCCAGTATTTCTTTCATTGTACATTTTTCGTACCTATACATGCATCTGGTATATTTCCATCTAGAACTGCTACATAGTTTATGTCATTTATATAGAACTGCTATTTAGAGATGTACTTTGCTCCTTCCTGACTGGAAATATTTTTCCAGACTGTGACCTTAGTAGACTGGTTTTCGACACACTTGGGGAATTGGATGTTACTGATTGCAGGTATGATTATTGTGTCATTAGATTTGTATTGTATTCTTTTACTTCTTTATTTCTATCGTGCTGTAGTTGTGATTGAGTATTTCTAGATTTATTTTATGATATCCACGTCTCCTTATGAAGTTGGATACTAGCGTGAGATTGTTTAGATAGTACTTGACCTAGACAGCGTTCTACCGCCGATGCTGCGGCGTAGGCTGGACGTAGCCACGCTCTCGTGCCCCTAAACCGGGTGCGGGTCGTGACACGTTTTTAGTGGTGGCCCATGCAGGTCAGACTTCGCTAATTGTGCGATGTCGTAGTAGTGTGGCATCCTTGTTATACTACTGCGTGCCTGCGATAGGATCTAGGACATAGGATACTAGGATGAGAGAGGATACTCAATCACAATTTATTTGAAAGATTTCCTGGGATGACCCCATGAGAATCTTATTATAATCTCCAATTTAATTCCTTCGCCCTTGTTTCCGTCCGTCCTCACTCGTTGATATTGAGTTGATTCTTGTTGACCAGTTGTTTACTTTAATTCCTGGTATCGTTGTTGAGTTGATTTCATATTGAGATGAATTTTACGGACTAGAATTTATGGTATCATCTGATGACATATATTGATGAGGAAAGTGAGAAAGGTAAAACGTCTACTTTGATTATGGAACCTAGAGTTTATTGCAGCCATATTAGCTGTCGTGACGAGAACGTAGGAACCTGACTTGGATGTACATACTGTAGTTATGAAACTTAGGGTCTCTCGCAGCCATACCGGTTGGCGTGGCGAGGATTCTAGATGACATGATTATAGGGTTGCATACCTTAGTTACGGAACCTGTCGTTTATCGCATCTATGCTTACTGGCGTGGCGAGGATTCTAAGTGTCATGATTTCTGACAGACGTGTATGATTATCAGGTTGTATCTTAAATTGGTTCTTAAAGTATCATCTCAAGACTTATCTATTTCTGTTATTCCAGGACTTTGTTCCATCGCTTCTTTTCTTTACTAGAAGTAAAGATACCTTCTGTCCTCAATCCAATTCCTTTTGAGCTTCTATTCCTTGAGGGTTCCTTGTTAAGTATGATAATTTATGACTTGCAATTTTGGTTGTGTCTTGTCTTAGTTGACTGAGCGTGACTTGTGAGTTGTAAGTGTTTCTTAGTTGGACATGTGAGCAGTAGGCTTTAATCTAGAGATACCCATAGCATAGTACCTTGTAGCAATAGTTCTATGATAGGTGTTATTATAATTAGTATTGATATTATAGAAAGAGGAGTAAGAGTATCAGTGATAGTTCTCAGAGTTAGTATCAGAGCTAACATACCCGCCCTGGATAATCATGATTATGCACTTGAGTGATCTATGTAAACAATTAAGTATCCAGGAATTGTGTTAAGGATTAATGGAGCATAACGTTCAATCTGATGATTGATACCGGGCGTGTTAAAGGTAAAGAAATTTATATGCATGGGGAGTATAATGAGGTATCATGAGTAGAGAAATATCGGAATTGGTAATGAAGATGGTGAAGCGTACCATGGATTAGTTTAACAGGCTATAAAAAGGTTAAAAGGAAATACATATACAACAATCGAGATGAGGAACCATACACATACCCATGAGAGTAAAGAAACATGAGTTCTAAAGGACTTGATAAGATAATCCATTAATGAAGCCAGTGATATAATACCAAGAGTGCTAATGATTCTATATCGAGGATTAGTCGAGGATGACGTTAATAACAGTAAGCACTCTGTATGATGATAATTAGATGATATACCAGTTGACATAAATTGAAAATCATGAAAGAAATTAAAGGTGATGATAACTTGGATCATTGGAGATAATGGTGCAAGTGATTCAGACAGTACAATTTTAGTACACAGTTATAGACACTAGATGCATTGAGTGCACCTTGAGTATCAGAGACCGTGAGCACTGATATGTACATTTGTGGAGTTATAAATTAAAAGGTGGAAATAAAATTTTATTTTTAGAATAATTAAGGAGTTGAGATTACGTCATTAAATTTTTGAGAATTTCAAATATGAATTCAATAAACATGGTTAAGGCTACAAAGATTTTTGGAGTGATTAAATTTATTTCGATATTGAGTATCTGATTTTTAGGAGGTATATGCAATTATTTTGTTGATCGAGAAGTTAAACCTTGACGATTATTTTGAGGATTAATTTTATGGTAGATGAGAGATATGAATATTAATATATGATTAGATGATATACATGTGTAAGGATCTGATAACTTGAGCAGGATTGAGATGACACTGCAGACTGACTTGGGTGTCCATCTAGATTGTATTAGAAAGGGTTAGCACTTAGTATGGTGTTACGCTTGGTGTGCACTGGAGCGATGAGGAAATAGCATGGACAATGGTAGTAGGAACGGGAACTGACAGAGGGTATAGTACTAAGGAGATAGAGGTATCAAACTTAGATGCATTATTGAACCATGGTTATATTAGAGGTTCTTGGTATCAGATTTTGGTATTAATAGACAAGTGTGTGCAATATTGATATATTCATGGATCTTGTGGATTAATGATTAGTTGATAAGGATATCAGTGTACAGGAATAGGAATTTGTTAGTGAATGTGCTAGAGCTAAGTGTATGTTAGAGATAGGAAATACTGCAAGTAACGTGTTAGCAGGTTCTTTATTTTTCTCATGTTGTTTTGTCTTCTGATTGATTGATTCCCTAGTACCGTGGGTTGTATTCGTGATTTTTCTTGTTAGGATATAGTTAGTAGTACACCCTGACAGAGAATGCAATACCATGATAAGATAGACCATAACCATGCATGTTTCCTCTAAGTTGTTTATTGTATGACTGTGGGCAAAAATTTTCTTAGACCATGATCGTTGGGGTTTTGACCATAGCAAGGATCTATGACAAGGTTATGACCTGACAAAATGGGACAAGATGATTAGAAATTCAAGGATAAGCATTCATGAGTTGATATAACAGAATTGCTGGATCATTGGTTTTACAAGGATCGAGATATGATAGAAATTTGAGGATAAACGCTAATTTAAATAAAGGATTAAAAAATTTAACATGGCAGAATTGATGATTGTTAATTTCAGGAAGGTTGATTGTGATATAATTTATCATTACAAAATTGAGGAAAATTTGGAAAATTATCAGTATATATATTTGATTGCAATATAGTAAATTAAACTTTGTTATTGCGGACGTTGCATTTGAAGGATCCATAGGTGTCGCATTATTAAGTATTTTGAGGAAAGAGGAGATCAAAGAATAAAATTATTGATGGACTAATGTTTGCATTCAAACTTTTGTGACGAGATTACAATTATATATGTGCATAGATTAAAATCAAATTTGAGGAGTGGATATTAAATTCCAAGTATTGAATTATTAACTAAAACTTTCGGAAAAAAAAATTTTTGAAAAAAAAATATAGACCTTGATTTTATTTCGAGGATTTTTGGAATGCAACAATTTCAGAATTTTTGAAAAGTCGTGAAAAGACATTGTGGATTATAACCTGATTTCATGGATGATGAATTTAAATTTTGAGAGAAATAATAATGTGTATGATAAATACTATTATGAGGATTTTAAATTTCGAGGACGAAATTCTTTTAAGGTGGGTAGACTTGTCACTACCACGTTCCGAAAACAGGAGTATTTTTGACATTTTACAATATTTAATATTATGGTAGTTACAATTAATTAATTTTATGATAGTATATTTGATTTAAAAATTAGGTGTGATGTGTAATTAAATATAGTATTATATGCAGTGTTCATTTGTGTTTGTGCTGGTAGACTTGACCTAGAAGCCAGTAGATGAAAACCTGTCCGAATTATAGAATTCTGGATTTAATTGTTTTATTTAAAATTTATTTATTAGCGATTGTAATTATTTATCTTAATTTATTTAATTATTGTGCATTTCCTTTGCTTCGACATTTGGAGCGCTACCCTGACTTTTGTCTTCCAACAACATTCACCATCTTGCCTTAGACGTGCCCGCCTTCAATTCTGCTATTTTTGCAACTCATAATTTTGCTCCCTGTGCATTATTTCTGGCCGCACAAAAAATCGTCGCGGACGTTATTTAATAAATCCCTATTTTGTATCGTTGTGCGTTCCAATCGAAAATTGGAGGCCATCTTGACCTATTTTTCGTGCGACCCAAATTAGGGTAATATTCTGTTATGAGTCTTCTTCATTATTGGTATTGATGACCTGACCTGATTTTGGCCCCATGTACTTCTAATTAATTTTAAAACACAACTTGCATTTAATTCTAATTAAATTAGGGATACTATTTAAACCAATTCTGAAAATCCCAATTTAATTCCAGTGCCCTGCAAATTGAGCCCATACTGATCATACAGCGCCCCTGACCCTACAAAACACCGAATCGCCCGCCAAATTTTTGTTATTTTATGTGTTTGTGCAATTTCCCAAATTTAAGGGGGCTAAATTGCAAATTTGCATTTTGTGGCCTCACCCAATTGTTTGAACAATGAGGGAACCTAATATTTTTATTTAAACTCTCACCCTCATTTCCCCACATGAACATTTCTTCATGTCCAATCTGGACCACTCATTTAAAGTGGGTCCATTCTCACCCTTGACTCCATACACCCTCTCCCCTATATAATATCATGTCTACATCAACCCTAATCCCTAGACAACCTAGGTTTTCCCCCACCTCACAAGCCTCCAAAATTCCTCAAGCCTCCAACGTAGGAAGAAATCCTTCCTCCTTTCTTCTTCTCTTTTCTTTCTCCTTCTCTTTCCTTTCTTCTTCTTCTTCTCCTTCTTCTTCTTCTTCTATTTTTTTAAATTCAAATTCATATAGGGGGAACACTGTTCATTCCCCCCTTACTGTGCAGCCGCTGCCCGACTCAGTCCGGCGGCCCTTCGGCGGACCCTCCGCACTCCGGCACGGCGGCGCTGCCGATCTCCCTCACGATCTCCTCCATCACCAATCACACCACCACCAGCCCACTCTTCCTCCCCTCCTCCATCAATACCACCACCCCGCTATTCCCATCCCCGACTCCGGTGGATATCCCTCCGCCGGCAAGCCCTATCCCCGCAGCCGGCTACTCCTCTGTCCATTCCCGCCGACCTGCCACTGCTTCCCCCTCCCGAGCAACTTCCTTCGGCGGCCCACGTTCAGCACCCCGGCGGCCCCTTCAGTCTCCGGCGGGCCAGCCTACCTCCGGTCCCGCTCCTCCAGCCCGACCGCTGGCCTGCTGTTTTTCTCTACTATCCATCCGTTCCGGCCAGTTCGTCGAGGCCGACCCGCTGCAGCTTCCTCCAGCCGGCCACCAGTGCAACCCCCACCACCTCCATCTACATCCACTGCCACCACCACCATCGGTCCAGTCCGGCCGTACTCCGGCCAGCCCGACCCCACTGTAAGCTTCTCCTCTTCCTTCTTCCTTCTTCTTTCTCCCTGTGCATATATATATATATAAATGTGTTAATATAATTATGTATAAGTAATTGTATATAAATTAATTAATGTATATAATTAAGGATGATATGTATATATATGTATGCATATATATCTAATGTAATATATATGTGATGGTATATATTTAAACAATGTGTAGGTATGTGTATATAGTATATTTTGAATTAGTAAGTGTATGTATTTAATTAATTTGTATATATATATGTATATATACATTGGTTTATTTTATGGCATCTATTTAATAAAAGTATACTAATGTAATTTAAATTAGTATATGTATAATTATTTATTTATTAATATTTAACATGTATGTTAACATATAATGTATGTATGATAAATGATTTATATATGTAAATACGTATCCTAGTATATGTATGTATGTATTATTATTATTTGTATTCATATATATATATGTATGTATTTTGGTATTTTCATATAATTGTACTTAATAAAATATACCCTATGATATTAGTATAAATCAAACTAATGTATTAGTGCTCATATATTCATATATATATACATGTATTTACTATGTAGAACAGGTATATATATATATATATTATGTATATACTTAAAATATATTTCTATATGTAAATTGGTATAGTATAATATAAATACGTATTGTATCCCTTTTCAATGAACTATGTTTATATAGATATACATTCAAGTATTAATTATTATGCTTATATATACATACAAGTATTATTTATTATGTTTATATATATACAAGTATTCTTTATTTTAAAGTATATATATATATACTAGTATAAATTAAATTCATGTATTAGCATAGTCATTGTACTTTGGAATTTAGTATATATAGTAAAATTCTAACTTGGCTTATTTTATGAATATACCTTGTATAACGTATTATCCTAGTAGCTATTGTAATTAAAACATACAGTATTAATATTACTTAAGGTATATATAAATACACTTATCTATTTTCGTACCAAATGTATTTGATGTATATGTGTACACTTCTATGTCTCTAATAGACGACCCTAGTTGACTGAGTCCCATGCCGGACATAGCCCCTGAGTTAGTATTTGCTTGTGTGTTTAGTATAGCTTCTGATGCAAATATTGTATTGTTTATTATATGTCTTTAGGACTGTTGGTTCCTCCAGGCGATATTCTGGAACAGGACCTCGGTATTCACCAGCTAAGGACCCAAGGCGAGTACATTCTCTGATTAGTTTCTAATTTATGATATCTCCTATGTTCACTGTATCTAGTGTAAATATCCATGCTCTTGACACGCTGGTTACACAGATTGGTATACACGGATCTCGTCATGAGATGTTATTCCTTATTCATGGTGTAGCTTGTACAAGACTTGTTTTCCTTGTTATCTTGTGCATGTACAGACACTGATTCCCGGGGAGATTTGCTACCTTCCTAGGGAATTCCGTGCCATAGCGTACCATGATTGGATCTACTATACCAGTCGGGGGTGGAGAGTATTTTAGTGTAGATATGTGATCATACCCAACTTTTCATGCATCATAGCTCACCCCACATCTCACGTCGGGTGCGGCCTGACCATCTCCATGCTTCATAGCTGTTACGTGTGATTAGCCTGACCTCTCCATGCATCATAGCTAACCAACGGTTAGCCTGACCTTCCATGAATCATAGCTAATCACATGTAACCAGCCTGATCAAGTTCCCAAGCCGATCATATATTAAAGCTAGTACTCACACACTTAGTCATAGGTTTCTTGCTCATGGGCATATTATTTCTTTTCCTGCAGTTACTTACAGTATTCCAGTATTTCTTTCATTGTATATTTCTCGTACCTATACATGCATCTGGTATATTTCCATCTAGAACTGCTACATAGTTTATGTCATTTATATAGAACTGCTATTTAGAGATGTACTTTGCTCCTTCCTGACTGGAAATATTTTTCCAGACTGTGACCTTAGTAGACTGGTTTTTGACACACTTTGGGAATTGGATGTTACTGATTGCAGGTATGATTATTGTGTCATTAGATTTGTGTTGTATTCTTTTACTTCTTCATTTCCTATCGTGCTGTAGTTGTGATTGAGTATTTCTAGATTTATTTTATGATATCCGCGTCTCCTTATGAAGTTGGATACTAGCGTGAGATTGTTTAGATAGTACTTGACCTAGACAGCGTTCTACCGCCGATGCTGCGGCGTAGGCTGGACGTACCCACGCTCTCGTGCCCCTAAACCGGGTGCGGGTCGTGACATGTAAGTTCCAGCTATTTGTCCTACTCCTCGCTCGACGGTCCCTCGCATGTACTCGAACTCCGTTTGATATGGCAGTCTAAAAGTGACGCTACCTTTCCAGCAATCCAGTACGGCATTATACAAGCTTAACCAGTCCATGCCTAGCACAACGTCAAAGTATGGCATGGGTAATACCACAAATCACGCTCTCATCTTTCTCCCACATACGACTACCGAACTCGTTCTGATAGTGCTAGTAACCGGCACGATACCTCCTCCGGTAAGAATCTTCCAACTCTTAGGTAAGGGAGAAGTAGCTACTCTATGCATTGCTACAAATCTACTAGATATGAACGATAGTGTAGCTCCAGAATCAAATAATGCAGTTGCAGGTAATAGCTTCCCCTTCCGTTTCCTCCTTAGTAGCTGCTAGTTCAAAGGCCTGTCCTTGCCTCTGCCCTCCGGTCTGCTGTCGAGCTCAATCAAACTGTGCCTCCTATGGGGCCAAGGGTGGTCCCCTCTGCAATCCTCCGGGTACTGGTGGGCACTGACCTCCTAGTAGGGGTAGTATCCTCGGAACTGGTGCTGCTAGCCTCTGTCCGATCTGCGGTGCTGCCTCTCTACGCTGTGGGAAGTCTCGGACTTTGTGCTGGCTCGATCCATAAATTAGGCATGTCCTCAGTCTCTTTCTGCAGTCTTTCTCATAATGTCCTCTCTTACCATAGTGGTAGTAAGTCGGAAGCTCCTTTTGCTAGTATGGCATTGTCCTCTGCTGTGTCTGTGCTCCGGGACGACGGATCGGTCCTCCTGTTCTGGGCTGGGCTCTGCCTGGTGTGGTCATACTGGAACGTCTAGCTCCTCTGACAATGGCCTCCTGGATCCTCGCCTCTGCAAGAACCTCCTCATAAGAGATTCTCGCTTGTGTGGTGGTATACCTCTGTAGCTCAAAAGTGAGGCCATGATGGAATCTCTGAGCCTTCTCTAGATCGTTGGGTATCAGGATAGCACCAAATCTGCTAAGACGGCTGAACTCTGCGTCATATGCGTCAACAGTCATATTCTCTTGTTCTAGATGTAGGAACTGGGAGTACAGGGCATTTCTGATTGTTGTTGGAAAATACTTTACATTAAAGTATTCTAGTAACTGTTCCCAAGTCTGGTTCTTGCCTACACTACGCTCAATAAAATCCCACCAGTGATGGGCACTGCCTTTTAGTTGGGCCCTCACTCCGGTCATCCAAAGGTCTGGATGCAGTTGTGAACCCTCTAGTAGCATCTCCGTATTGGTGACCCAATCGGAGATCTGCTCAACAGTCTCGTTGCCTGAGAAAGTATCCGGTCCCATCTGTCGGAACCATCTTACAGTGCCACCTGTCTGGGCTGGTGGAGGTGCTGGTACTGGTGTTGTGACAGGTATCCTCTCTAGTACTGCCATCAAACTCTGTCTCAACATCTCGGTCTGATGCCACTGTGCTTGCATCATGGTCTGGAAGAACTGAAGCATTTGTGGCTGTCCATCTGATTATGGCATCTGAGGTGGATAAGGTGGAGGTAGTGGTAATGGAACCTCTGGTTGTGTGGTAGGTGTCTCCTCAGATGTCGGCCTCTCAGTCTGTGGCATCGGTGTAGCTCCCGAAGTTTGGCCCTCAAAATGCTGTATAGGGATCGTTTGTGAGGTCTGTCCTTCGTGCTGCTATGTGTGATCGCCCTGAGAAGTCTCGCGCCAATGTATCAGTGGGGCCTGTTGAATTACTGGGGCCTATGGTGATGGTTGCCCACTAGTTAGCCCCTGGGGTATCTCCTCTCTCTGGGTGGTATTGGCTGGCACCACGGCACTGGGTGCTCCTCTTCCAATGCGCAAGTTCATCTTGCTACAAGAGATAGGACTTTATTAAAAAGAGTACGAAATCAAACAAACAAGATGCAGATATTTAGGAGTAACACGAAGGAAGTTCAAAGACGTAATCCGTATGGATGAGAACTAGTAATTTTCTATCCTATTACAGGCTCGCTGAGCATGTTACCATACCATAACGATAAAGTTGACCTGCATGGGCCACCAATAAAACCATGTCACGCCCCAGTCCCAAAAATATATGGAACTAGGCCACGTGGCAATAGCCAGCTGTCAAGTCTCCGAAGATATCCCAATTTAATGGATCCGACGAAGAGTGCTACGCTGTCCTAAATAAATAACAAGTCCAATATAAATTAACAACAGGTAATCTAATCTCATCCACAATATAAACAGCAAGAATGTACTAATAATAAATGCTGGAAGATAAACGCCAGTCTTAAAATATCATAGTACAACCAAGAATGTCTGATGGAGACAAACCCACTACTATGACTAAATAAAATACTGAAATAATAGATAAAAGATAATGACTAGGGCATCGGCTGACTAGATAATGATGCACCCACTCCTAGGCAAAAGGCCTACCAACTGATCACGGAAAATCTGACGGTAGCACCTCTAGCTCCCCATCTGTAGCGTACCTCGTCTCCTGTCCGGGTCCATACACTGTGGGATAATATGCCTCGTCTAAATCTGGAAAGGTACCAGGTCCACAGAGGGACGTAACAAGATACATAGAAGCATGCCATATATAAAAACTGAATAAAATAAAATAAAGGGTGTGCTAACCATCTAAGTGAAATGCAATGTGAGGACAAATTGGGTACGTATGGGTAGGCATAGGCATAACGTCCAACACCCCGAAGATCATGATAGCAGTGCAGTATATCGTCCATATCGCTCCGAAGAACGTGGCAGCAGTACAGTATATCGTCCATATCGCTCCGAAGAATGTGGCAGCAGTGTAAAGGGAGTCATTGGATCCATGGCTCCTCTGGATACTACGGATTCTAATGGGTGTATCCCATACGCCTACTAATGTCCTCCCCGCCCAATGTAGATACACAAGTCGAATACTCGACGTATATACCACGTATCTATATGCCAAGTCTCTACTAACATAAAATATAAATCTGAATTACGTACTAACCGTGATGCATGTCACACGCACTGATAGCTAGTCAAGTACGCGAACCCACATACCAATATGAATTTGTTACAGTAAAATGTGTAAGAGTGTCAGGTCTCGGAAGATATCAGAGTATCCTCCAATAGGGTGAGTCTGCTAATGACTAGGTCAAGTAAACTAATCATCGACGCAACCGTCGACTGCACCCGAGTCAATCTCGGACGCGCACAGTCATATGAAATAAAGCAACAACATATCATACAACATATGCATAATTTAAATTAGACAGTAAATATAGCAAGGTATCTTGCCTGAATCCTCAAGCTGTGAATGCCAATAGCCTGCTCCTGCAGTATCTTCTGGCGGGTCCAGTGCCCCTAAACCTGTAATATAATATATCAAATCTAGCATCAGATATTAAAGCAATACATACACTAAACTACGACGTTGCTCTTATGTACTGTCGCAAGTTCACGGCTGACCGACTAAAGAGTCTCGTGTGCGCATAGCTAGGGTGCACATGTGCCCTGTCTTTAGTCACCGTGTACCTCACGACAATAAATACTACGCTTATGATTTTACGAAACTACCTTACGTCTAATATAATTGCTGGTCCTTAATTCCTAATTTATCATACTTGGCGATGTATAAGTTTTATTTATAAATTACCAGCCTTTAATAACAGGTCTTATAATTACAATAATTGCTAGTCATTAAATAAATACTAAATCTTATTAATCAACATACATTCGTATATATAGTTTAAGGTTAATTAAGTTTGTGTCGAAGACTACGACACTCGACACGATGACACAACAAACATCTATGAACACCATTCGAGGGAGGGTGAATAAGGTGTTTACCTAGTTGACTAGACGAGGGCTCCTTGTTGACTGGTTGTCCTCCAGCCGGTGGTGGGCTCCGGCGTCGGCCGGCGGGTAAGGCAGCAGCGGCAGCGGCAGCACTGCAGCAGATGCAACAATGCAGCAGCAGCCCTGGGCAGCGGCGGTGCGGGCTAAGGACGGTGCGGGGGTGGTTGTCAGGTCACGGGGAAGGTCGAGGTAGGCCTGCCAGCGGTGGTTGGCGGTACTATAGGCGGTTGGGAGCAGTCGGGATCGTCGGTTTTGGGTTAGACGGGGTTGATGCGGGTGATGGGAAGAGGATGGTGATGCGTTGATGATGGTGAGGGTGAAGGCGGTTGCAGGCGGCTGGGAGGGTGGTCCGGTGACCGAGGGTTGAGGTGGTGATGGTAGCTTGAGGCAGTGGCGATGGGTGTCCGGTCGGGGAGGGGCAGGGATACTCGGGTGAGAGAAAGGGTTCGGCTAGGGTTTCTTGGAGGTGGTAAAGAGAATGAGTTTTAGGGTTTTAATGTAGGGAATATGTGTATATATATGGGAGGGGGTTTTTGGGCTGGCCTCAGGACTTGGGCCTATCCGGCCTTGTTGGGGTGGGGTTGGTCCACGTGGAAGAGTGCATATGGGCTTGGTTAGATTTTGCTTGCGGTAAAATTGGCCTTAAATTAATTTTATTAAAAACAATGTGTGTGGCGCTCCTTCATGAATTGAAGACACATGGAACTAGATTCGAGTGGAACACAAGAGTCATGGGCGTAGCTAGCTTAGCGTAGGCTAATACCCTAATTTGGGTTATAGGGAATTGGGTTGTGGTTGTGCCTCAAATTCAAGTAGGAATGGACAATCAAGGGAAATTGGATTTATTGAAATAATATATAGACGTTTGTAACGAATATTGTGCAGCTCAAATGAAGTACAATATTGAGTATCTAAAAGTTACACAAGGGTCAGATGGGTAGTCTGGCATGTCTAGGAGATGAGTATTTAATTAGTTTGGTGTACCTACTAGCGTAGCGCTCCAAACATCGAAGCAACGGTAAGGTGTATTAAGTCACATAATTGATGTACATTAATTCTAATTGTATCCAAATTAAATTCTAGTCTCTCAAATTAACTTAAATTAAATCCTAAATTGGTCGAGGGGGTTTACAACAGTTGTATTGCTACTGCAGTATTGTATCAGTTCTTATGAGCACTAATACACATAAAATAAGAACTTGAGCAGTGGGTGTCTTGATGTAAGGATGTGTGTGCATTGTATCTGAATCAAGGGGTCAGGTAACTACAAGTTGGAGAATTAATTGATGCAGGTTAGAGGGAGAAAATTGCAGTTGTTACAGTTGATAAATAAAGATTGGCAGTGAATGGTGTTTCATTGCAGTGTGTTAGTGTGTGGTTGCTTGGAACAACTGCCAGGTGCTGTGGTGTGTGCTGCTCGAGAAAGGGAATGATAAGTGCTCAGTTACTTAGTATCAGTATCATGTGGAGTATGAATTATAGGTAAGTAATTGAAGGGTAGGTATGCAGGTAGTTGGATAATTAGGTGCAGACGTTAGGTTATGCTGTTACATGCAGGTGGGTAACAAGAAGGGGAGGCACACTCGAGTGATGCTGTGAAGAATCACATTAGGTAATGTTTTAGAATTGAGTGTGCGAGTATGGAAAATGGGTAAGGGATCACCTATTCTGCAGTTGCATCTAGTATTGCAGCAACTTAAGTATCAGTGATTGATATTTTGTTGCAGTTGAATTAGTTAAGAGCAGTGTATCAGATATTGTATTAGAAGGGTAGGTTGAGACTTAATTGATGGCAGTGGTTAAGTAGGTTGGTTTAGTGAATTAGTTAGAGGTGAGTTTCGGTCAGTGTCAGTTAATAGGAGTAGTAGCTAGTATCAGTTGGAGTGAATGTTTAGGAGCAGTCACTGCACAGTTGGAAGATAGTGTAGTTGTTGTAAAGTATAACTAGTAAGTATCACCTACCTGGGAATTCAGAGAGATAGGTGTTAGCTGTTAGTTTAGAAGTTATCAATTGATGAGGATGGTTTCAGACTTCATTAGTAATATTGGTGGGTAGTTAGTACAAGTTAAATTAGGATAGTTAGATAACTATTAGTCAGGTAGCAGATAGTTTATAGTTTAATACTTAATTGGTGAGTTCAGTCATTAAGTCATGCTAGTATATGCAGTTATTCTCTATACTGACAGTTAATATATTAGTGCTAGTATCAATTGTTTGGTAGTTAATTATATGAGTATCATATAGGTATATATATACATGACAACAGTTAGCAACTATTAGGTAGTGTACATATAGATAGTTAGTTAATGATAAGTTTTGGCTAAGGTAATACCAAGTTTAATTAGTGAGAATTCATTAAATTACCAAATAGACTAGTTAGTTTGGTGTGGACCTAGTTTAGCTAGTATTGACTAATTAGTACCCAATCTTGACCCAATTACCTTAGTGTGACCTGGTATGGCCTAGTAGAGGATGTATAGTTGCATTGTAGCTCATTATTATTTATTTATACCCAATTTTGACATGATATCCATATTTAGGTGACTTCGACACCAGCTCAGACAATGAGTGACAGCTTTTGTTTCGGACAAAGGCGAGTACATCTCTAGTGATTTCCTTATTTGACTGTATCTATGATTCTTGCTTTTAGTATTTCTTTATTTGATTCCTGACACGATGGTATATACGGCTTGGTATAACTTGGATCTCCGTCATGAGATGTTTTCGTTCGTGATTACCTACTTCGTGATTATATGACGTTAGACCATGATCAGTATGCGTGATATTACAGACCATGCATAGTGATACCGTGTCAGAACGTGTCATGATTTGGATCCATGTACTAGTCGGGATTGGGAGAAATGTTAGTTGGATATGTGATTATACCTTATAGAACGTGAAATATTTATGTGATAGCCCGTGATAGCTAGTGGACCATACAACACACGTGTGGTCATGCTAGCTCCCCTCTTTGATTATAAACCATGTTAGGCCTAAGCCAATCACATATCTTGCTAATGTTTTAAGGCACAAGTTTAGTGTTATATTTTCTTATTTTAGTTCTTTACTTGATGATTCTTTGCTCAATTGCTCTTAGAATATTTACATTAACCCCATGTATCTCTTTGCTATGCTTCATTATTTTGTAGATATTTTCTATCATTTTTTGTCTTTACTATTATTGTTTCATAGTTTCTGTCAATTAATGGTATTGCTATTGGGTTATATTCGCTACATCTTGATTGGATATATTTTTAGATGACTCATTTGAGGACTGGTGTCCCACGTACTATGGACCTTAGGGGGATGAGCCAGTGGAGCCGGTGGAGCCTATGCCTATAAAGCCAGCTGTTATAGATCCTCCTGTTGTAGACACTTAGATATTGCCATGAGTTGTATTTGACTACTTAGACTTATGCGACATGTATTATCCTATTTTGAGATTGTGGAGTTTGGATTGGCTTTGTGTTGTATTGTGAGACTATGGTACTTATCTTTATTGCTATTCCATATCGTGCTCTTCTTCCCATAGTTTGATATTGTGATTGAGTATTATTTTCATTGTGATACTATTATATTACTCCTCCATATGGAGTTGAGATGACATTGACAGGTACCCTTATATATTTTGTAAGATAGTTGGATTATATTATTGACTTAGAATAGCATTCTACGTCGTTCTTACAATGTAGGTTGGGCGTAGTTCACCACTCGTGCCCTTATTCCGGGTGCGGATCGTGACACATTTTTAGTGATGGCCCATTCAGGTCTAGAGTTATGATTAGAGCAATTTTGTAGTAGTGCAATGACTTAGTTGTACTATTATGAGCCTGCTTTAGCATATAGGATATAGGCTGAGAGTATACTCAATCACAACTAGGAAACATTTCAAATTTATCCTATTGTTATTCTTATCTATTTGAATACTTGCTTTATTTTGAATAATTTTGTCCTTCTTTAATGATATCGTATCTTACTCAATATTGATTCCTTTGATTCAATCTATCTTCAGGATGCCGCCAAAGATGCGTTCCCAGCGCTCAGGAGCAGTGTCAGCGTGGTCGGTCACTTAGTCGCCTCTGAGGGCAGCACCAGCAGACAATATTCCAGCAACTTCAGTTCAGAGGACCGTTTAGCCGGTCCAGGTAGGCATTTCAGCCACAGCTTTTGGGGGTGCTCTACCTCTAGTCCAGAGGGCAGTACCCACAGCTACACAGAGGACTGTACCTTCAACATCGGAGGAGCTACCATGTCCACCACCAGTAATCGATCCCGTACAGATGTTCGCCCTCTTTCAGCAGATGATGGAGGCACAGAGGGCTCAGGCTGAGGCCCAAAAGTGATAGTCGGAGGTGATGAGACAGGGCATTGAGAATGTCAATCAGCTAGTACTAGCCGCTGTCGAGAGAGTTACAACAGTCCAGCCACAAGCAGTCCCACTTCTACATATCCCGTAACAACCGAGGCCAGGCATCATAGTAGACTTCAACATGATGAGGTCTAAGGAGTTTAGAGGTACTGAGGGGATTATCTACGCGGATGGTTCGATAAAAGATTTTGAGAGAAACCTGTTGCTAGCACAGATTCCTGATGCTTTGCAGATAGAGGCGGCAAGCAGTATGATGCATAACATAGCTTTGACTTGGTTCATGACCGATCCGAGGGTCGGAGCACCGGGACTTTCCTGGGAGGCCTTTAAGGAACTCTTCAAGGAAGAGTTTTTCCCCGATGTGGCTCCAACATCACTAGAGAGTCAGTTCGAGCACCTCGTCCAGGGGAACATGACGGTGGATGAATATGCTGCCGAGTATTGCATATTAGGACAGTTTGTTGAGGGACAGAACCCCAGGGCAAAGGATATAAAATTCAGGAAGGGTTTGAACAGTAAGATTAAGTCTCACACCAATGGAGAGTACACCACGACTTATGAGGAGATTCTAAGGCAGGCACAATGGAGGAATAATGATCTGGAGCTTGGCTCTAAGAGACCGAGGGACATAGGAGGAACCAGTACTAGTGCTGGCCCAACGAAGCGGCCTCACTTCCAACAGAAGCAGAGGCCCTTCCATCAGCAACAGCCGAGACAGCAGCTTCAGGCACCATTCAGGCCACTAGTGCAGCAGGCACATCAGCCCCCGAGACCCGCACGATAGGCCCCGTAGTGTACTCACTGTGGGAAGGTTGGACACACATAGGAGGTTTATAGGAAGAGGCTTGGAGTGTGCCTCTATTATGACTAAGCAGGACATCAGTTACGAGATTGTATTCTAGCTCCCGTTTGAGCAGGCCAGGGTGCAACACCTATTAAGAGGATTCCACCGAGGCAACCGGCAGGACAGCAGCGAGGACCTCCCTTAACACCACAACAACAGCAGTTCTCTCAGCACCATTAGCAGCATAGAGGTGCTCAACGACATGGGCAAGCTTTTTTCCAGACCATCGAGAAGGAGGACACAGTTGGTGATGTTATATCAGGTTCAGTCTATCTAGATTCTTTTCTAGCTCATACTTTATTTTATTCTGGTGTTTCACATAGTTTTATATCTGTATCTTTTGATTTGAAGCATCATCTTGTGACTGAGCCGTTGGCGAGGACTTGCAAGATGGGTGGCATAATCATGTCAGTGATGTTTGTAAAGATCGAAGAGTTTTTTTGGGAGATCGAGAGTTGAGCGTGTGTCTACTCGTAAGGCCACTTCCGAGTTGTGATATAGCACTCGGGATGGATTGGTGGAGTAGGCACCATGCCAGTATCGATTATCATGGAGGTAGAGTAGTATTCCAGTCTCCAAGAGAGCCAGAGTTTCTGTTCGTCAGAGGAGCAGCAGATCATGGCAAGGGAGTCTACTGTGGAGCTATGGTGGAAGAGCAGGAGCTGCCACATCCATTGATTACAGAGTTCATGGACGTATTTCCAGAGGAGTTGCTGGGGTTGCCACCAAAAAAAGATGTGGAGTTCTCTATATATTTGGTGCCAAACGCAGAGCCAATATAATATCACATCTATAGGATAAACAATAGAGAACTGGCAGAATTGAAGAAGCGGGTGGATGAGTTTCAAGACAAGGGCTTTAACCATTCAAGTTCATCACCATGGGGTGCTCCGGTATTATTTATACCGAAGAAGGATGGGTCGGTACGCATGTGTATCGACTATAGGTCACTAAATAATCTCACTATCAAGAATAAATTCTTGTTTCCGTGGATTGATAATTTGTTTGATCAGCTGAGCAGGGCAAAAGTATTCTCCAAGATAGACTTGAGGCCAGGGTACCACCAGGTGAAAGTGAAAAAGAAGGACATATCGAAGATAGCTTCCAGGACTCGGTATGGATATTTTGAGTTCTTGGTAATGCCGTTTGGGTTGACTAATGCCCCGGCGATATTCATGAACTTGATGAACAAGGTGTTTCATCAACCTGGATCAGTTTGTGGTGGTATTCATTGATGACATTCTGATATATTCGAAGATCCCGGAGGAGCATGAGGAACACCTGAGGATAGTTCTGGAGACCCTCTAGAAGGAGAAGTTATATGTTATGCTTTCGAAGTGTGAGTTCTTCCTTAATAAGGTTAAATTTTTTGGACATGTTGTGACAGGAGATGGGATCTCAGTGGACTCAAAGAAGATATCCGCAGTTGAGTCATGGTCTACCCCGAGCTCAGTGGTAGAGATCAGGAGTTTCCTTGGATTGGCGGGCTACTATCGAAGATTTATTCAGGTTCTTTCCAGGATCGCAGAGCCTATGACTAGTTTGACTCGGAAGAACATGGAGTTCGTCTGGACGGAGGAGTGTCAGGCCATATTCGAGAAGCTGAAGAAGAGGTTAACTACAGCTCCAGTATTGACGTTGCCTTCGGGGACATGAGGTTTTATCATCTACAATGATGCATCAGGTAAGGGTTTGGAATATGTGTTGCAGCAGAACGGGAAGGTGATTGCCTATGCTTCCAAGCAATTATGCCCTCATAAGAAGAACTACCCTCCCCTTGACTTGGAGTTGGCAGCGGTTATTTTTGGTCTTAAGCTGTGGAAGCATTACTTGTATGGAGAGCGAGTAGAGATCTTCACAGACCATAAAAGCTTAAAGTATGTGTTTACATAGAAGGAGCTCAACATGAGGCAGAGACGGTGGTTGGAGCTGATAAAGGACTTCAACATTTTTTGTAGTATCATCCGGAGAAGGCTAATGTAGTCGCGGATGCCTTGAGTAAGTATCCCGTGGCTATGTACTTGACGAGGAACATACACTTATTGGCAGATCTTGATAGCTTGGGTATTAAGGTGTTAGTTCCTGGAGTTACGACACAAATATAGGGACTTCAGGTGCAGTCTGAGTTGATGGACCAAATTAGAGCGGCATAGTTCGAGGATGAGTCTCTGAGGAGCATCAGAGCGCAGGTCCGGATAGGGTTGGCAGAGGATTTCAGCATCGTAGAGGATGGCTCATTGCAGCACAGTATCAAGTTATGTGTGCCGAGTGGAGCATTGTGCAAGAAGGTTCTTCAGGAGGCACATCAATCTCAGTACTTTATGTATCCAGGTGACAACAAGATGTATAGAGACATGAGACAACATGTTTGGTGGTATGGTATGAAGCGGGAGGTAGCTAGCTTCATATCCAGATGCTTGGTATGCCAACAAGTAAAGGCGGACAGACAGAGGTCAGGTGGTTTGCTTTAGCCTTTACCCATTTCAGAGTGGAAGTGGGAGCATGTGACGATGGACTTTGTATCTGGGCATTCGCGTTCTCCAGGAGACAAAGACGCAATTTGGGTCATCGTAGACAGGTTGACCAAATTGGCGCACTTTCTGCCATTCAAAGTGGGTATGTCTACGAAGAAGCTCGCGGAGATGTATCTGTAATAGATAGTCAGATTACATAGAGTTCCTGTGAGCATAGTCTCGGATCGGGATAGTCCCTTCACTTCCCATTTCTGGAGGAGTTTGTAGGCTAGCTTGGGTACTCAGCTCAAGTTTAGTACCGTATATCACCCTCAAACGGTCAGACAGTTGGAGAGGACTATTCAGACTCTCGAGGACATGCTACGAACTTGTGTATTAAATTTTGGAGGCTCTTGGGAGGATCACCTTCATCTGGTAGAGTTTGCTTATAACAACAGATACCAGGCCAGTATCAAGATGTCACCATTTAAGGCGTTATATGGACGGAGATTTCACACTCCATTATCATGGGATGATGTTGGTGAGAGAGCCTTGTTGGGACCAGAGATGGTAGTGGATGCGACTGAGAAGGTGAAGCTCATCAGGGATAGACTTCGGATGGCGCAGGATAGACAACGGCATTGGGCCAATAGCCACCGAAGACCTTTAGAGTTTCAAGAATAGGATTTGTTTATATTTATTATGATTGCTTGTATTAGATAGAGTTCTAAGGTGGTATTTTCTGCCAGGTTAGTGATCTGGTGTTCTTTAGAATTTCTTCGACACTGGGCACGATTCGCTTTGGTGGAGGCTGGAAGCTTAGTCCACGGTACATCGGAACCTTCAGTGTTCTTGAGAAGGTCGGTACAGTGGACTACATTCTAGACTTGTCGCCTGCACTAGAGGGAGTGCACAACATGTTCCACATGTCACATCTGAGACGGTACGTGGTAGACCCTAGCCATGTATTGGATCACTCAGAGATCCAGGTGGGGCTGACTCTCGGTTATCCAGAGCAGCCAGTGGAGATTTTGGATCGCAGGGAGAAGATGCTGCAGAAGACAATTCCTTGGGTACGCGTCGCGTGGAGGCATCACTCCCTAGGGGAGTCTACCTGGGAGCAAGACGCTGAGATGCGCTAGCGATATCCCTATCTGTTTGAGCCGTGAGGTATAATTCTTTCTTGCATATTATAATTGTTCTTTAGTAGCTAGTTTCTTCCTCAAATTTCAAGTATGAAATTTTTCTAAGGTAGATTGACTTGTCACCCTCACTTTTCCAAATAGGGGGAGTTTGGTAATTTGGCCTAGCTATTTAATTTTAGGAATATAATATTATTATTAGTGTGTAATAAATATTTACTTGATGTAGTAGTAGTTATTTATTTATTATAGTATTATGCATTTATTTAGAAACTTGTATTATTTATTTATAGATAGTAGGCTAGTCTATTAGTTAGACCCCAAGTGCCCCCATTTAATTTAAAAGCGCGGGACACTTTAATTCTATTTTAATCGGAAATACCAATTTTGCCTAATCCTATTTTAATCCACAATTAATCCCGATGGTCATTAAATTAAATCCGTGCCAAACACCCAACACCCCCTCACCATGCAAATCACCAAAAATAATTTTCTCCATAAATTTTTGCATCATTTTATGTATTCGTGCAATTTCCCAAATTTAAGGGGCTAAGTTGCAATTTATTGATTTTAGGTGCCCTCACCGCATTGGCTAAGACCAAATGGAGAGGTTATAAATTTTGGACCGAATTACACATCTCCCCCACTCCACTTCTCATAAAGATATGATTTCTCTCATGTGAAATCTAAGTCCTCCATTTTTAATGGGAACATCCCCACCACACATCCCTTACACACCCTCCTATAAAACCATCACCATCACCCTCACAACTCCCAAGCAGGCCCTAATCCCAAGGAGCCTAGAAACCCCCCCTATCTCTCTCTCCTCCCTCCTCTATTTTTATTCTCCATACAAACTCCTCCTCCTTCATTACTTCTTCTTCTTCCTTTATTTTTTCTTCTTCCTGAAGAACACAACCTCCGGCCGACAGTTTCAGCCCGACTCCGGTGACACTGTACGGTTCTCCCCGACCGACTAAATTGACTCCGGCCGTCCCGCTCAGTCCACCGTCCGGACTGTGCAGTAAATCCCGCCGCCCGACTGTGCAGTGCACCCCCCGCCCGACTGTGCAGTGCACCCCGTCGCCCGGCTGTACACTTTCCCCCCTACGCCGGCAGCGCAGCCCCCATATGGCCGCTGCTGACCCGCTCCACAGTCCAGCGTTCCCTCTCCCGATCCACGGTACAGCCACCCCCATCCGGCAGCGCCGCTCCGGCCATCTCCTCCCCGTCAACCCATCCATCTCCACCCTTCCAGCCACCATCACCACCACCACCAGCTTCCACCTTCACCACCACCACCATCCCGAGATCATCATCACCACCACCACCACCCCGAGATCATCGTCACCCCCTGCACCCGACTTCCTTGCGGCCTCCCTCGTCCGGCCGGCCGGCTGACCCGGCCTCCCTGTCATCATCATCACCACCACCACTACACCATCACCACTACCACCACTCGGCACCACCCTGCGACCACCCTCCAATGGCCGTACTCCGGCATCAACACCCTCGTCGAGGTTGACTCTTCCCCTCTCTTAATTTTATTCCAGATTTCTATATTGTATTAATAGGAATTTATTTACATATATTCATGTGATAATACTAGCTAGAGCTTAGGTTTCAATGTTGTATATGATATAGTGTTTTGAGGATATATGTAGATATAGTTGTTAGGGTTTAATGGTTATATATTGTTGGCATATATATGGTTAGTGTAGTATAGTACTTGAACAATGTTGATTAAGGTGAATGTGATTTGGGTTAATGTTGATTAAGGTCAATGATGATTAAAGTGAATGTTAATTATAATGACTTGAGGTTAAGGTTTAATGGTGAACTTGGGTTTTATTCGTCATCAGTATATTAAAATGGATTTGAATGATAGACATTGAGATTTAGGATTTAATATATTTATTTATGTGCATGGTAATCTGTATGGATGAGCAGTGATTATGGGTAAAATAATACTGAGGGTTGAGGAAGACCAAATATTTAATAAGTAAATACTGTCAGGGATTTAGCATACCTGGTCTTCTGAACCATGTGATGAATATGGTAAGAATGAGGATTGGTCTATGAGAGTGTGCAGATGACTAGTTGATTTGACTATCGTACCGATAGTCAACCGGGGTCAACCCCCTAGTGTATTGTCCCAGGGAGTAGAGAATGAGACTGAGTTTAGGTGTGGATGTGTGTCACATCCCTATCTGACGTAGAATAGATTATTGATTATTAGTTTGTATCTCATCTCTAGGTACTGCGGGACCTGAGGGCTTGGATGCGGTACTGGGACCCCGTCATCAGCAGCCTTGCGCAGACAAGTATACCTTACCTCTGTTGCACTGTTTAAATTAGTTATTTTTATGTGGCATGTTTATTTAATTTAATATTATATAACTGTGCGTATCCGAGAAGACTCGGGTGCAGGTAACGAAAACGTTGACGTTAGGACTTGTGTCTGACTTAGTGTCTAGTGGACCCACCTAAAGTTATGGAGTTATTGGTGTGACTCCCCAGGCCTTGACACATTTCTTACATGTGTTGTGAGTCTCATGTAGGGCACAGATTTGCGTATGTGGTTGGCCACCTGTACGTATAGGCGTGCGACGGATAGGAAATAACTGCTATTAGCGATGCATGATTGAAGACTTAGTAGTTATTAGTAGTCGGAGCATAGAATATTATGGTACGAAGGTCCAATCCTTGTCCTTGTTTGGTTGTAAGGTTGGACTATTGTTCTAACGATAGACTATGAGCCAGAGCTACGACGCCTCAGCTTAGTAGCTAAGGCGTGTTGTGATACGACATGCATAGATTATTAGGCGGGAAGGACGACTAGTAGGCGTATGGGACACCCACCTCCTTTATGCAGATACCACACTCGACGGAGTGATACGGACGTATATATTGCAGATACCACGTTCTTTAGAGTATTGGATGTTACTTGATGATATTGCAGATACCACACTCTAAAGAACGTTGGACGTTATACTATTTCAAATACCATGCTCCTCGGAGATGGACATTATTATATTTTAGAGTGCCCATGGTCTGGGGGCATATGTGGCATATACTAGTCAGTCATGACGATTGGCAAATTATGTCAGCATATGTCTAGCCTACACTTTCCTTACGTACTATGTTGTCCTCAAATTGCATTCACTTAGATGGTTAGTACACCCCCCTTTATTTATTCAGTATTTACTTTATGGCATATTATTTTGTATCTTGTTACGTCCCTCTGAGGACCTGGATCCCTTCCAGGTTGTTTGTACAGTTGCAAGATATTTGATCTAGTATAGTGTGGACATCATTGCAGGTATATTTACATTTCCAGCTATTTCAGTCATGTATTACTTTTCATTTTATTTTGCTTTTATGGCCTAGTGTTTATAGACCTATGTTGTTCTTCTGGTCTATTCGAACGGATTTATTATTGGACTGTAGACTGATGATGCGTATCGTTCTTTCTTGAGATTACATACCCTCGATTGAGATTTAGATTTAGTTGTATGTTAGAAATAGATTATTATTGAAATACTTGACCATGGACAGCGTAAGTGCGCTTCGTCGGGTCCATTAAATTGAAAAGCCCTACGGAGTCGTACCAGCTGGCCATTGCCACGTGTCTGGTACCTTAGATTTTGGGACTGGGGTATGACATAGTTTTAGTGGTTGCCCATGCAGGTCAGAGCAAATTGCTTCGGTTACGTTACTGTACCGAACGAGCCTGCAACTTAGGATTAATGTGAATAAGATCTCAATCCATAACCGATTTTAAAACTCCTCTTGTATGTGATTATCGCCCTTGGACTTACAATTTGTATTCGTTCAATTTCTATCAATATCGTTATCATTGTTTCTCATCCACTATTATTCGGAAGACGGACGCTTGTGCCTGATGGATTCCTCCAGAAGAAGATCGCAGTTCAGACGGCAGAAGATGTGATTTGTGCAATAATCTCTGAGAAGATTGTTACCCTCAGTAGGTTAGGCTGATAGGTTCTTTTGGATTCTAGAACTAGTATGGAAGGGTAGCAAGAGAATTGGAGCCAGTAGTACCCTATTCGTACTCGAGATAGCAGTGATCTTGGAAGTACAAGGAGCTGGAAAGATTGTTGATCAAGACCTAGAATAATCTAAGGAAATGCATAGCCCGATGCTGGAAACTAGTGGTTGTATATGATAGCAATGCTAGGAACGATGATTATGAGCTTGAGGAGATAAAAAATTTTAGGATCTCACTTGGAAGGTAATGATCGGATTCCAGAAATTCTAGTATGTGCCTGAGTGATACCATTATTGTACTTATGACTTTGAGAGATGAATAACAAAAAGAAGAAATTTGAGGAATAAAATTTTAGAGAAAATTTGAGAGAAGAGAAATTATACTTTAGACAGGGAAGAATTTTTCTTTCAGAGGATTAGTGTGGTAAACAGAATAGAAGAATTTATTTTGAGGTTAAGTCTGGACGATGACACCGTCCTAGCATGAGTTGATTGAGCCAATACCACGCGACACTAGATTGTCGACGTGATTATGTTATTTATGGCCACCAGATTACCCTGAGTTTGAGTTACTTCAGGGAGCCTGGGAGCATGGTGCCCATCTACCTTAGGAGTACACAACGCATGGGGTGAACCAGTGTACCACCATATTATATCAGGGTTGAGGATGTGATTCTAGATAACCTTCCAGGCCTGCCACCTGACAGAGAGATAGAGTTGCTATAGAGTTAACTCCAGGAGCCGAGCCAGTTACTTCCCCCGTTTACAGACTAGCACCGCAGGAGTTGGTTGAGCTGAAAGTCCAAGTAGATGATCTCTTGGATAAGGGTTTCATACGGGCTTGTGTATCTCCATGGGGAGCACCCATTCTTTTTGTACCAAAGAAGGACGGGACGGTACGCTTGTGTATCGATTACAGGGCGCTAAATATTGTAACGATAAAGAACAAGTATCCACTGCCGTGCATCGATGATTTGTTTGATCAACTTAGCGGTGCATGTGTATCTACGAAGATCGATCTCAGATCCGGTTATCATCAGATCAAGGTATGGAGAGAGGACATTCCAAAGACGGCTTTTCGGACGAAGTATAGACAATGTGAGTTTTTAGTCATGATTGTTTTAACCAACGTGCCAGCAGTATTTATGAGTTTAAGGAATAATATTTTTCACCAGTACTTGGATAAGTTCGTGGTGGTATTTATCGACGACATCTTGGTATATTCCAAAAGCCAGGAGGAGCATGAGAGGCATCTCAGGATCATGATGGAGACGCTGAGACATGAGAGGCTGTACGCCAAGCTCCGCAAATGTGAGTTATGTTTGGATGGGGTACCATTTCTGGGGTACATAATCACCGGAGATGGACTAGCAGTTGACCCGGAGAAGATAGTTGCAGTTGAGACATGGCCAACCCCTGCACCTGTTACAGAGACTAGGAGCTTTCTCGGACTTGCCGGATATTATCGAAGGTTCGTAGAAAATTCTCGAGGATTGTTGCGCCTATGATGCGACTGACGCGTAAAGGCAAAGAGTTTATCTCGACCAACGAGTGTCAGGCGGCTTTCGATAAGCTGAAGAAGCGTCTGACATCAGCACCGATTTTGATACTACCTTCAGGATCATAAGGATTTGTAGTGTATAGTGATACGTCTGGGAGCGGATTGGGATGTATACTGATACAACACGGCAAGGTGATAGCCTACGCATCGAGACAACTGAGAGTTCATGAGAATAACTATCCGACGCATGACTTGGAGCTAGCTGCAGTGATATTTGCACTAAAGCTATGGAGATATTACCTTTATGGTGAGCGTGTTGAGATTTACACAGATCATAAAAGCCTGAAGTACATCTACACGCAGAAGGAGCACAACATGAGGCAGAGACGCTGGCTAGAGTTGATGACAGATTATGACCTTGAGTTGCAGTACCACCCTGGCAAGACGAATGTCGTAGCAGATGCCTTAAGCAGGAAGCCCATGGCATACTTTTTGACGATGCAGCGGCAATTGCTAGAGGATCTCCACGATCTTGGGATAGAGATTGTATTGCCAGGCATGGATGGACAAATGGCCAGCCTCGAGGTTCAGTCTACCCTGATTGAGAGGATCAGGGCAGCCCTACCAACAGATACGAGATTTCGACGTCTACGAGAGAGGACAGAGGCCGACATGCAGACGGGACTCAGGATTCATGAAGACGGAACATTGAGGTGTGGAGATCGCCTATATGTTCCGAGTGGCGAGCTACGCCAAGAGTTGATGACCAAGGCACATAGCTCGGTTTATTCTATTTATCCTGGGGGTACGAAGATGTACCCAGACTTGAGGAAGCATTTCTGGTGGCATGGGATGAAGAGAGAAATTACAAGATTCGTGGTGAAATGTTTAGTTTGTCAGCAAGTCATGGCTTAACATCAGAGGACTGCAGGATTATTGCAGCTGCTTTCCATTCTCGAGTGGAAGTGGGAACACATTACCATAGACTTTGTCATAGGATTCCCGCAGAGCCCTAGCGGGAAGGATGCAGTTTGGGTTGTCGTAGACAGACTCACCAAGTCTGTACATTTTTTGCCCTTCAGAGTAGGGCAATCCATAAAGATACTAACTGACATGTATATGAGGCAGATAGTACGGTTACATGGAGTGCCTGTCAGCATCGTATCGGATCGTGATTCCAGATTCATGTCGTATTTTTGGCAGAGTATGCAGGAGAGCCTAGGAACTCGTCTCAAGTTTAGCACCGCATATCATCCACAGACTGATGGTCAGTCAGAGCACACGATACAAATATTAGAGGATATATTGAGAGCGTGCATGATTGATTTTGGAGGATCTTGGGAGGACCACCTACACTTGGTAGAATTCTCCTACAATAACAGTTACCAGGCTAGCATACAGATGGCACCTTACGAAGTACTGTACGACAGGAAATATAGGTCGCCAGTTTATTGGAGTGACGTGGGAGAGCGTCAGATACTTGGTCCAGAGTTGGTGACACAGACAGTGGAGAAGGTCAAGTAGATTTAGAGTCACCTGCGTGCAGCACAGGACAAACAAAAACATTGGGCAGATGCGCACCGTAGGCCATTAGAGTTCAAGGAGGGTGACCATGTATTTGTGAGGATATCGCCTACTCATGGTACCATCATATTCGGAGGCAGAGGCAAGCTGAGTCCAAGATACATCAGGCCTTTTGACAGATTGGAATGAGCTAGCGAAGTAGCTTACCGTCTTGCATTGCCTCCATCATTAGAAGGAGTGCATGACGTATTTTACGTATCACAGCTGAGGAGATATGTCGCAGACCCTAGCCACATGTTTGATCATTCGGATATTACAGTCGGGCCCAGTCTGTCTTACGTAGAGCAGCTAGTTGAGATTCTCGATCACAACGAGAAGACTTTGAGAGGGCAGACTATTCGACTGGTCAGAGTTGCATGGAAGCACCATTCACCAGACGAGTCTACTTGGGAGCGCGAGGATTCTATTTGACAGCGGTTCCCGTACTTATTTGAGGAGCAAGGTACGAATTTACGTACGGCACTTGATTACTACTTGTTTTAAAATTCGCTTAGTTATTATCGTGCTTTACTTTTAATTTCGGGGACAAAATTTTTCTAAGTTGGGAAGAATATAAAACCCCTCGATTAATTCTATAGATAGTCATGTTTGGATTTAGAAAATTTTGGATTAGCAGCAGATTTTGAGGTTTAGAGTAGTGTTGTCTGTTATTTTATTTAATTAAACCCTTGGCGCAACCTATCATTGTTTAATTATTCGGAGCCCATTATCAGCCTATAAATTCTATCGGACTATTGTACTTATGACTTGACTCGCCAATTTAGGCACTGGACTTTTCTGTCACACAAAATCAAATCCGTTGTGCCCTAAATTAATTGCACAACTTCCCGTATCATAAAATCCATATTTAATTCCGTATCGGACACCTGTGTCGTTACCCTAAATTTTGAGATACCAACTTAACCCGTTGAGCCGGACCAACTAAAGGGTCCAAGACTGACTCCAAGCTCCCATCATTTTTGACCTTTGTGTCATTTCCAAATTTTGACCCCAAGTGCCCCCATTTAATTTAAAAGCATGGGACACTTTAATTCTATTTTAATCGGGGATACCAATTTTGCCTAATCCTATTTTAATCCCCAATTAATCCCGATGGCCATTAAATTAAACCCGTGCCAAACACCCAACACCCCCTCACCATGCAAATCACCAAAAACAATTTTCTCCACAAATTTTTGCATCCTTTTATGTGTTCGTGCAATTTCCCGAATTTAAGGGACTAAATTACAATTTATTGATTTTAGGTGCCCTCACCCCATTGGCCAAGACCAAATGGAGAGGTTACAAATTTTGTACCGAATTACATATCTCCCCTACTCTACTTCTCATGAAGAAATGATTTCTCTCATGTGAAATCTAAGCCCTCCATTTTTAATGGGAACATCCCCACCACACATCCCTTACACACCCTCCTATAAAACCATCACCATCACCATCACCCTCACAACTCCCAAGCAGGCCCTAATCCCAAGGAGCCTAGAAGACCTCCCTCTCTCTCTCCTCCCTCCTCTATTTTTATTCTCCATACAAACTCCTCCTCCTTCATTACTTCTTCTTCTTCCTTTATTTTTTCTTCTTCCTGAAGAACACAACCTTCGTCCGATAGTTTCAGCCCGACTCCGACGATACTGTGCGGTTCTCCCCGACCGACTAAATTGACTCCGGCCATCCCTCTCAGTCCACCGTCCAGACTGTGCAGTGAATCCCGCCGCCCGACTGTGCAGTGCACCCCCCGCCCGACTGTGCAGTGCACCCCGTCGCCAGGCTGTACACTTCCCCCCCCCCG
The DNA here is from genome assembly GCA_036927795.1 of Iris macrosiphon. Classification (NCBI taxonomy): domain Eukaryota; kingdom Viridiplantae; phylum Streptophyta; class Magnoliopsida; order Asparagales; family Iridaceae; genus Iris; species Iris macrosiphon. Next base: position 94,708,509 of record JAYESA010000005.1, on the reverse strand, counting down.
CCAGCAGTGCAGCCCCCATCCGGTCGCTGCTGACCCGCTCCACTGTCCAGCGTTCCCTCTCCCGACCCACGGTGCAGCCACCCCCATCCGGCAGTGCCGCTCCGGCCATCTCCTCCCCGTCAGCCTATCCATCTCCACCCTTCCAGCCACCATCACCACCACCACCAGCTTCCACCTTCACCACCACCATCATCCCGAGATTATCATCACCACCACCACCACCCCGAGATCATCGTCACCCCTGCACCTGACTCCCTTGCGGCCTCCCTCGTCCAGCCGACTGACCCGCAGCGGCTCCAGACCATCCCGGCCTCCCTGTCATCATCATCACCACCACCACTTCACCATCACCACTACCACCACTCGGCACCACCCCGCGGCCACCCTCCACCGGCCGTACTCTGGCATCAACACCCTCGTCGAGGTCGACTCTCCCCCTCTCTTAATTTTATTCCAGATTTCTATATTGTATTAATAGGGATTTATTTACATATATTCATGTGATAATACTAGCTAGAGTTTAGGTTTCAATGTTGTATATGATGTAGTATTTTGAGGATATATGTAGATATAGTTGTTAGGGTTTAATGGTTATATATTGTTGGCATATATATGGTTAGTGTAGTAGTACTTGAACAATGTTGATTAAGGTGAATATGATTTGGGTTAATGTTGATTAAGGTCAATGATGATTAAAGTGAATGTTAATTATAATGACTTGAGGTTAAGGTTTAATGGTGAACTTGGGTTTTATTCATCATCAGTATATTAAAATGGATTTGAATGATAGACATTGAGATTTAGGATTTAATATATTTATTTATGTGCATGGTAATCTGTATGGATGAGCAGTGATTATGGGTGAAATAATACTGAGGGTTAAGGAAGACCAAATATTTAATAAGTAAATACTGTCAGGGATTTAGCATACCTGAACTACTAAACCATGTGATGAATATGGTAAGAATGAGGATTGGTCTATGAGAGTGTGCAGATGACTAGTTGATTTGACTATCGTACCGATAGTCAACCGGGGTCAACCCCTAGTGTATTATCCCTGGGAGTAGAGAATGAGACTGAGTTTAGGTGTGGATGTGTGTTGCATCCCTATCTGATGTAGAATAGATTATTGATTATTGGTTTGTATCTCATCTCTAGGTACTGCGGGACCTGAGGGCTTGGATGCGGTACCGGGACCCCGTCATCAGCAGCCTCGCGCAGGCAAGTATACATTACCTTTGTTGTACTGTTTAAATTAGTTATTTTTATGTGGCATGTTTATTTAATTTAATATTATATAACTGTGCGCGTCCAAGAAGACTCGGGTGCAGGCAACAAAAATGTTGACGTTAGGACTTGTGTCTGACTTAGTGTCTAGTGGACCCACCTAAAGTTGTGGAGTTATTGGTGTGACTCCCCAGGCCTTGACACATTTCTTACACGTGTTGTGAGTCTCATGTAGGGCATAGACTTGCGTATGTGGTTGGCCACCTATACGTGTAGGCGTGCGACGGATAGGGAATAACTGCTATTAGCAATGTATGATAGAAGACTTAGCAGTTATTAGTAGTCGGAGCATAGACTATTGTGGTACGAAGGTCCAATCCTTGTCCTTGTTTGGTTGTAAGGTTGGACTATTATTCTAACGATAGACTATGAGCCAGAGCTACGACGCCTCGGCATAGTAGCTAAGGCGTGTTGTGATACGACATACATAGATCATTTGGCGGGGAGGACGACTAGTAGGCGTATGGGACACCCATCTCCTTTATGCAGATACCGCACTCGACAGAGTGATACGGACGTATATATATTGCAGATACCATATTCTTTAGAGCGTTGGATGTTACTTGATGATATTGCAGATACCACACTCTAAAGAACGTTGGACGTTATACTATTTTAGATACCATGCTCCTCGGAGATGGACGTTATTATATTTCAGAGTACCCATGGTCTGGGGGCATATGTGGCATATACTAGTCAGTCACAACGATTGGCAAATTACGTCAGCATATGTCAAGCCTACACTTTTCCTACGCACTATGTTGTCCTCAAATTGCATTCACTTAGATGGTTAGCACACCCCCCTTTATTTATTCAGTATTTACTTTATGGCATATATTTTTGTATCTTGTTACGTCCCACTGAGGACCTGGATCCCTTCCAGGTTGTTTGTGTAGTTGCAGGATATTTAATCTGGTAAAGTGTGGACGTCATTGCAGGTATATTTATATTTCCAGCTATTTCAGTCATGTATTACTTTCCATTTTATTCTGCTTTTATGGCCTAGTATTTATAGACCTATGTTATTCTTCTGGTCTATTCGAACGGATGTATTGTTGGGCTGCAGACTGATAATGCGTATCGTTCTTTCTTGAGATTACTTACCCTGGATTGAGATTTAGATTTAGTTGTATGATAGAAATAGATTATTATTGAAACACTTGACAATGGACAGCGTAAGTGCGCTTCGTCGGGTCCATTAAATTGGAAAGCCCTACGGAGTCGTACCAGCTGGCCATTGCCACGTGTCTGGTCTCTTAGATTTTGGGACCGGGGTATGACAATAAGCCTATTTTCTCTCTCTCTCTCTCTCTCTCTCTCTCTATTCTCATTAGTATTCATTTCATATCTAGAATTTAGATCACAAAATTTCTATATTCCCTTGATTGAACTCTCACTCAATTCACCTCTATTTTCCCTCTCATTCTCATTTCACAGGGTGCTTGGAGCTTGGAGAACTAAGGAGCACAAGAAGGAGGAGGAGTAGCAGAGAGATCGTGTCTGAATCGTGTCCACTTTGGTTTTCATTGGTAATCCATCTCCCAATTGGTAATTTCTGAATTCTCTCTCATTCTAGCTTCTAAATCATGCATGAGACCTCTAGGAACCACCCCTTGGCATAGGGCTACCATTAGGAACAAATTATCGTTGATTTGGTTAAGTATTATAGTCTCAACAAAGGTTTTTGTATTAATTTTAGGAGAATTATGAGGTAGACACACCAAGTGTGTGTCATGACACCAATTTAGTCAAATTAGACTTAGATCGGGATTGGGATGCTAGATACGTGCCCAAAATTGGGTACGTGTGTGCCATATCATGGTATTTTGAGATACGGTGTAATACGTAGCCCAATTTTGGGTATTTTATGCAATTACTTTAAATTCTCATAGTATCAAGTTTTATTAATTGTATAATAATGTATTTATGTGTAGGAATGGTTTAATATGGAGAATTGGTTGATTTGGATATTAGTTTGAGTGCGTATCATGACTTTCTAAATATACACCCTAGGTGTTTGTTCTAATGTCCCTAAAATACATCATTTGTGATTTGAGTGTTTATATGAGTGTAAATATATGTGTTAATATAAGTAAACAAATATGTGTGTGTGTATATATATATATATATATATATATATATATATATATATATATATATATATATATATATATATATATATATATATATATATATATATATATTATTGTGGGTGTGGTTGTGTATTCATATATAGGAGTGCTATTAAGTTTGTGTGAACTCAGTGTAGGTGTGTGCATAGAACTGACTGTGAGTGGACTAAACACATGATGAAGAAGGTGGTTGTAGCAGTTAACTACTACATTGGGGTTAAGAGTGCACAGGTTGGAAGTTTAACCTGTGCACAATTATGCACATGCAAGTAGCAGTAGTATTTCTACTGCAGTATTGTATTAGTGCTTGTGAGCACTGATACACATAAAATCAGAACTTGAGTAGTGGCTACGTTGATGTAAGGATGTGTGTGCAATGTATCTGAAATCAAGGGGTCGGGTAACTACAGGTTGGAGAATTAATTGATGCAGGTTAGAGGGGGAAAATTGTAGTTCTTGCAGTTGATAAATGGAGATTGGCAGTGAATGGTGTTTTATTGCAGTGTGTTTGTAAACCCCCTCGACCAATTTAGGATTTATATTTTTATTAAATCAAGAGACTAGTATTTATTTAGAAATTAATTAGGATTATTGAGCGTCAATTATACGTCTTAATATACCCTGACGTTGCTTCGAGGTTGGAGCACCACACCAGTAGTCATCTTCTACCCAAGGTCACAAACTTCTCTTAGGCATGCCAGATTACCTCCTAGCCATTGTGCAACATTAAACACTCGTCATTGCGTCTCACCTTAGCTACGCAATGACCGTAATTTTGCCCTGTGCTTTAATTATTAATTTAATTAGTTTGGGGGCCAATTTCATCTCAAACAGGACCTAACCCAGCCCATGAACACTTACATGTGGACCAGTCCCCACTCCCTAGAGCCCTGGCCGGCCCAAACCCAAGGCCAGCCCACATACTCCATTACCACATAAATATACAAATCCCCTCATGGAAAACCCTAACACTCTTTTCTCTCCACCACCCTAAGGAAACCCTAGCCGCAACCCTACTTCCCTGACCGAGATCACCCCCACCTGGCGCCAAGCCACCGCTTTCAGCCCTCCCCGACTGGACAACTCCAGTCGCTTGACCACCCAACACACACGCCGCACCACCATCTCCCTCACCATCCCCGACCCCTCCCAATACTTTTGACCGCCTCCAACATTTTCGACCACCCCTGAACCGCCGTACCCGACTGCTGCTACCGCCGTACCCGACTGCCGCTGCCACCGTACCCGACTACCGCTATCACTACTGCACATACTGTCGCTACTGCCGTGGTTGTTGTACGTTGCCGCTGCTGCCGTGGTTGACTGAACACCGGCCGGAGATCCGCCCAGCCGGAGGAGAGCCGTCAGCAAGCTCCGATCCCCCGTCCGCCACACCTAGGTAAACGACCTATTTTCCTTCTCCTTGTAACATATTTAACTATATTCGTATTGTAATATCATGTCGAGTGTCGAAGCCCGGACACAAACCTAAAATTTACATTAACCCTTCATATATGAAGGGGGAAGATTAACCAGGTTTAGCATTCATTAATAACCAGCACTTTCCTTAATGATAGACTCGAATATCAAGACTTGTTTTTACCTAAAAACCTGGACATTTACATGTATACTCAAGCATGGAAAATAAGGACATAATTGTGCTAAAATGTAAATAGCTTCATAACCCATAACGCGGTAATTTATTGTCATGAGATACATAGTAGTCGAGGACAGAACATGTGTACACCCTAGCTACGTGCACACGCGTCGCTATAGTCGACCAACCATGATCTCTTGACAGTACCAAGAATAGCATCATAATTAAGCAAGTATTTCCCTTAGTGTCTGATGTTAGATTTCTATATTATATTGGTGTGTTTAGGTTCATTGGATCAGCCAGGAGACACCGCAGGAGCAGGCTTTTGGCATTCACAGCTTGAGGACTCAGGCAAGATACCTTGCCATATTTACTGTCTAATTTAAATTATGCATAAGTTGTATTATATTCTTGTTGCTTTCCTTTTATACAACTGTACGCGTCCGAGATTTACTCGGGTGCTGTCGACAGATACGTCGATGATTAGTATACTTGACCTAGTTCGTAGTTGACTCAGCCCATTAGAGGATACGCTGATATCTTCCGAGACCTGACACTTCTACAAGTTCGTGGTGACAATTTCATGTTGGGATGCGGGTTCGCGTGCTCGACTAGCTATCGACGCGTGAGACGTGCATTACCTTTAGTAAGTAATTCAGGATTATTTTAGTGTAGAGACTTGGCATTTAGATACGGAGTATGCACGTCGAGTATTCGACTTGGATAAATATATTAGGCGGGGAGGACGACCAGTAGGCATATGGGACAACCCACTCCTTTATACAGACACCGCACTCGACGGAGTGATACGGACGTATATATATATTACTGATACCACGTTCTGTAGAGTGTTGGACGTTACTTGGATATATTACAGATACCACACTCTATAGAACGTCGAACGTATTGTATTCATGCGCCCATGTTATAGGGGGCATGTGTGGCATATACTAGCCGGTTGTCATGACTGGTGAATTACGTCATCATATGTCTAGCCTACACCTTCCCATATACTCACAGTTGTCCTTACATTGCATTCACTTAGATGGTTAGCACACCCTTTATTGTATTTATTTTATTCAGTATTTATATATATATGGCATGCTTCTATGTATTTTGTTATGTCCCTCTGAGGACCTGGTACCTTTCCAGATTTGGACGAGGCATATTACCCCACAGTGTACGGCCCAGGACAGGAGACGAGGTTCGCTACCACAGAGGAGCTAGAAGTTCTACCGTCAGAGTTTCCGTGATCACTTGGTAGGCCTTCTGCCTAGTATTGGAAGCATCATTATCTAGACAGCCGATGCCCTAGTATTACTCTTTTATCTATCATTTCAGTACTTCTATTTTATCATAGTAGTGGGTTTGTTCCCACCAGACATTCTTGGTTGTACTATAATATATTGAGACTGGTGTTTATCTTCCAGCAGTTTATTTAGTACTTCTTGATGTTTATATTGTAGATGAGATTAGATTACTTGTTGCTCATACATATATTGGAACATGTTAGTTTTTAGGACAGAGTAGCACTCTTCGTTAGGATCCATTAAATTGGGATATCCTCGGAGATATGACAGCTGGCTATTGTCACATGGCCTAGTTCCATGTAATTTGGGACTGGGGAGTGACACGGTTTTAGTGGTGGCCCATGCAGGTCGACTTTATTGCTTGAGGTATGGTAACATGCCCAGCGAGCCTGCAATAGGATAGAAATTACTAGGTCTCATCCACATTGAATTACGTCTTTGAGCTTCCTTCGTGTTACTTCTAAATATCTGCATCCTGTTTGTTTGATTTCGTACTCTTTTTAATAAAGTCCTATCTTTTGCAGCAAGATGAATTTGCACAGTGGACGAGGAGCACCCAGTGCCGCGGTGCCAGACAACACCACCCAAAGAGAGGAGGTACCCCAAGGGCAACCCCCGCTATAGACCCCGCTGATACATTGGCACAAGACTTCTCAGGGCGATCCTATACCGCAGCCCGAGGGACAAACTTCCCAGACGATCCCCATGCAGCACTTTGAGGGACAAACTTCAAGAGCTACACCGATGCCACAGACCGAGAGACCAACATCTGAGGAGACCCCTACGCACAGCCAGAGGTTCCATTACCACCACCTCCACCTTATCTATTACAGATGCCACAACTAGATGGACAGCCATAGATGCTACAGTTCTTTCAGACTATGATGCAGGTACAGTGGCATCAGACAGAGACATTGAGACAGAGTTTGATGGCAGTACTAGAGAGGACACTTGTCCCAGCACCCATACCAACACCTCCGCCAGCCCAGACAGGTGGCACTGTTAGATGGTTTCGACACATGGGACCCGATACTTTCTCAGGAAATGAGACTGCAGAACAGATCTCCGATTGGGTTGCCAACACGAAGATGCTACTAGAGGCTTCACAACTGCAACCAGACCTTTGGATGACCGCAGTGAGGGCCCAACTAAAAGGCAACGCCCATCACTGGTGGGATTCTATTGAGCGCAGCATAGGCAAGAATTAGACTTGGAAGCAGTTCTTAGAATACTTCAATGCAAAGTATTTCCCAGCTACAGTCAGAAATGCCCTATGCTCCCAGTTTTTACATCTAGAACAAGGGAATATGACTATAGACGCATACGATACGGAGTTTAGCCGTCTTAGCATATTTGGTGCCGTCCTGATACCCAATGATCTCGAGAAAGCCCAGAGATTCCATCACGGCCTCAATTTCGAGCTACAGAGGTATACCACCACACAGGCGAGGATTTCTTATGAAGAGGTTCTTGCAGAGACGAGGATCCAGGAGGCCATCGTTAGGGAGCTAGACGTTCCAGCACGATTACACCAGCCAGAGCCCAGCCCGGAGCAGGAGGACCGATCCGACGTCCCGGAGCACAGACACAGCAGAGGGCAACACCATACCAGCAGAAGGAGATCCCGACTTGTCACCATTGTGGCAAGATGGGACACGTCATTAAAGATTGTCGGAAGAAACTGGGATTGTGCATGATATGTGGAGCAAGTCAGCATCTTGTCAGAGATTGCCCACAGCGCAGAGAGGAAGCACCGCAGACAGGACAGAGGCCAGCAGCACCAGTCCCGAGGATACTACCCCTACCAGGAGGCCAACGCCCACCAGCACCCGGAGGATTTCAGAGAGGACCACCCTTGGCCCCACAGGAGGTACAGTTCGACCAGACCCGACAGCAAACAGGAGGACAGAGGCATGGACAGGCCTTTGCATTAGCAGCTACAGAGGAGGAAATATAAGGGGAAGCTATCGCAGGTACCATTTTAGTTGTATTATTACCTGCAACCGCATTATTTGATTCTGGTGCTACGCTATCATTTATATCTAGTAGATTTATAGGAATGCATAGGGTAGCTACTTCCCCCTTACCTAAGAGTTGAAAGATTCTTACCGGAGGAGGTATCGTGTCGGTTACCAGCACTATCAGAACGTGCTCGGTAGTCGTATGTGGTAGAGAGATGAGAGCGCGATTCTTGGTATTGCCTATGCCATACTTTGATGTTCTGCTAGGCATGGACTGGTTAAGCGAGTATAATACCGTACTGAATTGCCGGAAGGGTAGCGTCATATTTAGACCGCCAGATCAGCCGGAGTTCGAGTACATGTGAGGGACCGTCGAGCAAGAAGTAGGATAGATAGCTGGAACTTGCATGGCTATGGAGATGGTACCCCCGCCAATATTTACAGAATTTGAGGATGTTTTTCCTAAAAAATTGCCAAGCTTACCGCCAGATAGAGATGTGGAGTTCACTATTGAGCTAGTACCCGGAGCAGCACCGGTATCATCTAAAGTATACCGATTGGCAAAGAAGGAGCTAGATGAACTGAAGCTACAATTAGAAGAGTTGCAGAGCAAGGGGTTTATCCATCCTAGTACATCACCCTGGGGAGCATCAGTGTTGTTTGTGCCTAAAAAGGATGGAACGGTATGCATGTGCATTGATTATAGAGCCCTTAATGCTTTGACTATCAAGAACAAGTACCCCCTTCCGCAAATCGATGATTTGTTCGACCAGTTGACAGGAGCAGTGGTGTTCACAAAGATTGACTTGAGATTGGGCTATCATCAAGTGAAGATGCAAAGAGAAGACATTCAAAAGACAGCATTCAGGACTCGTTATGGTCACTACGAGTTCTTAGTGATGCCTTTTGGACTAACGAACGCGCCGGCTGTATTTATGAACTTGATGAATAGAGTATTCCACCAATACTTAGTCCGGTTTATGGTAGTCTTCATCGATGACATCTTAGTGTATTCGAAGAGCCACGAGGAGCACGAAGAGCACTTGAGACTAGTGTTAGAGACGCTGAGGTGAGAGACTTTATGCCAAGCTGAGCAAGTATGAGTTTCTCCTAGATCATGTCGCTTTTCTTGGACACATCATCTCAGGAGATGGAATTTCAGTAGATCCGGTGAAGATTTCATCAGTAGAGACATGGCCAACCCCTACTAATGTCTCAGAGGTGAGAAGTTTCCTAAGATTTGTCGGATATTACCGGAGGTTCGTGGAGAACTTCGCGAAGATTGTAGAGCCGATGACCTGCCTGACCCATAAGGAGCAGGAGTTTACCTGGACAGAGGAGTGTCAGAAGGCATTCGATGAGCTAAAGAAGCGTTTGACTACAGCACCTATCTTAACCATACCGTCTGGACCCGGAGGATTCGTTATCTATAGCGATGCATCTGGGAAAGGACTAGGATGCGTCTTGATGCAGCACGAGAAGGTTGTAGCCTATGCTTCTAGACAGTTGAGAACTCATGAGAAGAACTATCTTACCTATGACTTAGAGCTTGTTGTAGTGATTTTTGCTTTGAAGCTTTGGAGACACTACCTATATGGAGAAAGAGTGGAGATATTTACTGATCATAAGAGCCTGAAGTACGTATACACCCAGAAGGACCTTAATCAGAGACAGAGACGTTGGCTCGAGGTTATGACAGACTTCAAGATTGAGCTACATTACCACCCAGGAAAGGCCAACGTAGTAGCTGACACATTGAGCCGAAGGCCTATGGCATTTTTCTTGACTACCCAACAACACCTATTGAGAGATCTAGAGCAGATGGGTATAGAGGTTGTTATGACCGGAATAGACGGACAGCTATCGAGTTTCCAGTTGTAATCAACATTAGTAGAGAGAATCAAGGCTACTTTACCGACAGATGCCAGATTTCAGAGGCTTAGACAGAGGACAGAAGCTGGAATACAGACAGGACTGCATATACATAAAGACAAAACTTTGAGATGTGGAGATCGTCTCTATGTTCCAAATGGAGAACTTTGACAGGAGTTGATGACAGAAGCACACAGTTCAACCAATTCTATTCATCCAGGAGGCACGAAGATGTACAGAGACTTGAGACAATAATACTGGTGGCATGAAATGAAGAGGCAGATAGCACGCTTTGTGGCCAAGTGCCTGGTGTGTCAGCAAGTCAAGGCTGAGCATCAGAGATCTGCAGGATTGCTTCAACCGCTCCCTATACCGGAGTAGAAATGGGAGCATATCACTATAGACTTTTTTACGGGCTTTCCGAGGAGTCCCAGTGGTCGCAATACAATATGGGTAATCATAGATAGACTCACCAAGTCCCCACACTTTTTACCCTTCAGAGTTGGACAATCGATGAAGTTCTTAGCAGACATGTACATGAGAGAGATTGTGCGCCTGCATAGAGTGCCAGTTAGCATCGTGTCTGACAGGGATACGAGGTTTATATCTTACTTTTGGCGGAGTATGCAAGAGAGTCTCGGTACTCGCCCGAAGTTTAGCACAGCGTATCACCCACAAACAGATGGCCAGTCGGAGCACACCATTTAGACATTGGAAGACATGTTAAGAGCGTGCATGCTTGACTTCGAAGGATCATGGGAGGACCATTTGCATTTGGTCGAGTTTTCCTACAACAATAGCTATCAAGCGAGCATCCAGATGGCTCCCTATGAAGCATTGTATGGAAGGAAGTATCGTTCCCCAGTATGCTAGAGCAATATAGGCGAGCAACAGAATCTCGGACCAGAGTTGGTTGTTCGTACAGTAGAGAAGGTGAAGAAGATCCAAGGGCATCTGCGAGCAGCACAGGACCGACAAAAGCCTTGGGCTAATGCGCATCGATGACCCTTAGAGTTCGAGGTTGGAGATCACGTATTTCTAAAGATCTCGCCTACTCGAGGGACTATCAGATTAGGAGGTAGAGAAAAGTTGAGTTTGAGGTACATCGGATCCTTCGATGTGTTAGAACGCGTCGGAGAGGATGCTTACAGGTTAGTCTTACCGCAGACTTTGGAAGGAGTCTATGACGTCTTCCATGTATCTCAGCTGAGGAGGTACATATCAGACTCGAGTCATGTACTTGACCATTCAGAGATCACCGTTGGCCCGAGTTTATCATACCAAGAGGAGCCTGTTGAGATCCTGGACAGGAGCGAGAAGGTACTGCGAGGTCAGACTATCCCCCTAGTCCGCGTCGCATGGAGACATCATACACTAGGAGAGTCGACTTGGGAACGCGAGGAGGATATTAGACAGCGCTATCCCCACCTTTTCGAAGGACTAGGTACGTATTAGCATTTTAAATTCAGTCAGTGTTTCTTACCATACGTATGTTTTAATTTTCAGGATGAAATGCTCTAAGGAGGGTAGATTGTAAACCCCCTCGACCAATTTAGGATTTATATTTTTATTAAATCAAGAGACTAGGATTTATTTGGAAATTAATTAGGATTATTGAGCGTCAATTATACGTCTTAATATACCCTGACGTTGCTTCGAGGTTGGAGCACCACACCAGTAGTCATCTTCCACCCAAGGTCACGAACATCTCTTAGGCATGCCAGATTACCCCTGGCCATTGTGCAACATTAAACACTCGTCATTGCGTCTCACCTTAGCTACACAATGACCGTAATTTCGTCCTGTGATTTAATTATTAATTTAATTAGTTTGGGGGCCAATTTTATCTCAAACAGGACCTAACCCAGCCCATGAACACTTCCATATGGACCAGCCCCCACTCCCTAGAGCCCTGGCCAGCCCAAACCCTAGGCCAGCCCATATACTCCATCACCACATAAATATACAAATCCCCTCATGGAAAACCCTAACACTCTTTTCTCTCCACTACCCTAAGGAAACCCTAGACGCAACCCTACTTCCCTGAACGAGATCACCCCCACCCGGCGCCAAGCTACAGCTTCCAGCGCCGCCTGAACGCCGGCACTGCCCTCCCCTACTGGACAACTCCAGCCGCCTGACCACCCAACACACACGCTGCACCACCATCTCCCTCACCATCCCCGACCCCCTCCAATACTTCCGACCGCCTCCAACATTTTCGACCACCCCTGAACCGCCGTACCCAACTGCTGCTACCGCCGTACCCGACTGTCGCTGCCGCCGTACCCGACTGCCGCTGCCGTTGTTGCACATACTGCCGTTGTCGTTGCTGCCGTGGTTGTTGTACGTTGCCGCTACTGCCGTGGTTGACTTAACGCCGGCCAGAGATCCGCCCCGCCAGAGGAGAGCCGTCAGCAAGCTCCGATCCCCCGTCTGCCACGCCTAGGTAAATGACCTATTTTCCTTCTCCTTGTATCGTGTTTAACTATATTCGTATTGTAACATCGTGTCGAGTGTCGAAGACCGGACATAAACCTAAAATTTACATTAACCCTTCATATATGAAGGGGGAAGATTAACAAGGTTTAGCATTCATTAATAACCAGCACTTTCCTTAATGATAGACTCGAATATCAAGACTTGTTTTCACCTAAAAACCTGGACATTTACATGTATACTCAAGCATGGAAAATAAGGACATAATTATGCTAAAATGTAAACAGCTTTGTAACCCATAACGCGATAATTTATTGTCATGAGATACATAGTAGCCGAGGACAGAATATGTGTACACCCTAGCTACATGCACACGCGTCACTATAGTCGACCAACCATGATCTCATGACAGTACCTAGAATAGCGTCATAATTAAGCAAGTATTTTCCTTAGTGTCTGATGTTAGATTTCTATATTATATTGGTGTGTTTAGGATTATTGGATCAGCAAGGAGATACCGCAGGAGCAGGCTTTTGGCATTCACAGCTTGAGGACTCAGGCAAGATACCTTATCATATTTATTGTCTAATTTAAATTATGCATAAGTTGTATTGTATTCTTGTTGCTTTCCTTTTATACAACTATGCGCGTCCGAGATTTACTAGGGTGTTGTCGACAGATACGTCGATGATTAGTATACTTGACCTTGTTCGTAGTTGACTCACCCCATTGGAGGATACGCTGATATCTTCTGAGACCTGACACTTCTACACGTTCGTGGTGACAATTTCATGTTGGGATGCGGGTTCGCGTGCTCGACTAGCTATCAGCGCGTGAGACGTGCATCATGGTTAGTAAGTAATTCAGGATTATTTCAGTGTAGAGACTTGGCATTTAGATACGGAGTATGCACGTCGAGTATTCGACTTGGATATATACATTGGGCGGGGAGGACGACCAGTAGGCATATGGGACACCCCACTCCTTTATACAGACACTGCACTCGCGGAGTGATACGGACGTATATATATTACTGACACCACGTTCTGTAGAGTGTTGGACGTTACTTGGATATATTATAGATACCACACTCTATAGAACATCGGACGTATTGTATTCATGCGCCCGTGTTATAGGGGGCATGTGTGGCATATACTAGCCGGTTGTCACGACTGGTGAATTACGTCAGCATATGTCTAGCCTACACCTTCCCATATACTCACAGTTGTCCTCACATTGCATTCACTTAGATGGTTAGCACACCTTTTATTGTATTTATTTTATTCAGTATTTATATATATGACATGCATCTATGTATTTTGTTACGTCCCTCTGAGGACTTGGTACCTTTCCAGATTTGGACGAGGCATATTACCCTATAGTGTACAGCCCAGGACAGGAGACGAGGTTCGCTACCGCTGAGGAGCTAGAGGTGCTACCGTCAGAGTTTTCGTGATCACTTGGTAGGCCTTCTACCTAGGATTGGGAGCATCATTATCAAGACAGCCGATGCCCTAGTCATTATTCTTTTATCTATCATTTCAGTACTTCTATTTTGTCATAGTAGTGGGTTTGTTTCCACCAGACATTCTTGGTTGTACTATGATATCTTGAGACTGGTGTTTATCTTCCAGCAGTTTATTTAGTACTTCTTGCTGTTTATATTATGGATGAGATTAGATTACTTGTTGCTCATACATATATTGGGATATATTAGTATTTAGGACAGCGTAGCACTCTTCGTTAGGATCCATTAAATTGGAATATCCTCGGAGATGTGACAGCTGGCTATTGTCACGTGGCCTAGTTCGTGTAATTTTGGACTGGAACGTGACAGTGTTAGTGTGTGGTTGCTTGGAACAACAGCCAGGTGCTATGGTGTGTGCTGCTCGAGAAATGGAATAATAGGTGCTCAGTTGCTTAGTATCAGTATCATGGGGAGTATAAAATATAGGTAAGTAACTGAAGTGTAAGTATGCAGGCAGTTTGATAATTAGGTGCAGACGTTAGGTTGTGCTATTACCTGCAGGAGGGTAACTAGAGGGGGGCACACTCGAGTGATGCTTTGAAGAATCATAATAGGCAATATTTTAGAATTGAGTATGCAGGTATGGAAACTGGGTCAGAGTCACCTATTCAGCAGTTGTATCTAGTATTGCAGCAACTTGAGTATCAGTAATTGATATTTCGTTGTAGTTGAATTAGTTAAGAGCAGTATATCAGATATTGTATTAGAAGGGTAGGTTGAGACTTAATTGATGGCAGTGGTTAAGTAGGTTGGTTTAGTGAATTAGTTAGAGGTGAGTTTCAGTCGGTGTCAGTTAATACGAGTAGTAGCTAGTATGATTTGGAGTAAATGTTTAGGAGCAGTCACTGCACAGTTGGAAGATAGTGTACTTGCTGTGAAGTATAACTAGTAAGTATCACCTACCTGGGAATTCAGAGAGATAGGTGTTAGCTATTAGTTTAGAAGTTAACAATTGATGAGGATGGTTTAAGACTTCATTAGTAATATTGGTGGGTAGTTAGTACTAGTTAAATTAGGATAGTTAGATAACTATTAGTCTGGTAGCAGATAATTATGGTGTAATAGTTAATTGGTGAGTTTAGTTATTAAGTCATGCTAGTATATGCAGTTAGTCTCGATACTGACAGTTAGTATATTTGTGCTAGTATTAATTGTTTGGTAGTTAGTTATATGAGTATCATATAGGTATATATATACATGACAACTGTTAGCTACTATTAGGTAGTGTACATATAGATAGTTAGTTAATGATAAGTTTTGGCTAAGGTAATACCTAGTTTAATTAGTGAGAATTCATTAAATGACCAAATAGACTAGTTAGTTTGGTGTGGACCTAGTTTAGCTAGTATTGACTAATTTGTACCCAATCTTGACCCAATTACCTTAGTGTGACCTAGTATAGCCTAGTAGAGCATGTATAGTTGCATTATAGCTCATTATTATTTATTTATACCCAATTTTGACATGATATCAATATTTAGGTGACATTAACACCAGCACGGACATCGAGTGACAGCTTTTGTTCCAGACAGAGGCGAGTATATCTCTAGTGGTTTCCTTATTTGACTGTATCTAAGATTCTTGCTTTTAGTATTGCTTTATTTGATTTCTGACATGATGGTATATACGGATTAGTACACCTTGGATCCCCGTCATGAGATGTTCTCATTCGTGGTCACCTACTTCGTGATTATATGACGTTAGACCATGATCAATATGCGTGATATTACAGACCGTGCATAGTGATACCGTGTCAGAACGTGTCGTGATTTGTATCCGTATACTAGTCGGGGTTTGGGGAAATGTTAGTTGGATATGTGATCATACCTTATAGAACGTGATATATTTATGTGATAGCCCGTGATAGCTAGTGGACCATGCAACACACGCGTGGTCATGCTAGCTCCCCTATTTGATTATATACCGTGTTAGGCCCAAGCCGATCATATATCTTGCTAATGTTTCATGGCACAAGTTTAGTATTATATTTCCTTATTCCAGTTCTTTACTTGATGATTCCTTGCTCAGTTGCTCTTAGAATATTTACATTAACCCCATAATATCTCTTTGCTATGCTTAGTTATATTCTAGATATTTTCCATCATTTATTGCCTTTACTATTGTTGTTTCATAGTTTCTGTCAATTAATGGAATTGTTATTGGTTTGTATTCGCTCCATCCTAATTGGATATATTTTTAGATGACTCACTTAAGGACTGGTGTCCCACGTACTATGGACCTCAAGGGGATGAGCCAGTAGAGCCGGTTGAGCCTATGCCCATAGAGCCTATCACTACCACGTTCCGAAAACAGGGATATTTTCGACTTTTAATAATATTTAATATTATGGTAATTACAATTAAGTAATTGCATGACAGTATATTTAATTTAAATAATTATGTGATGTGTAATTAAATATATAATTATTACAGTGTTTATTTGTTTTGAGCTAACAGACTTGACCTAGAAGCCCAGTAGATGAACGCCTGTCCGAATTATGGAATTCGGTATTAAATTGTTTTATCTAGAATTTAATTATTGGACATTTTAATTAACTACCGTAATTTATTTAATTATTTGCGCATTGCCTTTGCTTCGATATTTGGAGCGCTACCCTGACTTTTGTCTTCCAACAAATTTCACAATCTTGCCCTAGACATGCCCGCCTTCCTTTCTGCTATTTTTGCAACTCATAATTATGCTCTTTGTGCATTTTTCTAGCCGCACAAAAATCGTCGCGGACGTTTATTTAATTCCTAAATAAATTCCTATTTTTGTATCGTTGAGCGTTCCAATCGAAATTGGAGGCAAATCTTGACCTATTTTTTGTGCGGCCCAAATTAGGGTAATATTATGTTCTGAGTCTTCTTTATTATTGGTATTGAAGACCTGGCCTGATTTTGGCCCCATGTACTCCTAATTAATTTTAGAACACAATTTGTATTTATTTCTAATTAAATTGATGATACTATTTTAACCGATTCTGAAAATCCCAATTTAATTCCAGTGCCCAGCTATTTGAGCCCGTACCAAACATACAGCGCCCCCTGACCCTACAAAACACCGGACACCGAATTGCCCGCCAAATTTTTGTCATTTCATGCGTCTGTGCAAATACCCAAATTTAAGGGGGCTAATTTGCACATTTACATTTTTGGTGTCAACACCCATTTGTTTAAACAATGAGGGAGCCCTAATAATTTTAATTAAACCTCACCCTCATTCCTACATGAATTATTTTCTCCATGACCAATCTGGACCACACATTTAATGGGCCAATCCTAACCCTTGATTTCACACACTCTCTCCCTATATAATGTCATGTCACATCAAACCCTAATCCCTAGAAAACCTAGGTTTCCCCACCTACTCACAAGCCCCCACATTCTCACAAGCCTCCAACGTAGGAGTTCTTCTTTCTTCTTCTCCTTCTTCCTTTCTTCTTCTGTTTCCTTTCTTCTTCTTCTTCTTCTTCTTCTTCTTCTTCTTCTTTTACTTTGAATTTAAATTCAAGAGATAGAAAGGGGGGAACACTGTTCACCCACCCCGACTTCCTCTGTGCTCCGGTGGCCCTCTCTGTGCTCCGGCGGCCCGCTGGCAGCCACCCCGACCTGCTCAGCCCTCGGGCGGCTAACCCACCATCCCGAGCCACCATCAGCCGACCCGCTGTCTACTCCGGCACCGCCCTAGACAAGCCCCCCGACTTCATGTTCTGTTCTCCGGCCCCCTCTGAACTCCGGCAGCCCGGCCTAACCCCGAGCCCCTCACCTCTGCAACTCCTCCCTCCGCCGAACAGTCCCCCACTCCGGCTGCTCCTCCCCCATTCCTCCCTGCCAAGCTCCCTCTCCGGCGTGGGCAGCCACCCTCCGGCCCTAGCCCCCACGCGACCGGAGCAGCAACAGCAGCTCCCTGTTGCTCTTCTCCCCGCGGCTTCACGAGCCGGGATCGACCCCGGCCATCAACCGGCCAACCCCCTCGACTCCTCCCTCATCCTCCCTCAGGCGGCCAACCACCACCATCAAGCCCAGTTTTTCCCCCCGCTGCTCTCAATCATCACCACCACTACTTCCACCGCCAGCCAGTCCTCCCTCCTGCCGTACTCCTGCCGGCAAGCATTCCTCCCTCTGCTGTGAGTTTCCTCCTCCCCTCTTCCCTCTTCACAGATGTTGTATATATATATATATATATATATATATATATATATATATATATATATATATATATATATATATATATATGTATATATAACAAATGTAATGTGTATGTGCATATATGACTAATATATATGTATTTGTATGTATATAATTAATGTGTAGAAATATATGTATATACGTATGAGTATAAATTCATATATGTATATGTATATTATTTATTTAATTAATGTTGAATACGCATATATGCATAGTATATAAATACATTAGTAATGTATAATTTAAGATATGTATATTATTTATTTTATTAATATTTAATTGTATAAGTATAGTATGTATTTAAATAAATTGTATAATTATAGTATGTATAATTAATTGTATAAATATGTATTTAATTAATGCATATATATATGTATGTATATTGGGTATTTTTATATGGTATAAAATTAATTTGGTGAATTAATATTAGTATGTTTAAGAATGATGTTGACAATATATATATGTATATTCTAAAAATGTACTTTTGCACATATATGATATATACGTATTTTGGTATATAAAATGTAATAGTATACGTACTATTTTGGTATAAATATATATATATATATATATATATCTTTATTGTTCAATTGGTATAGTATAATAAGTATATATGTATCCCTACTAGATGACCCTAGTTGACTAGTGCCCTGCCTGGCATGGCCCTGAGGCCAGTGTTTATAGACTGTGTGTTAGGGTAGCACCGGATACAAGTGTTATTATGATATGTTTTTAGGACTGTTGCTTCACCCAGGGGATATTCTGGGACAGGACATCAATAATTACCAGCTAAGGACCCAAGGCAAGTACATTCTCTGATAATTTCTAATTCCTTGATAATTTTTATAAGTTCAATAATCATGAAATGTTACATCTGAATCCTTGACACTGTGCTACACGGACTAGTAAAGCTTGGATCTGCAGTCATGAGATGTTACATTGATTATCGTATTGACATTGTACACGACATGTATATTAGACATCGTACATGATAGATTGGACTTGCTCATGTATCGTGACGTGTCATGGTTGGATCCACATTACTAGTTAGGGGCGGGAAAGTAGTTAGTAAGAAATGTGATCATACCTTATACAGTATAGAACAATGTAAGTGTTAATCATGCTCTTCACTCATGATTAGCCAGGCCCTATAGCTATCGTACATGTTCCCAAGCCGATCACATTTTGAAACTACTATTTCAAACACTTAGAATAGATTATAGTTCTCTATTTAAATCATATACTACATCACCCGTATATGATACTGTTTCTTGTTCTTTTCATTTTCATACATGCACTGACTGTATCATATTGCCTATTGCCTGTCTCTTTACATTGCCTGTCTCTTTTTAATTGCCATTGCATTTATTTCACTGTCTTCTCAGTAGCTAGCATCACATGTTTATTGCTTTATAGTCCTTATCAATTTAATGGAACTGTTATTTGAGATTGTACTTTGCTCCTTCCTGACTGGAAACATTTTTCCAGACTATGCCTTAGAGGATCGGGAGCCAACACTTTATGGACCATATGGTGAGTAGCTACACTTGGGCTTGATAGTTAGTTGTGATTCTGGGAGGTCTAGCCGGAATCACCAATCTTCTAGTTAGTTCTTTTAGCAGACTATTTGGTACCGGATTTGTCTCCGGCATTTTTGATGAGACTTGGATATTTGTTTAGTTAGATCATTACTTTTTGACTTGTGTTGTATTTAATTTTGTTCGATATCTTATCGTGTTGTAATCCTGTGATTGAGTATGTGTTCATTTTATTTGTGTCATTCGTGCCTCCTTATGGAGATTGGATGCTTGTGTGAGATTGGCTAGATAGTATCAAGACCTTGACAGCGTTCTACCGCCGATGCTGCGGCGTAGGCTGGACGTACCCGCGTACTCGTGCCCCAATTCCGGGTGTGGATCGTGACACATTTTTAGTGGTGGCCCATGCAGGACAGACTTTGCGAGTTATGCGATATCGTAGTAGTGTGGCATCTTTGTTACACTATTGCGTGCCTGCGATAGGATCTAGGACATAGGATACTAGGACGAGAGCGAATACTCAATCACAATTCCTTGAGAGATTCCTGGGATGACCCCTGAGAATCTTGTTAAAACTTTCAATTTAAAATCATTCCCTTGTTCCGTCCATTCTCACTTGTTTATTGTTGATCAGGTATTAAATTAGGATTTTGATTTCATGGTAGGGTTTGATTTTGTATCAAATAAATTTGCAGACTAATTTATGGTATTATCTGATGATGCACGTCGATGAGGACAGTAAAAAAGATAATACTAGGGCTATTGGACTACTAGATATGGATTTAAATTATAATTTGAAGATTGAAAACGAATAGCATTTTTGAATTTTTAGAAGTTGAGATATTATGTTATTAAAATTTTATTTTTGAGGATTCAGATTCGATTCAATGAACCTAGACAAGTCTGTAAGGATTTTTTGTGATTAAGTTTTTCACTCCAGTATTTAGATAATTGATCTTGAGGAAAGTATATGCATTTTACTTTAAAATTTATTCGAGGAGTTATTTTGAGGAATTTATTTTGAGGATAAAAATCTTATAGTGGAAGAGATATATTAGTATATAAGTAGATGGGATGCATGTGTAAGGATCTGTTGACTTGAGCATGATTGAGATCTCACTGCCAACTGGCTTGGTTGTCCATCTAGGGTTGTATTAGAAAGAGCAGTACTTAGTATGGTGTGTTGTATTTGATATGCACTTGAGTGATAAGAATAACTAGTATCAGCGATTGCCGTAGGTAAGGAAGCTAGCAGTGAGTATGTTTCTAGTAGAACTGTGGTACCTAGGGAGTAGAGGTATCAGACCATGGATGTATCTTTGACCTGTGCAATTACAACTAGGAATGTTATTCCAATCTATTTATCTTGAATGTTGCTTCTTTAGAACTGTACTGTCCTTCCTTGATGATATCGCATTTTTGCCTAAATTGATTCTTTGGTATCTGTCTTCAGGATGTCATCGCAGACACGGTTTATGAGAGCGGGAACATCAGCTTTAGAGGGGTCTGCCACCTCTCCACCTGAGGGACAGACAGCTGTAGTTTCTCCTACATCTCCGATGCATGTAGGAGTGTCTGCACTTTTCGGGGATCCTCCTCCCCCACCTGTTCAGAGGATAGCCGCAGATGTGACGGACAACCTTCCTCCTCCACCGACTCCAATTCCCGGAGGTTTGCCCATTGACGGGGCGCAGATGTTTACCTTGATCCAGGGCATGGTAGATGCCCAGAGAGTGACGGCAGACGCTCAGCGAGTTCAAGCTGAGGCTCAGAGGGTGCAAGCAGAAGCGCACCAGGCACAAACCAAGCTGATGAGAGAAAACATGGAGAATGCTCATCAGGTGACTCTCCAAGCTTTGGAGAGAGTAGCACAGTACCAACAGTTTCCTGGCCAGCAACAGCAGAGATCAGGCACTATAGTGGACTTTAAAAGGATGATGCCTCGAGAGTTCAAAGGCACCGAAGGGATACTATACGCTGACGACTGGCTAGAGGATATAGAGAGGAGCCTGCGATTGACCCAGATTCCGGAGAACTTGCAGATAGAAGCCGCTGGCAGTCAGATGTTCGATATCGCACTCACGTGGTATCGCACGGAGCCGAGAATTACTGCACAAGGACTTACTTGGGAGACCTTCAAGGAGCTCTTCAAGGAGAAGTTCTTTCCCGACGTGGCATTGGGAACCTTGGAAAGTCAGTTTCATGACTTAGTTCAAGGAAACATGTCGGTCGATGAGTACGCTGCAGAATTCTGTAGATTGAGCCGTTTTGCATCGTCCATGATTCGAGACCCAGGAGATCGAGCTCGAAAATTTAGAAAAGGGCTGACGAGAGAGATTAGGTCGCGTACTTCTGGTCGTCGTACCGCTACCTTTGAGGCTATCTTGATGGATGCTCAGATTGCAGAAGAGGATCTGGATCTCAGGCCTAAGAGGAGTCACAATACTTTTGGAGATACGAATGGTAGCACAGGACCAGCCAAGCATCCCCGTATTCAGCACCAACAGCAGTACCAAGTACCATTTCATATTCAGCAACAACCAGGGACATTTCAGCATCCACCGCAGTACCTAGCACCAGTTCCTATCCAGCAACATCCATGGGCATATCAGTATCAACAACAGTACCAGGCACCAGTCCGTGTTCAGCAGAATCAGCAACAGCCTCCGAGAGAGACACAGCAGACTTGTCATTTCTGTAAGAAGCCAGGTCACCTTTGGGAGAGCTGTAGAACGAGGCTAGGACTTTGTTTGCACTGCGGCGCTGCGGGACATCGAGTAAGGGATTGTCTTCTAGCCCCTTATCTTCCCGGCCAGCGCGCAGTTTCAGATTATAGAGATCCAGTTAGGCTACCTGTGGAACCGTATATTGCTCAGCACCCGCAAAGGGAACCACCCCAGCAGGGCGGGGCATTTGCGATGACGGTCGAGGAGACCGATACTGCAGGTAATGTGTTAGCAGGTTCTGTTCTATCCTTTCTTCTGTTCCTATCTACTTGATTGATTGATTGATACCTTAGTACCGTAGCTTGCATGTATGATTTTCTTGTTATAATGTAGTTAGTAGTATACCATGATACAGAGACTGCAATACTATGACAATAGATACCATGACCGTACGTATCCCCCTTAGATTGTATGTTGTATGATTGTAGGAAAGATTTTTCTTGGACCATGATTATTGGGGTTTGACCATGACGAAGATTCATGAAGGAGTTATGACTTGACAAGAGAGACAAGATGATTAAAATTCGAGGATAAACATTGATTTAAATAGAGGGTTAAGAAATTAACATGGCATAATTGGTGGTTTATTAATTCCAGGAAGATTATGATGTAATTAAATTGGTTATTAAAATTTGGAAATTTTGGAAGACTATCATTATATTTATTTGGTTGCAAGTTATGAATTTTTTAAAATGTTATATTTGGATGTTGCATTTGGAGAATCCTTAAGTATCGCATTGTTGAGTATTTTGAGGAAAGAGAAAATCGAGGAATAAAATTATTGATGGACTAATGTTTGAATTCGAACTTTTGGGATGAGATTTACATTTTCTATATGTGCATTGATTAAAATCAAATTAGAGGAGCGGATATTAAATTTCGAGTATTGAATTATTAACTAAAAAAAAATTGGGGAATTTTTTGATAAAAATGGACTTTGATTTCATTTCGAGGATTTTTCCGGAATGCAATAATTTCAGAATTTTTGAAAATTGTGAAAGGACATTGAGGATTATTACCTGATTTCATGGATAATGAATTTAAACTTTGAGGGAAATAATAATGTGCATGAATAAATGCTACCTTGAGGATTTTAAATTTCGGGGACGAAATTCTTTTAAGGAGGGTAGACTTGTCACTACCACGTTCCGAAAACAGGGATATTTTCGACTTTTAATAATATTTAATATTATGGTAATTACAATTAAGTAATTGCATGACAGTATATTTAATTTAAATAATTATGTGATGTGTAATTAAATATATAATTATTACAGTGTTCATTTGTTTTGAGCTAACAGACTTGACCTAGAAGCCCAGTAGATGAACGCCTGTCCGAATTATGGAATTCGGTATTAAATTGTTTTATCTAAAATTTAATTATTGAAGATTTTAATTAACTACCGTAATTTATTTAATTATTTGCGCATTGCCTTTGCTTCAATATTTGGAGCGCTACCCTGACTTTTGTCTACCAACAAATTTTACAATCTTGCCCTAGACATGCCCGCCTTCCATTCTGCTATTTTTGCAACTCATAATTATGCTCTCTGTGCATTTTTCTAGCCGCACAAAAATCGTCGCGGACGTTTATTTAATTCCTAAATAAATTCCTATTTTTGTATCGTTGAGCGTTCCAATCGAAATTGGAGGCAAATCTTGACCTATTTTTCGTGCGGCCCAAATTAGGATAATATTCTGTTCTGAGTCTTCTTCATTATTGGTATTGAAGACCTGGCCTAATTTTGGCCCCATGTACTCCTAATTAATTTTAGAACACAACTTGCATTTATTTCTAATTAAATTGAGGATACTATTTTAATCGATTCTGAAAATCCTAATTTAATTCCAGTGCCCTGCTATTTGAGCCCGTACCAAACATACAGCGCCCCCTGACCCTACAAAACACCGGACACCGAATCGCCCGCCAAATTTTCGTTATTTCATGCGTCTGTGCAAATACCTAAATTTAAGGGGGCTAATTTGCACATTTATATTTTTGGTGTCAACACCCATTTGTTTAAACAATGAGGGAGCCCTAATAATTTTAATTAAACCTCACCCTCATTCCTACATGAATTATTTTCTCCATGACCAATCTGGACCACACATTTAATGGGCCAATCCTAACCCTTGATTTCACACACTCTCTCCCTATATAATGTCATGTCACATCAAACCCTAATCCCTAGAAAACCTAGGTTTCCCCACCTACTCACAAGCCCCCACATTCTCACAAGCCTCCAACGTAGGAGTTCTTCTTTCTTCTTCTCCTTCTTCCTTTCTTCTTCTCTTTCCTTTCTTCTTCTTCTTCTTCTTCTTCTTTTACTTTGAATTTAAATTCAAGAGATAGAAAGGGGGGAACACTGTTCACCCACCCCGACTTCCTCTGTGCTCCGGCGGCCCTCTCTGTGCTCCGGCGGCCCGCTGGCAGCCACCCCGACCTGCTCAGCCCTCGGGCGGCTAACCCACCATCCCGAGCCACCATCAGCCGACCCGCTGTCTACTCCGGCACCGCCCCAGACAAGCCCCCCGACTTCCTGTTCTGTTCCCCGGCCCCCTCTGAACTCCGGCGGCCAGGCCTAGCCCCGAGCCCCTCACCTCTGCAACTCCTTCCTCCGCCGAACAGTCCCCCACTCCGGCTGCTCCTCCCCCATTCCTCCCTGCCGAGCTCCCTCTACGGCGTGGTCAGCCACCCTCCGGCCCGAGCCCCCACGCGACCGGAGCAGCAACAGCAGCTCCCTGCTGCTCTTCTCCCCGCGGCTTCACGAGCCGAGATCGACCCCGGCCATCAACCGGCCAACCCCCTCGACTCCTCCCTCATCCTCCCTCAGGCGGCCAACCACCACCATCAAGCCCAGTTTTTTCCCCCGTTGCTCTCAATCATCACCACCACTACTTCCACCGCCGGCCAGTCCTCCCTCCTGTCGTACTCCGACCGGCAAGCATTCCTCCCTCTGCTGTGAGTTTCCTCCTCCCCTCTTCCCTCTTCACAGATGTTGTATATATATATATATATATATATATATATATATATATATATATATATATATATATATATATATATATATATATATATATATATATATATATGTATATATGTATATGTATATATAACAAATGTAATGTGTATGTGCATATATGACTAATGTATATGTATTTGTATGTATATAATTAATGTGTAGAAATATATGTATATACGTATGAGTATAAATTCATATATGTATATGTATATTATTTATTTAATTAATGTTGAATACGCATATATGCATAGTATATAAATACATTAGTAATGTATAATTTAAGATATGTATATTATTTATTTTATTAATATTTAATTGTATAAGTATAGTATGTATTTAAATAAAATGTATAATTATAGTATGTATAATTAATTGTATAAATATGTATTTAATTAATGCATATGTATATGTATGTATATTGGGTATTTTTATATGGTATAAAATTAATTTGGTGAATTAATATTAGTATGTTTAAGAATGATGTTGACAATATATATATGTATATTCTAAAAATGTACTTTTGCACATATATGATATATACGTATTTTGGTATATAAAATGTAATAGTATATGTACTATTTTGGTATAAATATATATATATCTTTATTGTTCAATTGGTATAGTATAATATGTATATATGTATCCCTACTAGATGACCCTAGTTGACTAGTGCCCTGCCTGGCATGGCCCTGAGGCCAGTGTTTATAGACTGTGTGTTAGGGTAGCACCTGATACAAGTGTTATTGTGATATGTTTTTAGGACTATTGCTTCACCCAGGGGATATTCTGGGACAGGACATCAATAATTACCAGCTAAGGACCCAAGGCAAGTACATTCTCTGATAATTTCCAATTCCTTGATAATTTCTATAAGTTCAATAATCATGAAATATTACATCTGAATCCTTGACACTGTGCTACACGGACTAGTATAGCTTGGATCTGCAGTCATGAGATGTTACATTGATTATCGTATTGACATTGTACACGACATGTATATTAGACATCGTACATGATAGATTGAACTTGCTCGTGTATCGTGACGTGTCATGGTTGGATCCACATTACTAGTTGGGGGCGGAGAAGTAGTTAGTAAGAAATGTGATCATACCTTATACAGTATAGAACAATGTAAGTGTTAATCATGCTCTTCACTCATGATTAGCCAGGCCCTATAGCTATCGTACATGTTCCCAAGCCGATCACATTTTGAAACTACTATTTCAAACACTTAGAATAGATTACAGTTCTCTATTTAAATCATATACTACATCACCCGTATATGATACTGTTCCTTGTTCTTTTCATTTTCATACATGCACTGACTGTATCATATTGCCTATTACCTGTCTCTTTACATTGCCTGTCTCTTTTTAATTGCCATTGCATTTATTTCACTGTCTTCTCAGTAGCTAGCATCACATGTTTATTGCTTTATAGTCCTTATCAATTTAATGGAACTGTTATTTGAGATTGTACTTTGCTCCTTCTTGACTGGAAACATTTTTCCAGACTATGCCTTAGAGGATCGGTAGCCAACACTTTATGGACCATATGGTGAGTAGCTGCACTTGGGCTTGATAGTTAGTTGTGATTCCGGGAGGTCTAGCCGGAATCACCAATCTTCTAGTTAGTTCTTTTAGCAGACTATTTGGTACCGGATTTATCTCCGGCATTTTTGATGAGACTTGGATATTTGTTTAGTTAGATCATTACTTTTTGACTTGTATTGTATTTAATTTTGTTCGATATCTTATCGTGTTGTAATCCTGTGATTGAGTATGTGTTCATTTTATTTGTGTCATCCGTACCTCCTTATGGAGATTGGATGCTTGTGTGAGATTGGCTAGATAGTATCAAGACCTTGACAGCGTTCTACCGTCGATGCTGCGGCGTAGGCTGGACATACCCGCGTACTCGTGCCCCAATTCCGGGTGCGGGTCGTGACAGAGCCACCTATTATTGATCCTCCTGTTGTAGACACTTAGATATTTTCATAAGTTGTATTTAACTACTTAGACTTATGTGGCATGTATTTTCCTATTATGAGATTATGGAGTTTAGACTTGGCTTTGTGTTGTATTGTGAGACTCTGGTACTTCTCTTTATTTTTATTTCATATCGTGCTCTTCTTCCCATAGTTTGATATTGTGATTAAGTATTATTTCCTTTGTAACATTATTATATTACTCCTCCGTTTGGAGTTGAGATGACATTGACAGGTACCCTTATATATTATGTGAGATAGTTGGATTATATTGTTGACTTAGAATAGCGTTCTACGTCGTTCTTACGACGTAGGCTGGGCGTAGTTCACCACTCGTGCCCTTATTTCGGGTGCGGGTCGTGATACTAATGTATCTCATGTACAAAGGCAGAGTCTGCCCTCCTCCTCCTTTTCTCTTTCCCCTTATGAATTATGCGAACTTATTGTACAAAAAAGTAAGGATAGAGATCCCTCCGACCTTGCAACGGTGTTTCTAATGAACATCGTTGCAATTGTCACAAAGTTGTAATTGAATGGTGTTATGCATCAGCAAAATGGTCTGTGTTTGACAGATTGACCTACACTATGTCTCCCAAACCTCGACATATAAAAAATTTTGAAAACCAGTTCTATGATGACGAACCTCTCCTTGCTTCAGCATACATAGCTTCGTATCTTCCCCGTGGCAGAAGAAAATCAAGACGAAGTTCTTCAAGAACACCTAGCTAGAGGAGATTTGACTAACTCATTGACTCCTTTGAAGAAGTATACCAAAATACTCGTTCTCTAAGATGGGAGCTCGGTCTTCGCGGGAATCCCCATTCCTCAGAATCTGAGGCTGGGGGTAGCAATCCCCCTAATTATGAAATTGATAGTGTAGACTCTAACTACACGACTCTTTCTACCAATCCCTCTGTTGTACACACAGATGTTAGGGTTTATGCTGTCGGTGATGAATAAGACGCTTCTCTATCAGAACCCACCAAATAATGCCTCAACTCATTAGAGGCCACTCTAAGAGATATGCACACCATGATGCAAAATATGCATCAAATAATGACTGCTTAATATTCTGCTACACCCGTACATGTCCAAGTGGCTTCATTCATATCTGTACAGCCTACTCCTGGAATAATATCTCTGCAGGATAACACAAATCCAGAAGCAGTCATAAACCAAGAGTCAGCAATGTCAACTCTTAATCCTCTTAATATTGGGAGTAGACCTCTGCCGATAATAATACATGTTCAACTGGGATCTTATCATTCAATTGCACCACTCCGACCAGAAGATCCCCATGAAGCTATCCGGGAGTTGCATGCACAGGTCTATGTTTTAAAGAACAAAGACCAACTCCGCAAGCTGGGGGTGAAACAGCCTTATCCTCCTCATTGGGATAATATTCCATTCTCTCCTAAATACAAGCCTCAATCAATAGTCTTGTTTGAAGGCCGGACATCACCGAGCCAATATATTAATTACTTTAATATGATGATGGATCATCTGCAGAAAGAAGATGCTCTCTTTACCGGATTATTCGTGGGATGCTTGACTGGCATAGCCTACGATTGGTATCGCAGCTTACCAAATAACTGCATATCCTCGTTTGATGACATAAAATATATTTTTCTCTCACGATTCTATGAGGGAGGCATGGATATGACATTGTCTTCACTCATCGATATCAAACAAAAGGAGAAGGAATCTGCTCTTGAATTCATAGACCATTTCAGGCAAGCAACTCTAAAATTACCCTCCGGTATTCCAGACTCCGCATTCATTGATACTTGCAAAAAGAACCTACTGTCTATAGTAGGGTTCTAGATAGGTACAACTAAATTTCAAGACTGGATAGCGTTCATCATTCGAGCCAAACCCGCTGAAGGTAATGCAAAGGTGGCACTTAATTTGGGGTTACAAATGACCAATGCGGAAGAAAATCGTTCCTCCAACAGTGCGAATAATCGCAACAACAAAGGAAATGAGGCATTGGCAATAAACCTGTCAAAGCCACCCACTTCTCCTCCAACAAAAAGCCTCTAGAGTCTTCCAGGCCTAAGGAAGAATATTCCATTGACGAGAACGATATCTACAGTATTTTTGAATGTTTGATAAAAAGTAACAAGTTGCAGTTGCCTGACATCAAACGACCAAATATGGCCGGTAAAACAGATGACCCAAAGTACTACTTTTACCATCAGTATATACATCATCCTACCAAGGCTTGTTATGTCTTGAAAAGAAAAATCCAATAGTTGATATAAGCTAAAGCTATCACCCTTCTCAATGAGGAGAAGACGGTCACCGCCAATATGGTGTCTCTTCAATTCGACAATTTTATATCACAAGAAATCCCAAACGGTGTCATCCTAATACCTCAAATTACGATAGAAGTGGTAAATGTTTTGCCTTCTCAAAGTCAAACAGAGGGGTTGGTGCCACTTACCACAGATCATGGCAAGATTATGTGGATTCATCCCAACCTGTTGCCAGATTGGGACCAGTGAGCAGCATCTTCCAATTCAAAATCCAAGAAGGGTAAAAAGTATAAATCATGCAATATGACTTCTTCAGATCATCACTCGGACAGAGATCAAGATCAACATCAAGAAGATGTATCTCTCGAGAGTAGATTTTAAAATCTAAAAATTACCTCTCCAGGCTCTACTCACAAGTTTCGTTTGACACACCGACAATAGTACTTGATTGGCAGTGTTCTGCTGTATAAGGCACAACAAATCTTAATTGCTTATGAAGGTATTCCTACAAAAAAAATTTCTCCTCCTGCTACAACAAGTAGAGCATCGATCTCAACTCAAATGCTTGAGGCAAACGTCCCCAATTTTATCAATACATCTGACAATCTGTACGATTGATGCAAAATATGGGATGTGACTTCCAGAAAGCTGAAGATTTAAACTTTGGCAAGGGGCAATGTATTCCTCAACAACTCCAAGAAAATTCGAACAAATCCCATAGTGGATTGGGTTACGATAAAACTAGCCCACAGACTCGCTCCAAATAGTGGCATGATAAAAAAAACTTAAGTCTTGTAACATGGTACTTCTTTCACCGATGCCTGAAGAAAAATCCATTACTGGTACCAGGTCTAGCAAAGATTATCATAAAACTTAAGAATCTGTCATGGAAGATGTTCCTGACACTCTTTCTACTCTGTCAACTCATGTTGCTCTGGTCACAACCGAAGCAGATCCTTCGAAGCCTACTATGGCAGAAAAAAGGAAGTAAAAGGAAATATGCTGCAATAAATCCTTGAAGAAGAATATACCCCCAAGGACTTAAAAAGCCCTACAATTTTGACATATTGTCATAATTGGCCAATATCCCAGCCCAACTTTCCATATTCGAGTTACTTCATTTGTCAAAGGAGACTCGTGAACGAAGCTCTGATACATGCAGACTCATGCTTAGCTCACCTCAAAACTCTTGATGAAGTGTCATTAGTATGTCCTCAATGCCACAGCATGATCGAGAAGATTTCTAACATCACCTTCACGCAAAATAACATGCTACTCAAGGATAATCAACATAACTGACCTCTTTATTATACTAGTTACATCGGATCTATCAAGGTGAACCAGATTTACATTGACCCTGCTTCTTCACACAACATCATTTCTAAAATCCTACTGAGAGGATTAAAGATACTAATGCATAACCTATCTACTACTAGCACTACTATTCTACGCTTCAATGCTGGAAGGAGTAAACTGCTGGGAAATATACACCAAAAAATTTAGATAGGAGATCTACGTACTGAAATCGTATGCTATGTGATTGACTCTGACGTATGATATAATATTTTTTTGGGATGACCATGGATATACGAGCTTAAAATTGTGTCCTTCACTCTATATCAATAATTCAAATATGTGAACAGTAGGGGAGAAGTCAAAATTAAGGTAGCTGACCTCAACCTATTCAAAGGTGTCGAAGCCTATTTCGCTGACTCTGCACTCTATACACCAAAGTATATGAAAGAAGAAGCTAATCAAACTAGTGATGAAGATGAAGACACCCCAAAATAAGATCCTTTGATAATTCGAGTCAAAGGACGTACTAATCTTCTAACTCCTTCAAAGCCTCTCAACATCAACCTACAAAAACTACCTCCATTGGTCATCAACCTTTGATGCAATAGACAACCAATACTGAAGAATGAGCCCCTTTTTATCGACCTTCATCATAACAAGCAACTAACATCAGTGAGTCAACCCCGAGTCATCAATCTTGCCAAGCCTCCTGTCAAGGCTGAAGATTCTGCTAACTATGTGGAAGATAAAGAAATCTTATATTTCATGAGTAAAGAAGGCACTAGTTCACACTACGTTGATGTTGAATCCTTTGCTAAAAAATTCTTGGAGGATCTTTATCTCCACGAACCTCTGTCCATACCGATGGCATCTCCATTTCAATTTAGTTCATTATATGAACAATATGATGCATACTTCATAGTCCCAATAAGACAGGATAAGCAAAGTCAGATAATTTTTCGTAAATGTAGAAACAAAAGAGGCATGCAGATTAATGACTTTGACGAAGATATTAGGAAGATACAACAGTATCATTACAGCCAACCAGCCAAGAACATTATGCAAATAATGGGCTATAACTTAAAATATGGTTTGGGAATAAATTATGGAAAAGGCATACGAACTCCTATACGTCACTGCTCTCCAAAAGGCAAGCCAAAAACATACTACCAACGGTCTGGTCATGGTTTGGGATACGTTATACCACCAACAAGTCCTGAAAATTTAGAATCGGAAGAAGAGACATTCTCATTCCTCTGACTCATTATTGTGGGATTCTGAAGAAAGTATGGGTGACGTATTCATACAGGCTTTCTCTGCAAATATGGTGTCAACTGTCCCAGATGATAAAGACGCTGAACTATTAAAACCATTCGAGAACGATCCATGTTCACAATAAATGGATACTCAATGGGGGCTTTGTTTTGAACAACGTGAACCACCTACAAAGGATAAAATAGTCCAAATTGATGTAGGAGAAGAATCTTTTCCAAGCCCAATGGTTATTAGCAAGAGTCTTCTTGAAGAAGATTAACATGCTTTACTCCAGCTAATAAAGGAGTATATCGATGTCTTCACCTAGAGTTATGAGGATATGCTTGGCCTAGATCCTTAAATTGCCATACACAAGCTCAATATTCTTCCGAATGCTAAACCGACAAAACAACGCAACACCGATTCCATTCGGATATGATGGATGCAATTGAAGAAGAAGTCAAGAAACTCATAGCATGTGACTTTGTTCGAGAAGAGCAATATCCCGACTGGGCAGCCAATGTCGTTTCAGTCATGAAAAAAATGGAATGGTCTGGGTCTGCGATGATTATCGAGATCTGAACTTGGCATATCCAAAAGATGAATTTCCTCTTCCTAACACAGACGTCATGATCGACAATACATACGGATTTGAACGTATGTCCTTCATGGATGGGTTCTCTAGATACAATCAAATTAAGATGTAACATGATGACAAAAAATATACTTCTTTTCATACACCATTGGGTGTTTACTGTTATACAGTCATGCCCTTTGTCTTAAAGAATGCGGGTGCAACGTATCAACGAGCCGTAAGTACAATTTTTAGAAGCATTTACGGAAAATAGTAGAATGCTACGTGGATGATATTGCTGTCAAAAGTCATCTTAAAGATGATCACCTTCAAGATTTAAAGATTGTGTTTGAATTTATGCGCTATCACCAAGTGAAGATGAATTAAACTAACTCCTTTTTGGGAGTCTCGGTGGCAAGTTCCTCGAATTTGTTATAACCTCCAAAGGTATTCATATTGCTCCCGATAAAATTAAAGCTATCCTCGAAATGCATCCTCCATATAATCTCAAATAACTTTGCGGTTTGCAAGGCCATCTGGCATACATTAGGAGATTCATCTCCAATCTCTCAGGATGATGCCAATCCTTCACTCAGTTAATGAATAAAGGCGTATCCTTTGTCTGGAACAGAGTATGTCAACTAGCATTCAACAATATCAAACGATATTTAACAAATCCGCCACTTCTGGTGTCTTCAATCATAGGAAAACCCTTTTTGCTGTATATTCGAGCAATATATCACTCCCTAGGAGCTCTTCTTGCACAGAGGAGTAACAAAGGCCATGAATAAGCGATATATTATCTCAGTAGCATGATGGTCGGTGTTGAATATCGATACAATTCGGTGGAAAAAGAGTGCCTTGTCTTGATATTTGCTATTCAGAAGACATTTGCTATTCAGAAGACACGATATTACATATCAGGTCAAACCATTCATGTCATTTCTAGAGTAAATCCTCTTCGGATATTGATGACTAAGCCAAGCATACTCAATTCTCGTTTAGCCACATGGACAATGTTGTTATCACCTTTTGACATGGTATATGTCCCACAAAAAGAAGTGAAGGGTCAATCGCTTGCTGAGTTTCTGGCATCTCATCCTATACCAAAAACTTCTAAACTGTACGATAATATGCCAGATGAAGTCTTAGAGTCTAATATGTCCATGGGAGATGACACCTGGAAACTATTCTTTGATGGCGCATCAGAATAGGACCCAAAGGCAATATAGAAGCTAAGTTGGCATAGTCCTAATATCTCCTGAAAAACTACTCATTCATCGAGCATATTCTCTTAGTGAACCATATTCCAATAATGTGGCAGAATATAATATTTTACTCATAGGTCTCCAATTAGCTAAAGAATTGGCACCCAGTCCCAAAATACGTAGGACTAGGACATGTAAGCATGCTAGCCGCATGTATATGGCAATTCCAATATATGGAAACCATAACACATGCGTACGTTGTATTATGAACATTAATTCACAAGTGGTAAAACTATTACAAGTCACAGTGTATAATCTAATTCTCATCCACGGAAATCAAATAGAAATAAATAACCAATATCTATAACTAGATCTTATTATAAGGTATCTAATGATGGTAGTTGGATGGAAACAAATCCACTACCAAACAAAATAAAGAATAATCAAGACAAATATAATGTAAGTACCACAACTATCAACTATTGAGACTCAAAGAGAAGACCACCTCGAAATATACGTAGCAAGTACGGATCTGTGCTCCTGCGAATACTCATGAACATCTACACCTGGAAAGGGACCAGGTCCTCAGAGGGACATAACAATATACATAGAAATATGCCATAAAGTAAATACTATAAAAACTCAAGGGTGACCTAACCAGCTAAGTGAAATGCACTTTGAAGACAACCTCGGTACGTATGGGTAGATGAAAAGTATAAAGCGTAGCATCGAGACAGAGGCTATGTATCTGGCATTAGCTGTAAACTGGATGCAAGATGTATATGCTGACTACATCATCGATCATGATAGTGTGCAGCTAGTAACCTATGTCGGATGTATCGACAAGCATATACTCCCATAACTGGGTAACACTGATCCCATAACCGGACAACACTGAGGCTCACGGCCCCGCAGTTTACTCTGAAACTACGGCAACCAATTGGCTATCCCATACGACTACTAATTGCCTTTCCCGCCCAATGTCAATGTATAAATCGTGAACACGACGTAGACATCTCATACTATAATGCAAGTCTCTAAAGAAATAAATAACTAAGCTAAATACCATCACACATGCTGCTCACACCGATGGCCAGTCGAGGATGAGGCACGCGTCCCTATATGAACTCACTCTGTGACGTATAAAGATACGTGTTAAGGCCTGGGGAGTCATACCGATAACTCCACAACTTTAGGTGGGTCTACTAGATACTAGGTCAGACACAAGTCCTAACGTCAACGCCTTCGTTGACTGCATCCGAGTCTCTCTCGGACGCGTACAATTATAATAATAAACATGCAGCTAATAATATAGAATTTAAATAGTACAATAAGGCAAGGTATACTTGCCTGGCAAGAAAGCTATATAGTATCAATGACCTGCTCCTGAAGTCGCGCAGATAATCCAAATCAGTCCTCTCGGGGTACGCGCACAGGAATGACGGTGATGACGCTGAGGTTGACGACGATGATGGTAAACGATGATGATAATGGCAACGATATGGATGATAATGACGAAGTTAACGACGATGATGACGACGATGATGATGGAGATAAAAATAATGATAATGATGGGTTAATAATGGTAATGAGATGATGATGATAATGGCGATGAGGGTGACGATGATGATGATAATGGTGATGATTATGAAGATGATGGGAGATGATGGGTGTTGATTACATGATGGTGATGACAAGGAAGATGATGTGGGTGATGGTGATGACAAGGGCGATAATGTGGACGATGGTGATGACGAGGACGATGATATGGATGATAGTGATGACGAGAATGATAATGTGGACGATGGTGATGATGAGGACGATGATGTGGATGATGATTAGGGTTAATGTGTTGGGAATGAATGGTGATGATGATGATGATTTGATATGATGATGATGATTTGATATGATGATGATGATTGCGGGCTACTGACCGGAGGCTGGCCCGGGGGAGAGGAGGTCCGATCAGGGGAGGGGAGGTCTGGCAATGGGGAGGAGGAGGACAAGGAGCAGGAATGACAGGGAAGAGAAGGAGGTGATGGTGGCTGCTTGGTCGACTAGATGTGGAGGAGTTCAGGGAGAGGTGGAGGTCAAGCGAGGCTGTTGGTGGATGTGTTCAGTCGGTCAGGGAGTCGGCAGGCGGGGTGCTCCGGGTTCAGGCGAGGGAAGGAGGTCGAGGACAGTCGGGAAGAGGCGGCTGGTCAAGATGTACAAAGACGGAGGAGTAGTCGGTGCTGCACAGTCGGGGTACTCGGGGATGATGGTGGTGGTGGTTTTGTGATGTCGACGAGGGTGGTGATGATGCTGGAGAGGGACATGGCAAGGCGGTGATGCTCGGTGCAGACTGGACTCCGACGATCAGCTGCTCGGGTCGACACGACGGAGGAGGCCAGGGTCGATCAGGGAAGGGGAGATGCAGTCAGAGGAAGAACGGAGGTGAAGATGGTTGTAATGGTGGTGGATTGCGGCTGATAAGGCGGAGGACTCGGTGGAGGAGGGGATTGCTTCGGCGAGGTCAGGGCGGCCGGTCTGCGCAGGGAAAGGGAGGAATGAGGTGATGAATAGGGGATTTGGGGTGGTCGGCTAGATGTATGTGTGTTTTGGTTTAGAAAAAAATAAAGAAAAGAAAGAAAAGGATGTATTTATATACATGTAGGATTTTTTAGGTTTGGGGGTTGACCTAGGACTAGGGCTTGGTCAACACTCCTTGGGATTGGGCCTTGGGCTCACATAAGGATGTTCGGAGGGCCATAATTGCATTGTTTAAATGCAAGGATAGGTTTAGAATAAAGGGGACGATGTTGCGCGTTGCACATCCCAAAAATTATAGAAAAATTCTATGAAGGAGAAAGTTGGATTTCTTCATGTATTGTCCAATGGGGTGGACACCTCAATGCAATTTTGCATAAAAGTGCCCAACAATTAGAAAAATTACACAAAGATGGAAATTTGGTTTTAATTAATTAAATTATCGCACAGGGTGTTCTGGAATTAAATAGAAATACATGGAAATAAAATTAGGTGGGACACAAGTATCATAGACGTAGAGGATTCAGTGTAGAATATTATCATAATTTTGGGTTGCACAAAACGGTCAAGATTGTGTCTCCAATTTTGATTGGAACGCACAAGGGTACAAAGTCGTATTTTATTTATAATTATTTATAAATGTTCGTGACGAATATTGTGCGACTAAAATGTAGCACAAGAGAACATGATTATAACTTACACAAAGGTCAGAATGGTAGGCGGGCACGTCTAGGATAAGGTTGTGAAATTTGTAGATAGGCAATGACTAGTATAGTGCTCCAATTATCGAAGCAACGGTAAGGTGCGCTAAGCGATATAAATATTGTATAGTTAAATCAAATGACGTGTTCTATTTCTAATTGGGTTCAACTAGCCCTAATTTCACTATCTAAGAAAAGTAGACCTAATTTTGGGTGTGGGGGTTTACAATCTACCCAACTTAAAATAATTTTGTCCTCGAAATTAAAATAAGGCATGGTTTCTCCCTATCTAATCTCACTTGGTCACAATCTAAAATAATTCACCTCAAGTTTTAACAATGCGGTTTCTACCCAACTTAGAATTTATCCATCTATCATCTAAGGCTATACATCTAAGAAAGCTATTCCTCAAATTATTTAATCATGTTATTAATCCTCAAAGTTTTAATACTAAACATATCATATATGATATGTCCTTAATTAATCATAAAAGAGGGTCACAAGTCATGTGATTAGCCTATGGGGTATATTTAGTATTCTCTGTGTATCAACTTATACCAAGCACGAGCGTTCGTCTTTCCGAATTAGGGGAAGACGGAAAGCAATAATAAAGAGTTCAAAGGGGAAGGTAATAGAATAGAAGTGTGGGAATCAAGGCGTTTAAAGAATTCAAATAGGAATTATCAAGGCAGTTGTGGATTTAAAATACTATTTGGTAGTTTCTTATTCGCATGCTCGTATTAGTACAGTTATGTAACTGATACGATATGCTCAGACATATCTAGAGGGCAAGTATATTCGTCTACTAGTCAACTATATATCTCAATCCACATAAAGTAGTATTACGAAGGACGAACCAAATGTACTAAGGTTAGCTAGACCTTAATACACTAATTCTGATTTAGACAATGTATTAGTGTAGCACTCCAATAATATATATGTCATGAACAAGCTCGATAAATAATAAGCTTGCAAAACTAGGCTATAATAGCAGCATAAGTCAAGGTAGTACAGCAATTATAAGTACGCTAGATTATGATGAGAGAAATTTCAAAATATTCAAGTCCCCAAGAAGGTAAGACACTACAATCTCTACAGTTGTCATACAACTTCTTATCTAAGTTGCTAGTCGACCAAATAGGGGTATGGAGCTCTAATTTCTACAGTCTGAATAAATACTATCTTCTTATGCAAGTTTAAAGTTGTGTTATTCTATTACACTTCATCAATGGGTCAATAGGACTATGTGATACTATGTGGTGAGGCATACTACCCAACTTAAAATAATTACTAATACTGTATTGTCTTAAGGATACTGTAGAAACTCCTATTAAGGTCTACGAGAAAAGGTCTTGGTACTTATTAGGGTATCCTCTTATATTATATAGGTAATGGTTACCCTAAGTCTTAATCATAGTGCTCATAGAACATGTGTCAATAGTAAGAATGGAAGAGTTACTGGTCTTGAAGGGAAAAGGAAAATATAACTCGTATAGAGGTGTGGTACAAGTTACACGATTTAAAACTAAGGGATGATCATTAGGTCATAATCTACAAGAATAACTTAAACTATCAAGTTCTAACTACCAATCACATAATTCAAAATTCAAGAGTAACAACTATAATCCTAGCAAACTATATATCCTAACATGAAATAAAATCACTTGGCCTACAGTCAGAAAGGTTAGGTGGCACGAATTGAAAGATGAAGAATAGGAGAACATAATTAGTCGTCGCACAAAGCGCGAACGCTAAGGTTTAAGAGGAACTAGACATGAAATAAAATAGAGAGGCTATTGATAATGTCATAGTTTTCTAAGGGAAGATGCTATGCTAATCTCTGTGTTTGAGGTATGATCAAAAAAAATATTCTATGCATTGCTCTTGGCTTTCTAAGGTACTGTCTGCTAATCTCAAGACAATAATCCAAATTTATAGTTCTATAATACTATCTTACTATAAAAGTTAGGGTTAGTCCTAAGGTTCCACCTTGGATTTCTAATCATTTCTCAACACTAGGGTCAAACACTATGACCCAATTTCAACTAATCCTAGTAGTGTTTATACTACTCTCAAGTTATACATAAACTTATCAAGGAATAATGGTAAATTAATCTATAGGTAAGGGACGCTAGGGTTCATTAGGTGTTCTAACTCAGGGATGTGTCATTATCCTAGTTGTACTCTTAATATGAAGGTTAGCCTACTTATTATCTAACAACAGGGACTTCTATATTCTATGAGGGGGCTATACTCAAGGATAATTAGGGAAGCACATAAATCAAGCAGGATGCAATTATTCAAATAGAACAGATTGAAGGAATATGAATCATAGTCAATTATGGATGAGATCTTATACTCTAATCCTAGGTGCAGGCTTGCTCGGTACAGTAACGTAACCGAGACAATATGCTCTTGACCTGCATGGGCCACCATTAAAAACATGTCACACCCCAGTCCCAAAATACGTAGGACTAGGACATGTAAGCCTGGCATCCGAATGTATATGGCAACTCCAATATATGGAAACCATAACACATGCGTACGCTGTATTATGAACATTAATTCACAAGTGATAAAACTATCACAAGTCACAGTGTATAATCTAATTCTCATCCACGAAAATCAAATAGAAATAAATAACCAATATCTATAACTAGATCTTAATATAAGGTATCTAATGATGGTAATCGGATGGAAACAAATCCACTACCGAATAAAATAAAGAATAATCAAGACAAATACAATGTAAGTTCCACAGCTATCAACCACTGAGACTCGAAAAGAAGACCACCTCGAAAAATACGTAGCAAGTTCGGATCTGCGCTCCTGCGGATTCTCATGAACATCTATACCTTGAAAGGGACCAGGTCCTCAGAGGTACATAACAAGATACATAGAAGCATGCCATAAAGTAAATACTGTAAAAACTCAAGGGTGACCTAACCATTTAAGTAAAATACACTTTGAAGACAACCTGGGTACGTATGGGTAGGTGAAAAGTATAAAGCGTAGTGTCGAGCCAGAGGCTATGTATTTGGCATTAGCTGTAAACTGGATGCCAGATGTATATGCTGACTATATCACCGATCATGATAGCACGCAGCTAGTAACCTCTGCCAGATGTATCGACAAGCATATACTCCCATAACCGGGTAACATTGATCCCATAACCGGGTAACACTGAGGCTCACGGCCCCGCAGTTTACTCTGAAACTACGACAACCAATTGGTTGTCCCTTACGACTACTAATTGTCTTCCCCGCCCAATATCAATGTACAAGTTGCGAACACGACATGGATATCTCATACTATAATGCAAGTCTCTAAAGAAATAAACAACCAAGCTAAATACTATCACACGTGCTGCTCACACTGATGGCCAGTCGAGGATGAGGCATGCGTCCCTACATGAAGTCCCTCTGTGACGTATAATGATATGTGTCAAGGCCTGGGAAGTCATACCGATAACTCCACAACTTTAGGTGGGTCTACTAGATACTAGGTCAGACACAAGTCCTAATGTCAACACCTTCGTTGACTGCACCCGAGTCTCTCTCGGACACGCACAATTATAATAATAAACATGCAGCTAATAATACAGAATTTAAACAGTACAACAAGGCAAGGTAAACTTGCCTGGCAAGAAAGCTGTTTAGTATCAATGACCTACTCCTAAAGTCGTAAAGATAATCCAAATCAGTCCTCTCGGGGTACGCGCACGGGAATGACGGTAACGACGTTGAGGTTGACGACGATGATGGTAAACGACGATGATGATGGCAACGATGTGGATGATGATGACGAAGTTAACGACGATGATGACGACGATGGCGATGGGGATAAAATAATGATAATGATGGGTTAATGATGGTAATGAGATAATGATGATAATGGCGACGAGGGTGACGATGATGATGATAATGGTGATGATTATAAAGATGATGGGAGATAATGGGTGTTGATTACATGATGGTGATGACAAGGAAGATGATGTGGGTGATGGTGATGACAAGGGCGATAATGTGGACGATGGTGATGACGAGGACGATGATATGGAT
Organism: Iris macrosiphon; assembly: GCA_036927795.1. Lineage (NCBI taxonomy): Eukaryota > Viridiplantae > Streptophyta > Magnoliopsida > Asparagales > Iridaceae > Iris > Iris macrosiphon. Next base: position 94,667,038 of record JAYESA010000005.1, on the reverse strand, counting down.
GATAGTGATGACGAAGAAGATGATGTGGGTGATGGTGATGACGAGGGCGATGATGTGGATGGTGATGACGAGGACGATGATGTGGATGATGGTGATGACGAAGATGATGATGTGGACGATGGTGATGATAAGGACGATGATGTGGATGATGATTAGAGTTAATGTGTTGGGAATGAATGGTGATGATGATGATTTGATATAATGATGATGATGATGATTTGATATAATAATGATGATGATGATTGCGGGCTGCTGACCAGAGGTCGGCAAGGGGGAAAGTAGGTCTTGCCAGGGGAGGGGAGGTCCGGCCAGGGGAGGGGAGGGGAGGTCCGACAATGGGGAGGAGGAGGACAGGGTGCATGGATGACAGGGAAGAGGAGGAGGTGATGGTGGCTGCTTGGTCGACTGGATGTGGAGGAGCTCAGGGAGAGGTGGAGGTCAGGCGAGGCTGTTGGTGGCTGTGTTCAGTCGGTCAGGAAGTCGGCAAGCGGGGTGCTCCGGGTTCAGGGGAGGGAAGGAGGTCGAGGACTGTCAGGAAGAGGCGGCGGGTCAAGATGTGCAGAGGCGGAGGAGTAGTCGGTACTGCACAGTCAGGGTACTCGGGGATGATGGTGGTGGTAGTTTTGTGATGTCGACGAGGGTGGTGATGATGCTGGAGAGGGACATAGCGAGGAGGTGATGTTCGGTGCAGACTGGACTCCGGCGATCAGTGGCTCGGGTCGACGGTGCAATGGCGGAGGAGGCCGGGGTCGATCAGGGAAGGGAAGATGCAGTCGGAGGAAGAACGGAGGTGAAGATGGTTGTAATGGTGGTGGATTGTGGCTGACAAGGCAGAGGACTCGACGGAGGAGGGGGTTGCTCCGGCGAGGTCAGGGCGGCCGGTCTGCGCAGGGAAAGGGAGGAAGGAGGTAATGAATAGGGGATTTAGGGTGGTCGGCTAGATGTATGTGTATTTTGGTTTAGAAAAAAATAAAGAAAAGAAAGAAAAGGTTGTATTTATATACATGTGGGGTTTTTTAGGTTTGGGGGTTGACCTCGGACTAGGGCTTGGTCAACACTCCTTGGGATTGGGTCTTGGGCTCATATGAGGATGTTTGGAGGGCCATAATTGCATTGTTCAAATACAAGGATAGGTTTAGAATAAAGGGGGCGATGTTACGCATTACACATCCCAAAAATTATGGAAAAATTCCTATGAAGGGGAAAGTTAGATCTTTTCATGTATTGTCCAATGGGGTGGACACCTCAATACAATTTTTCATAAAAGCGTCCAACAATTGGGAAAATTACACAAAGATGGAAATTGAGTTTTAATTAATTAAATTATCGCGCATGGTGTTCTGGAATTAATTAGAAGTACATGGGAATAAAATTAGGTTGGACACAAATGTCATAGACGTAGAAGATTCAGTGTAGAATATTAGCATAATTTTGGGTTGCACAAAACGATCAACATTGTGTCTCCAATTTTGATTGGAACATACAAGGGTACAAAGTCGTATTTTATTTAGAATTATTTATAACGTTCGCGACGAATATTGTGCGACTAAAATGTAGTACAAGAGAGCATGATTATAAGTTATACAAAGATCAGAATGGTAGGCGGGCACGTCTAGTACAAGGTTGTGAAATTTGTAGATAGGCAATGGCTAGTGTAGTGCTCCAATTATCGAAGCAACGGTAAGGTGCGCTAAGCGATATAAATATTGTATAGTTAAATCAAATGCCGTGTTTTATTTTTAATTGGGTTCAACTAGCCCTAATTTCACTATCTAAGCCAAGTAGACCTAATTTAGGGTGTGGGGGTTTACAAAATAGAATATCTTGAAGCTTTCAGAGATTCCAAGTAGATAGTCATTAAAATCAGGAGAGAGTACGAGGTTCGGCATGAAGACCTCATCCCTTATCATCAAGCAGCAATCGAACTGGCTTTTACTTTTAAAGGATTCTTCATTGAATGTGTGCCTCAGTTACAGAATATAGAAGCAGATGCTTTGGCCGGCCTAGCTGCATCATTGGTTGTTCCCCTAAAGCGATGACACTCAATTACTCTAACATGATGAGAATTATTCTGTACAAAAAATAACTTGCACGTTAAACAGAGTTACGTCATAAAGTCAACTTTTATGGATAAATATTGGAGAGACCATTTTATAGACTATGCTGCTTATGAGATTCTTTTAGAAAATTCGAAAGAAGCCACTTCTATTAAAAGACGTTCACTCTGATTCTACTACGACGCCTCATCAAAAACATTATATCATCGTTCTTATGAGGGATTGATGCTATGTTGCCTTTCCAACCCTGAAGCGAGACAATCACTTCGTGAATCTCATGATGGCATTTATGGAGCACATCAGCCAGGTCCTAAATTATAAGACCGCCTCAGGAGAATAGGTTATTATTGGCCCACCATGGTGGCGGATGCCGTAGATTATGCTCGTAAGTTCAAGTCATGCCAAATCTATGCAAATTTTATTTACCAACCAACATAGTTCTTACACCCTACAGCTGCCTCCTGGCCTTTTGAAGATTGGGGAATAGATATTATTGGTCCGATCAGCCCATCTTCTTCTAGACGACATTGGTTTATACTTGCAATAACCGATTACTTCTCTAAATGGGCAAAAGCAGTCTCGCTCATCGAGGTTAAGACGACCAACATAATTAACTTTGTCAAACACCATGTTATATATTGTTTCGGTATTCCTCGAAGGATGACAATGAGCCATAATTTGCCAGTCAAATATTTTATTAATTTTGTGACAATAATTGAATCCAGAATATAGCATCTACGGCATATAATCCAGCAGCTAGTGGCTTAGCTGTCACTACCACTTTTCCATATAAGGGCATTTCTGTAATTTAACTATTTTAAATAATTATGAATTTAATTAATTGCTGAGTTTTTAAACTAATTATATTATATTTAGTAATGTTTAGTTTAGGTCAAACCCTAGAACTCATTAGGACAGGCCCTAGTGAGTCAACCCTAATTTGTAAACCCTATTCTAGCAAAACCCTAGAATTTTAAATTTAGGATGGAACCCTCAAACTCTAGCAGGCCTGAACCTGAGTCTATTAGGTTCTACATGAGAGGGCCAGGAGGGTTTAACCTAAAGCTGTGCATGGAAACCCTAAAACTAGGTTTAATATAAAAGGAAGCCTCTTTCTAGGCTATTCTTCACGTAGAGAGAAAGGAAAACCCTAGCCTCCACAAGAGAAACCAATTCCCCACCCCAATTTTCGAGATCAAACCCTAGGTTCCATTTTCTCCTCCTCCAAAGCAAAGAGAAGCAAGAAACGTGGGTCAGGAAGCCTTGGAGAAGTAGAACCTCGTTGAAGAAACCATCTCTGCAGGTGAAAATCCTAATTTTCTTCATTAAATTCCTGTTTTCAGATGTTAATGGTTATTAGGAACCCACCCCTATACTGTGTAATTTGAATTTAGGGTTTTGGATTAGGTTTGGTGACCCGCATGGGGTTTTCCCCAATTTTTCAGGAACCCTAACCCTAGGATTTGTAGGGAGACTGATTTCACCCTCCTACGTATAGGTTAGATATTGATTTAGGGTTTTGTTTGGGTTTTTCATGTGTTCTTATGTAGATTCATCTTTCTGCACTCCTTGTGCTTGATGATATGTTTAGTAGGGTGTTTAGCTTTTAGATCTATTCGAATTTTTCTATGTTGATGTAAGATATATGCATATGAGTAGATGTGCTGTTGTTTGATTAACTGTACTGTGTGTGGTCGGGTATTGGGGTGAGTTAGAGGAGGTAGAACCTGTGTGTTTAAATATTTTTCTCTGTGTATCAGACATTAGGGGTGTTAGGGCTCGTGTAGAGTGAATTGTTCAAATTGATTACTGTGTATTATGTGTTCAGCCAGGTCTGTGCAGAAATTGTGTACCTGAGAGATAATGTATCAGCAGTACATGTGTGTGTGCTGTGAGTTTTGGGTGATGTGTATTTCAGTAGGGTGTTCAATGAGTTAATTTTCTGTGCATAGGGTTATGGCTGTGCTGTGTTCACTATGAGGTGTTCAATATTGAACTGTGTCAGTGTGTGTTTATGTGTAGGTTGTGTTTTGGTGAAGTGTGTGTGTGTATATGTGTATGTGGGAGCAAAATACCTGTGTAGCCAGTGTGTAGAGTTGTCCCAGGATCAACAGAATACTGTGTGTGGTTGAGTGATATTCAAGAGTGAATGAATATGGGTAAATGTTAAGAGATAAGATAGGTTAAGGTATAATTGATTAGAGTCAGTAAATTTTTATAGGTAATATAGTTATGGTATTTATATACTAGTGTTATAAAAGTGCATATGGTGTATCAAGATGCCTAGTGTGGGTAAGCTGGTGGGTGCTACCAAGGTATTGGTATAAATGTATATATAAGTAGATAATTAGAATGTCAGTTAGTATTAGTAGTTAATAGGGAATGTTAGTTATATAATAGCTAGTATCACTTAGAAACTTAGGTAAATACCTAGAATAGCTAGTGTTAGCTAGTAAGTGGCAATTTAGACCAATTGACTTAGTTGGACCTAGTATTGACCAGTAAACCTTAGACATGACCTAGAAACCTCGTTTTTAAATTGTTAAGCATGTTATTCTTTTAATTCATTAATTAACATTGAATTTCCATAAATAGGTCATTGTGATTCCAATTTGGACCTCGATCCTCACATTTTGCTCAGGACCACAGGCGAGTACATTCTCTGACAGTTTTCATGGTTGATTACTTCTATAAATTGTAGTGTATTACATACTTGATTCCGACACTATGGATACACGGGTTAGCACCCTAGATCCCCATCATGAGGAGTCGTGATTGGAATCCATCGTGCTAGCTGGGGGATGGGGAACTATTAGTAGATTATGTGATCATATCCACACTTACCATGCATCATAGCTCACCCCACATCTCACGTCGGGTGCGGCCTGACCATCATCATGCCTCATAGCTGTTATATATGATTAGCCTGACCACTATCATGCATCATAGCTAACCATATGGTTAGCCTGACCTTCACGAATCATAGCTAATCATATATAACCAGCCTGATCCAGTCCCAAGCCGATCACATAATAAACTAATATTTCAAACACTTAGCTAGATGTTTTATCTTTATTCAGATTTACTTGTTCTAGCAGTCACTATTTATTGCTCATTGCTAGATGCTCTATTGTCTATTTCATTTTCTCCTGTACTTCTCATTTTCAGCATTTATTTCCATCTTGTATCTCTTACACTGTTTATAGATTTTGTCAATTTAATGAAACTGCTGTTAGTGCTTGTGCTTCGCTCCAATCCTGACTGGATAACAACATTTTCAGAGGACCTGGAGGACTTTTGCCCTACTCATTACGGCCCAGGAATAGAGGGAGATTTCACTCCAGAAATCCCAGAGGAGGTGCCTATTCTAGAGGAGAACTTGCCTGCCCATGCTTAGATTATTTTTCTGCATTTATTGTTTAGACTGAGACTGAGACTGAGATGTATTTATTTTTATTTGTGACTTTGTGAGGTCATTTAGACCCAGGATTTGAGTTGGACTTCTTGTGGTTGGTTTTAATAGAACTCTTTTCAATTCTCATCGTGCCATTATGTTTATAGTTGTGATTGAGTATATTATAGAATTGTGTTTATTTATCATTGTCCTCCATACGGAGTTGAGACTATTGACAGGATATACTATGTTTGTGACCTAGACAGCGTTCTACCGCCGATGCTGCGGCATAGGCTGGACGTACCCACGACTCATGCCCAATTTCCGGGTGCGGGTTGTGACACATTTTTAGTGGTGGCCCATGCAGGTCCAGTAGTAGTCTTAGATTCAGATTAGAGTGATATCGTAGTGGTGCTCGTTTAGAGTATTACTACGAGCCTGTTTTAGGAAATAGGAATTAGGCCGAGGTATGCTCAATCACAATTAGGGAATTCTGATTCTTATGATACTATTCTTAATGATTTATTCCTTTAGAAATTTTTCTGTCCTTTCTTGATATCATATCTATTGCCTTAATTGAATCTTTCGATCTGTCTTCAGGATGCCGCCAAGAAGGTCCCAGAGACTAGGAGCAGCAGATACGGAGAGGTCTGCCACCTCTTGCGCTGCCGGACAGACATCAGCAGCACCTCCTACATCTCCAGTACATGTGGGAGTGTCTGCAGCATTCGGGGGTCCTCCACCACCAGTTCAGAGGGTCCCCACAGCTACGACGGCACCACCACCACCAGTTCAGCATCCAGGAGGTGTGCCCGTCGATGGAGCACAGATGTTCGCTTTGATTCAGGGCATGGTCGATGCCCAGAGGACGTCGGCAGAGGCCCAGAGAGTGCAGGCTGAGGCACATCAGGCCCAGACAGAGATGATGAGGGTGAACATGGAGAATGCTCACCAAGTGGCTCTCCAGGCTATGGAGAGAGTCGCTCAGCAGCAGCAACAACCTGGTCAGCAGCAACAGAGGCCGGGCACCATTGTGGACTTCAAGAGGATGATGCCTCAGGAGTTCAAGGGGACAGAAGGAATACTCTACGCCGATGATTGGCTAGAGGACATCGAGAGGAACTTGCGTTTGGCGCAGATTCCAGAGGCGCTCCAGATCGAGGCCGCTGGCAGCCAGATGTTCGACATTGCCTTGACGTGGTTTCGCACGGAGCCGAGACTCTTGCGCGGGGGACTCACTTGGGAGGCTTTCAAGGAGCTCTTCAAAGAAAAGTTCTTTCCTGATGTCGCCCTGGGAGCTTTGGAGAGTCAGTTCCATGACTTAGCCCAGGGGAGCTCGTCCGTCGACGAATATGCCACGGAGTTTTCCCGCCTAAGCCGCTTCGCGCCATCGATGATTAGAGATCCGGGGGACAGGGCCCGGAAATTCAGAAAGGGACTGACAAGAGAGATCAAGTCTCGCACGTCGGGACGTCGCACAGCTACCTACGAGGGCATATTGATGGATGCCCAAGTAGCCGAGGATGACTTGGACCTCAGGCCCAAGAGGGGACGCGATGTTTCCGGAGGAGCAAACAGTAGTGCGGGACCAGGCAAGCGTCCACACTTTCAGCACCAGCAGCAGAGGCCCTTTCAGCAACAGCACCAGCAGCACCAGGCACCAGCCCGAGGGCAGGTCCAGCAACAGCAGCAGAGGCAGACTCAGCCCGCCATCCAGTGTGCGTACTGCGGGAAGACAGGACATACCAGAGAGAACTGCAGGAAGAGGTTAGGCTCATATTTGTACTGCGGATCGACGACACACCAGCTGAAGGATTGCCCTACCATTCGTCCAGGTCAGGGTGGAGCAGCCGCCCAGAGGGGACCAGGTAGGGTACCTACCGTACCAGGAGGCCAACAACAGAGGGGACCACTTCCACCGCAAAATCAGAGGTTTGCCCAACATCAGCAGCAGAGAGGTGCACCCCAGGGGCGAGCGTACGCCATGGCAGTCGAGGAGATCGAGCTAGCAGGAGACTTGATCACAGGTTCGATTCTTCTCGATTGTATTCCCGCATTTACCTTATTCGATTCAGGCGCTTCCCATAGTTTTGTGTCTGTATCATATGCACTTCGACATCATTTAGACACAGAACCATTAGCTAGGACTTGCAAGATCATGACTGGAGGAGGTATTATCCTAGTCCGTGATCACTGCAAGGACCGGAGAGTGTCAGTAGGAGGCCGAGACTTGAGCGTGAGCTTACTCGTCATGCCACTTCCGGGGTACGATATTGTACTCGGAATGGACTGGTTGAGTAGGCATCATGCTACTATAGATTGTTATAGAGGCAGAGTATTGTTTAGACCACCAGGAGAGCCGGAGTTCGAGGTCATCAGAGGAACAGCGGAACAGAGAGGGAGCACATTTTGCGGAGCCAGGACGGAAGAAGAGGAGTTACCACATCCTCTAATAGCAGAGTTCCTGGATGTATTTCCAGAAGAGTTGCTAGGCTTGCCGCCAGACAGAGATGTTGAATTCTCTATAGACTTGGTTCCAGGAGCGGAGCCCATTTCACAACATGTCTATAGAGTCAACAACAGCGAGCTGGCAGAACTGAAGGAGCAAGTCGAGGAGCTGCAGGACAAGGGCTTCATCAAATCTAGTTCATCACCATGGGGAGCTCCGGTATTGTTCGTACCGAAGAAGGACGGCACGGTGCGCATGTGCATTGATTATAGAGCTTTGAATAATATCACTATCAAGAACAAGTACCCGCTGCCGAGGATAGATGATCTTTTCGATCAGTTGAGCGGGGCGAGGGTGTTTTCAAAGATTGATTTGAGGTCAGGCTATCACCAGGTGAAGGTGAAGAAAGAAGACACGTCGAAGACAGCTTTTCGGACCAGATACGGCCAGTTTGAGTTCATGGTGATGCCATTTGGTTTAACCAATGCACCGGCAGTATTCATGAACTTGATGAACAAGGTGTTCCACCAGTACCTTGACAAGTTCGTGGTGGTGTTCATCGACGATATTCTTGTGTATTCCAAGACACCGGAGGAGCACGAAGAGCACCTGAGATTGGTCTTAGAGACTCTCAGGAGGGAGAAGCTGTACGGGAAACTCTCTAAGTGTGAATTCTTCCTTGACAAGGTCGAATTTCTTGGGCATGTGGTATCGGGTGACGGAATCTCGGTAAACCCAAAGAAGATCGAGGCAGTGGAGTCGTGGGCTACCCCCAGTTCGGTAGCTGAGATCAGGAGTTTTCTCGGGCTAGCAGGATACTACAGGAGGTTTGTACAAGACTTCTCCAAGATTGCAGCGCCGATGACCAGACTGACTAGGAAGGACGTGGATTTTGTGTGGACAGAGGAGTGCCAGGCTGCATTTGATGAGCTGAAGAAGAGGTTGACGACAGCTCCAATTTTGACATTGCCATCAGGGACAGGTGGTTTCACCATCTACAGTGATGCTTCAGGGAAGGGTCTGGGATGTGTTCTTCAGCAGCACGGGAAGGTAATTGCCTATGCTTCCAGGCAGTTACGCCCTCATGAAAAGAATTATCCCACCCACGACTTAGAGTTGGCAGCAGTTATCTTCGCTCTAAAGCTGTGGAAACATTACCTGTACGGAGAGCGTGTGGAGATCTTCACAGACCATAAGAGCTTGAAGTACGTATTCACACAGAAGGAGCTGAATATGAGGCAGAGGAGGTGGTTAGAGTTGATGAAGGACTTTGACATCTCATTGCAGTACCATCCAGGGAAGGCTAACGTAGTCGCCGATGCCTTGAGCAGGTATCCGATGGCTATGTACTTGACAACTGATAGACATTTGTTGGCTGATCTGGAAAGCTTGGAGATTAAAGTGTTAGTTCCCGGTACTGAGATCCAAATGTGGGGATTGCAAATACAGTCCGAGCTGATGGACAGGATCAGAGCTGCGCAGTACGATGATGAGACTCTGAGGAGTATCAGAGCACAAGTTCAGATGGATTGTCATACGACTTCACTATCGCAGATGATGGTTCTTTACGGCACGGCACGAGGATATGTGTGCCTAGCGGGGAGCTGCGCGAGGAGGTTTTGCAGGAGGCACACCGCTCTCAGTACTCGATGCATCCCGGTGCCAACAAGATGTACCGAGACTTGAGGGAGCACGTATGGTGGTATGGAATGAAGCGCGAGGTAGCACGCTTCGTATCTCGGTGTCTAGTGTGCCAGCAGGTAAAGGCAGACCGACAGAGGCCAGGTGGTTTGCTTCAACCTTTACCGATTCCAGAATAGAAGTGGGAGCATGTGACCATGGATTTCGTTTCAGGGCTTCCACGTTCTCCAGGAGGGAAAGACGCGATTTGGGTCATCGTGGACCGGTTGACCAAATCAGCCCATTTCTTACCTTTCAAGGTGGGCACGTCGACAGAGAAGCTAGCAGAGATGTACGTGCGACAGATTGTTAGGCTTCATGGAGTTCCTGTGAGCATCGTCTCAGATCGGGATAGTCGTTTCACTTCCCACTTCTGGAGGAGTCTGCAGGCTAGCTTGGGCACTCAGCTCAAGTTCAGTACCGCATATCACCCCCAGACAGACGGGCAGTCTGAAAGGACTATTCAGACTCTCGAGGATATGCTACGCACTTGCGTTCTAGATCTCGGAGGTTCTTGGGAGGATCATCTGCACCTGGTAGAGTTCGCTTACAACAACAGCTACCAGGACAGCATCGAGATATCACCGTTTAAGGCTCTTTATGGACGGAGGTGTCGTACACCGCTATCGTGGGACGACGTTGGAGAGAGAGCCTTGCTAGGACCAGAAATGGTCGTGGATGCAGCAGAAAAGGTGAAACTCATCAGAGACAGACTGCGAGTGGCGCAGGACAGACAGCGGCATTGGGCCGACAGCCACCGTAGACCCCTTGAGTTTCAGGTATAGATTGTTGTTTTTTGGTTGTGTTTGTTTGTTTGTTTAGACTGCATGTTGAGACTGTTTTTGGTGTTAGGTTGGCGATCTAGTGTTCCTACGGATTTCTCCGACGCGTGGAATGATTCGTTTTGGCAGAGGCGGAAAGCTTAGCCCACGCTACATCGGACCCTTCGGTATTCTCGCGAGGGTAGGTGCAGTGGCGTATAGACTAGACTTGCCGCCTGCATTGGAGGGAGTGCATAATGTGTTTCATGTGTCGCAGCTGAGACGGTACGTAGCCGACCCTAGTCACGTACTTGATCACTCGGAGATTGAGGTTGGTCCGACGCTCAGCTACCCTGAGCAGCCCGTAGAGATCTTGGACCGCAGAGAGAAGGTGTTGCGGAACCAAACTATTCCCTTGGTTCGCGTAGCATGGAGACATCACTCTCCAGGGGAGTCGACCTGGGAGAGAGAAGACGAAATGCGCGAGCAATACCCGTATCTCTTCTAGACTTGAGGTATATTCCTTTCTGATTTCATTCTTGTTGTAGTTCAGTCCAATTTCAAGGACGAAATTTCTTTTAGGAGGGTAGACTTGTCACTACCACTTTTCCATATAAGGGCATTTCTGTAATTTAACTATTTTAAATAATTATGAATTTAATTAATTGCTGAGTTTTTAAACTAATTATATTATATTTAGTAATGTTTAGTTTAGGTCAAACCCTAGAACTCATTAGGACAGGCCCTAGTGAGTCAACCCTAATTTGTAAACCCTATTCTAGCAAAACCCTAGAATTTTAAATTTAGGATGGAACCCTCAAACTCTAGCAGGCCTGAACCTGAGTCTATTAGGTTCTACATGAGAGGGCCAGGAGGGTTTAACCTAAAGCTGTGCATGGAAACCCTAAAACTAGGTTTAATATAAAAGGAAGCCTCTTTCTAGGCTATTCTTCACGTAGAGAGAAAGGAAAACCCTAGCCTCCACAAGAGAAACCAATTCCCCACCCCAATTTTCGAGATCAAACCCTAGGTTCCATTTTCTCCTCCTCCAAAGCAAAGAGAAGCAAGAAACGTGGGTCAGGAAGCCTTGGAGAAGTAGAACCTCGTTGAAGAAACCATCTCTGCAGGTGAAAATCCTAATTTTCTTCATTAAATTCCTGTTTTCAGATGTTAATGGTTATTAGGAACCCACCCCTATACTGTGTAATTTGAATTTAGGGTTTTGGATTAGGTTTGGTGACCCGCATGGGGTTTTCCCCAATTTTTCAGGAACCCTAACCCTAGGATTTGTAGGGAGACTGATTTCACCCTCCTACGTATAGGTTAGATATTGATTTAGGGTTTTGTTTGGGTTTTTCATGTGTTCTTATGTAGATTCATCTTTCTGCACTCCTTGTGCTTGATGATATGTTTAGTAGGGTGTTTAGCTTTTAGATCTATTCGAATTTTTCTATGTTGATGTAAGATATATGCATATGAGTAGATGTGCTGTTGTTTGATTAACTGTACTGTGTGTGGTCGGGTATTGGGGTGAGTTAGAGGAGGTAGAACCTGTGTGTTTAAATATTTTTCTCTGTGTATCAGACATTAGGGGTGTTAGGGCTCGTGTAGAGTGAATTGTTCAAATTGATTACTGTGTATTATGTGTTCAGCCAGGTCTGTGCAGAAATTGTGTACCTGAGAGATAATGTATCAGCAGTACATGTGTGTGTGCTGTGAGTTTTGGGTGATGTGTATTTCAGTAGGGTGTTCAATGAGTTAATTTTCTGTGCATAGGGTTATGGCTGTGCTGTGTTCACTATGAGGTGTTCAATATTGAACTGTGTCAGTGTGTGTTTATGTGTAGGTTGTGTTTTGGTGAAGTGTGTGTGTGTATATGTGTATGTGGGAGCAAAATACCTGTGTAGCCAGTGTGTAGAGTTGTCCCAGGATCAACAGAATACTGTGTGTGGTTGAGTGATATTCAAGAGTGAATGAATATGGGTAAATGTTAAGAGATAAGATAGGTTAAGGTATAATTGATTAGAGTCAGTAAATTTTTATAGGTAATATAGTTATGGTATTTATATACTAGTGTTATAAAAGTGCATATGGTGTATCAAGATGCCTAGTGTGGGTAAGCTGGTGGGTGCTACCAAGGTATTGGTATAAATGTATATATAAGTAGATAATTAGAATGTCAGTTAGTATTAGTAGTTAATAGGGAATGTTAGTTATATAATAGCTAGTATCACTTAGAAACTTAGGTAAATACCTAGAATAGCTAGTGTTAGCTAGTAAGTGGCAATTTAGACCAATTGACTTAGTTGGACCTAGTATTGACCAGTAAACCTTAGACATGACCTAGAAACCTCGTTTTTAAATTGTTAAGCATGTTATTCTTTTAATTCATTAATTAACATTGAATTTCCATAAATAGGTCATTGTGATTCCAATTTGGACCTCGATCCTCACATTTTGCTCAGGACCACAGGCGAGTACATTCTCTGACAGTTTTCATGGTTGATTACTTCTATAAATTGTAGTGTATTACATACTTGATTCCGACACTATGGATACACGGGTTAGCACCCTAGATCCCCATCATGAGGAGTCGTGATTGGAATCCATCGTGCTAGCTGGGGGATGGGGAACTATTAGTAGATTATGTGATCATATCCACACTTACCATGCATCATAGCTCACCCCACATCTCACGTCGGGTGCGGCCTGACCATCATCATGCCTCATAGCTGTTATATATGATTAGCCTGACCACTATCATGCATCATAGCTAACCATATGGTTAGCCTGACCTTCACGAATCATAGCTAATCATATATAACCAGCCTGATCCAGTCCCAAGCCGATCACATAATAAACTAATATTTCAAACACTTAGCTAGATGTTTTATCTTTATTCAGATTTACTTGTTCTAGCAGTCACTATTTATTGCTCATTGCTAGATGCTCTATTGTCTATTTCATTTTCTCCTGTACTTCTCATTTTCAGCATTTATTTCCATCTTGTATCTCTTACACTGTTTATAGATTTTGTCAATTTAATAAAACTGCTGTTAGTGCTTGTGCTTCGCTCCAATCCTGACTGGATAACAACATTTTCAGAGGACCTGGAGGACTTTTGCCCTACTCATTACGGCCCAGGAATAGAGGGAGATTTCACTCCAGAAATCCCAGAGGAGGTGCCTATCCTAGAGGAGAACTTGCCTGCCCATGCTTAGATTATTTTTCTGCATTTATTGTTTAGACTGAGACTGAGACTGAGATGTATTTATTTTTATTTGTGACTTTGTGAGGTCATTTAGACCCAGGATTTGAGTTGGACTTCTTGTGGTTGGTTTTAATAGAACTCTTTTCAATTCTCATCGTGCCATTATGTTTATAGTTGTGATTGAGTATATTATAGAATTGTGTTTATTTATCATTGTCCTCCGTACGGAGTTGAGACTATTGACAGGATATACTATGTTTGTGACCTAGACAGCGTTCTACCGCCGATGCTGCGGCGTAGGCTGGACGTACCCACGACTCATGCCCAATTTCCGGGTGCGGGTCGTGACATTAGCGAAAGGCTTCAACAAGACAATAATCAAACTCCTTAAAAAGTTTGTCTCGTCCAATAAATGCGATTGGAATGAGAAACTCGGGGAGTATTTATAGGCTTATCATACAAAGTTTAAAATTCAACTGGTTGTACACTATTCTCTTTGGTCTACATATGTGAACCAGTTCTTCCGCTCGAAATCCAGATACATTCTCTTAGAATAGCCATTGCTAATGAGCTAACAGTAAAGAATAATGATCGATTGTGCCTGCAAGAATTAGAAGCATTGGATGAAAAGCGCCTGCATGTTTAACAGTATATTGAACTATACCAAGCACACATTTTCAGAGCTTTTAATTGAAAGTTCAAGGAAAGAATATTCTAGGTCGGTGAATTGGACCTTACAGTAAGGAGACATATGACCACAACCCATAAGATCAAAGGAAAATTTCAAGCTAAATGAGAAGGTCCTTATGTTGTGGAGACAGTATTCTCCAACGGAGCCTACAGACTCGCTAAGCCTAATGGAGATTTGATAATGATGCCTATCAACGACAAATTCCTCAAGAAGTATTATGTCTAAGCACGACATATTCTTCTCCATCTCTAGCAGATTAAAATAAGGTGTACAAAAAATATATATTTTAATCCCCAGTAACTCGTAGCCTACATGGCCTCTCGAACTATTACCTCTATTCATTCTTGAATAAGAAATGGTTAATGGGTCCTCAAAGTTCTCCAGTGGGACAATACTCATATCCAACAGAACACTCCCGTTGAGATCATCTAAACGATTCTCTCCAACAAAAATATTCTATTCTTAAAGACCAGTTATTTTAAGGATATCATATTCCTGATCCCCAGTTAGGTCGGGAATAATCTCACATATTTATTTACCAGTCAATAAGTGTAATATGATTCATGTCTATATTACCTATGAATCATGTTCATTTACTATCCCCTAAAGAGAACACAATTGTTCACCCTTGAACTACTCTTTCTTCTCTTCCCCAGTAAAATAAACTTGTGAGCTATCACGTCCATATCACCTCTGATAGTATTGCATCCCGTAAAATTTATCATTTGTACTCAGCTTTAGTATGCCTTAAGTGATAAATCAACCAAATTCCCCCAAGAGTTATTTTGTCATCTCCATAATACCTCTGAGCAGATATATATTCAGTGTGTCTCGATTTGAAAGTATCACTAAGGTAAAACAAAAAAAATTTATTGATAGAAAATAATGAAAGGACAATACAAATACTTAAGGAGAGGATGGGTCAGAATCTTTGAAATCTTTACAAACATTAAACGAACATAAAAAATGCAGATGCCAGAATATGCAAATATTCGACGGGTAGCCATTATTTTGGCATAATCTTCTCGCTCCTCCACGACAACAGACGGAGTAAGAGGATTGCTAACATCAGTCCGAAACAAGGTGAGTTCATTCGAGAAAGGACCAACAAAATTTTGGAAAATATTTGCTCTACTCGAATTAATGGGGACCACTCCCTCCTTCTCTTTTGTAGAGCACACCATAGAAACAGTAAAAGTCCTGCCAGGGTTAATCCAACCGGTGAAGGAGCAGTCAATCCATCAATCTCCTTAATTCTCTGCTCAAAGATATCTTGTAAAGCCAAGAAAATGAAGACAATTTTGCATGAAGCTATAAAGAATCGAACAAGCAACTCTATTATTTATATAGAAAAAAATGACGGTTCAGAGTTTAACGCACCTCTTCAGTGAAATAAGGCAATTGTTAGTTTCCCAAGCAAATAGCGAAATTCGAAATACTAAGCATAATGATTGGAATTCCGCATATTGGGTTAGATATTCCCACATGCATACATTGGCTTATTGACAGAAAATGTGTCATAATATGCATAAAAGAATATGTGTATCTGTCAGTTGGTATAACTGTGCGTAAATACACACACTATTTGGAAGACAGAAGAGACATGGTGCGTGTAATACTCGGTGTGTTTCAAAGAACATTTTTGTGGAGGTAAAAACAGCAAGAATCACTCATCAGCAATACAACACAATAAAGTCAAAACAATTTTATTGATATTTAATCATGATTACATATGATGGAGATCTATCACACCTAGCTTTTCATTCTAAAAATCATGATTATAAATATGGAAATCTATTACATCAAGATTTTCATATGATAGGGAACTATTAAAGAGCCACCCCTATCTCTGTGTCTCGTCTGCTCCCGATGCAAATGAGTTAAGGCACAAAAGAAATGAGCTCCTCAGTGCAAACCACAGTATATGGAAAAAAAATTTGTGCTGTAGACAAGCGAGGATGCTACACAGTATTGGACCTGTTTAAATTAACACGAACCCATTTTTGTCCTGACTCGGTGGAGGACATGTCGAGTCAAACGGAAGCTGTTCCGCCATTGCCATCCAGCGCCATCGCTAGAAGTCTCGGTTGGGGATTCCAATCCCAACCCTGTAATCAATACAGGGGCCATATTAAGAGAGTAATTCCAGCGAGCTGGGTTTGAAGACAACCAAAATTCTTCTGAATAATTCATCAGTTCAACATGAACGACGAAGCCTATGATATCCTTTCATGCTTTATCACACAAAGAGCTCAACAACAACATCTTTGGGAAGCGTCTCCTCTTGCATCTTCTCGGTGGCCAGTAAAGCCAGTGGCGCCATGACATTTTGGTTACCTTCTTAGACCTACACTTAACAATAACCATACTCAAGTCTTACAGCAAGAAGAAGATAAGTTTGGGAGTGTTGGTAAAAATTTTCTCCTATTTGTAGGAGAAAATATGCCAAGTATGGCATAACTCTCGAAAATTGTTCCTGAAAAATTTGCCCGTATCTCCTTAAAAGCTGCCTACATCTCCTTAAAGATCGCATCAAACCAAGGAACAAGTCAAAACAATAAATTGATAAGATACGTGCATGTAAGACCTACAACCACGTCAGCAAAAGTGTTGGAATTCTACCTTGAGTGCGCGCACAAATATCTCAACAACTTTTATGCTTCTAATTCAAAGTATTTTGAATTCATCTGAACAATTTTAAATGATTTGAAGGGCATCTTATAGAAGCATAAAAAGTGGGCCTTATGAAGATGGTGCAGTTTTCTATAAACGAACTTAACGAAGGAAGAATGGAGCACTTTCTCTCTATTTAGAAGATGGCGCACTTTCTTTATTTTCAAAAGGTGGCGCTCTATTCATAGAACAGAAAAGTGGCCACTTTCAAGCTGCTTTTATCTGTACAGATAGGCATATAATTTACATGTCTACTTTTTTTTCGAGCATTAAATGCAACGAATCGACAGGCTGGGACAAAAACTGAAGAGTCATAAGTCAATATTATAGCTGGACTGCAGGACGCACCCCCAGGTTGTCGTTTAGCGACCCTACCGCTGTGCCAATTTCTTCAAAAATGTGCCACTGTGCCAATTTTATCGAAAGTGTGCCGCTGTGCCAACTCCACCAAAAGTGTGCCGCTGTGCCAACTTCTTCAAAAGTGCATCGTTGTACCAACTCCATCAAAAGTGCACCGCTGTCCCAACTCTATCAAAAGTGCACCGCCATGCCAACTTCTTCAAAAGTGTGTCACCGTGCCAATTTCTTCATAAATGCATCGTTGTGCAAATTTAATAAAAAGTGCACCATTGTGCCAACTCCATCAAAAGTGTGCCGCTGTGCCAACTTCTTAAAAAGTGCGATGCTGTGCCAATTTTTTTAAAATTGTGCCATTGTGCCAACTTCTAAAAAATGTGCCATCACGACCAATTTTATCATAAGTGCTCCATTACGGCTACTTTTTTAAGAGAGCGTTTGTATAGCCAACCTCTCCAAAAGTGCGCTAGTCGCCAGACCACTTCTAAAGTGCTCATACTATTCTAACTGACAGTAAGCAGTTATAAGTGTGTGTCTTACATGTCATTCTTCTCGTAAAAAGTGTATAAATAACTGTTCACCATGACCTATGCTTTTCTCGTATAGGAAGCTACGTGTCAAGTAGGCAGCGAATTATGCACCCACTCATTCAAAACATGGGGTGCTAGTCCACAAAAGTGCGCACACAATGGTAAAATAGTGTAGACTATCCAAAGTGTGCGTACACTCTTATAACTTCTCCTAGACTAAAAATACACAGACAGACAAGAGGGGATACAAGAACAGAAGGAGATGGAGGCTTCTCGTGCCGTTGTTGCCAAAGCTTTCTTATAGTTCAACTCTCCAAGTTGTTGAGAGCATTCCCTGTATTTTTTCGTCGTCGAGTGGTCCAAGGAGTAAAGTGATTGTCCGCAGATCAGATCTCCACAACTATACTTTTCCATAATCAACTGTACTTAGATTCATATTTATGATCTTTTTGTAGTTTTCTTTCTTTTTATTAGTTTGTAATATAAAAGTTTCGTATAAAATTTTCTTCGCAAACACATGTGTTAGTAACTATGACTGTAATAACTCTAGTTAGCTGATGATAGCAAGCCGTAGGGCATGATTGGCCGTGATTGGTTGATTTCTATTATAGTCTAGTCCTGTCCTAATTTATTTAACAACTGATCCTGAGACTGTAACCTGAGTACTGATTTCAGATATCTTTGTTTAATTACTCCAGAATTGTTTAACTGTTATTTTATATTCTCCACTTATTTAACTATTTTATATGTTATTTCTTACTGATTTCTCTGTATGCTGGTTTTTAGTTCCTAAGTTGGCTCCCTTGTAGTACATATTTTTTTTTGGGTCTGACACCACTAGTTTTGTATGGCCAGATTCTGGAGCAGGACCACAGGATCTCCCGTATTTCCCGTCTCAAGATGGTGAACACCAGGAGCACCCAAGGACATGAGTTGATTTCTTCTTCATCACCCACTTGATCTTGTACTTATACTTTTGAGACATTTAGCCATCGAGCACGTATTTAGCTCGTATTTTGAAACTTGATATTCTATATCGCAGGCCTACATGTAAAGCATATTTTAGACTAGAGCTGATCATGTAATATTGTATTATAGCTAGTTCTTCATTTTGTAACTACCTTCATGATCATCTGTGTATGTATAGTTTGGGACACCTTACTATAGTTTGGTGATCATACATCTTATAACTTATTGTTTGCTTGAGATTCAGACACCTAGGACTTTTGACTCAGGAATGACTATTGGACTATAGAGTAAAACCCTTGCATCTAGAAAGCTGTGACCATATCTTGGAGTATTAATACTATAGTCTACGTAACTGGCTTTGTCCACCTCCTCTCTCCAGTATTCTGGTTCTGCGGCATGACAGTCGCCACCCTCATCAAGAAGATACAGCTTCTTATGCTGGGGGTAGTGTTCCCTCTGAATCTGAAGAGGATGCGGCACTAGCAACTTTTTTGGATGACTATTCATGGCAAGTCTGAAGCAAAAAGTGCGACATCCACCGTCCCATTTATTTCTCTCCATGTGAGAATATCATACATGGCATAGGACGATCACGAGGGCCCCAACGAGCGACAGCGCCTAGAAACCCTCGAGGTCAAGATGCAGACCATGAGCACATCAATGCAAGCCTTGACCTAAAAAATTTTAGAAATTAAGGAAAATATGGCTTCACAACCAGCAAGGGCCTTTGGTCAAGAAATCCTGGACCCCAGGACCAATGGGGATTCAAAGGCAACCGCTCCACCCACTAGCGGTAATTATTCTCTGCCTGGATCATTCGCTCCTTTCGTATTCGATGAAGCTCGAGAAGAAATACGGGAGGTCCGAGAACTCCGGGCCCGCCTAGACTCAATGGGCAATCAGGATTTACTGCGCAAGCTTGGAATCCGACAACGGTATCCCCTCGAATGGAGAGATATACCATACACTCCCAAGTACACACCCTTCAACTTAACTCTGTTTGATGGGAAGATATCTCCCCGCTAGTTACTTTAAGACGGCAACGGGGCATCTACCTCGCAACCCTCTTAGCCAAGCTCTTTGTCGGAGCATTGTCTGGAATAGCCTTCGATTAGATTTGCAGCCTCCAGGATAACTGTATTTCGTCGTTCAACGGTCTCAAAGGTCTTTTCCTCGCCCGGTTATACGACGAGGAAATGCCATGACGATGACCTCTTTAATAAAAATTACTCAAAGAGGGAAAGAGTTTGTACGGGAGTACATCGAGTGGTACAGGCAAGCGGTGCTAAAGTTACCCCCCGATAACCCTGAGTCCATACTGATGGACACCTGCTGGAGAAATCTTCTTCCAACGGTCAGGCTCTGGATGGGCAACTCACAGTTTAAAGACTGGACGTCGTTCATCATAAATATTGTCGGTGCTGAGTAGAAGGTAAAGAAAGCCCGTATCTTGGAAATACAGATCCCCGTCGCTGATGATAGGGGAAATGCCCTTACAACAACAACAGTGGCAACATCGCCCGGGATGGAAAGGGAAAGCAGGCTCTTGTCATCAATATAACCAATAAGCCCGAGCGAAAGCCGCAAAGGCTCCAAAATCGCTGAAAACTTATTCCTTTGAAGATGATGATGTCATGGCCATCTTTGACATGCTAATGAAGGGAAACTTTCTTTGGCTCCCCGATGTCAAGCGTCCTATTGAAGCAGTCGAGGTGAATAATCCAAAGTACTGCCACTACCATCAATACGCCAACATGCAATACAGGATTGTTACACACTAAAGCGGTATATCCAGTGTCTGCTTGACACTAAGGCTCTCTCCTTGGACTTCGATGACAAAACAGTTGTCGCTAACATGGTATCTCTCCAATTTTCCAACTTCCCGATGACAGAAGTCCAAGATGGAGTGATCCCGATCCCCAGGGCAACAATATAGGTTGTCAATCTCCTACCATCTCCTGAACAAATAGCCGGGATGATACCTCTTACCACATCACGGGGGAAGGTCATGTAGGTTCATCCAGACCTTGCTCCAGATGCAGCAGGCAATACCTTCGGCCACCAAGTCCAAGGACAAGAAGTACATGTCATGCTACACGATTTCTATCTCCTTCGAAGAAGCTATAGTAGGAACAACGAGGTCAGGACTGGAATACCAACGAGAGTACGATATACCTGATGATGGTGCACTCCCAATCGTCGTATCCGATCTGGGTCCATCCCAGCCTCCAGCAACGGACAAGTCCAAGTAGAAAGAAAATCACTTTGACAAACCACTGCGTAAAGATACAGCTTAGGGGCTAGAGAATCCCTACAACTTTGACATCTTGGAATAATTTGCCAATACTCCAGCGAAGTTGTCACTATTCGAGCTTCTCCGACTCTCCAAAGATACTCGGGTCTCTCTGAGTAAGGCATTACAGAATGCCGATACCTACCTGGAGCAAGTCAAGCAGCCAGTTGAGGATATCCTGCTGCATGCCCCCGCTACAATAATGTGATAGAGGCGATATTGAATATCATAGTCTCGTAACAAAACATGTTAGTGAAAAAATAGGTAGGATCTTCCTCTGTATTACACAGGGTACATCAGCGCCATCAAGGTAGACCGGATGCACATCTACCCCAGCTCGTCAATGAGCATTATCCTATAGGATTTTACTTCAGACCTTGGGCATCGTGATGCATCGCCTGACGGCAACCAATACTCAGTGGCGTCAACACGGGGATGAGCTACCCTCTGGGAAAGATTTTCTTGAAGTGTCAGATCGGCAACTTAAAAACAGAGGTCATCTACTACGTCATAGACGTAGACGTATCATATAACATCATGTTGGGACATATATGCATACATTAGTATATGATCGTACCGTCAACCTTGCACCAGTGCTTGAAGTACGTGGATGATCATGGCATCGTCAAGACAGAATTTGTCGACGTTTATCCATTCAAAGGGGTTGAGTCCTATTACTCTGACTCGATCCTCTACAAGAAAGTCTACCCAGATGAAGGTGGCAATGATGCCGATGATGAGGCAGAGACTGGGATAATATCAGATGAGCCCTTGAGAGTTCATCTCAAAACAAGAGCTTCCGACATAGCTCACTCACTTATGGTGAAACTGCATAGGAAGGCACCTAAACCTCTGGTCGTTCGCCTTCATAGACCGAGTCGACCAATGAAGGAAGATCTGGCACCTGCTACGACTTTTGAACCACTAGTGGTAAAGCTATGCAGGAGACCTCCAAAGCCGTCGCTCGTACTGGAAGGAGATCTCGATAAGGACGAACTGGAGGAGTACGAAGCCTTTCATGCTAACGTCCCTTCTCTTGAAGATGTAATTCCTGAGGATAAAATACCTTATTTTATGAATAAAGGTCTATCTTTGAACTACTCGAATGTTGCACATCTCAACACATCATATTCTATTGATCACGGCTAGGCTTGCACCTGGACACACAAGTAAGTACCACCCGGGCAGTCAACTAAGTTCTTTCCAGTCAGAACTCCTACTTCATAGTTCCAACAAAGAAGAGGGAAGACAAACACATCATCTTCGACAGAGTGGAGAGTCCTCAATCTTTAGTCCCAGAGGAACTGGAGCCAGAACTCGATACCAGCAAAATACCACTTCACCGATACAGTTCTTAAACCAAGCACCTCATCCAAAAGATGGGGTATGATCTGAAAGTTGCTGGAGGTTTAAACTACGGTAAATGATAAAGGATGTCTCTGCGTCTGTAGGCTCTTGTAGGCAAGTTTGAGGATTACTATCATAAGCTTAAACATGGCTTAGGGTACGTCATGCCTCCCACAACCCCCGAAGGCTTGGATAAAGAAGATGAGTCACACTCTTACTCTTCAGAATCTTCCTCTTGGGACTCCGATGTCAGTATCGGGGAGATGCTCAAAAAAGTATTATCTGCCAACTTGGTGTCAGCTGACCCTGAGGAAGACGAAGAGGATCTACCTAAAATCTTTAAAGTAGAACCGTGGCCCAACGCCTAGACACACAATATGATATACGGGTCAAACAACGAGAATCTCCCATTGAATCCTTCCAAAAATCGATCTTCATCAGCAAGTCTGTCCGTTGGGGATCAAAAATTCCTGCTACATCTCGTCAGGGAATACATCGATATTTTTGTCTGGAGTTATGAAGACATGTCAGGAATTGACCCCCAAATCATGGTCCATAAACTCAATATTTTGCCGAACGCTAAGTCAGTCAAGCAACAGCAATGGCGGTTCCGGACAAATATTATAAATTCTATCAAAACTGAAGTCAACAAACTGATAGCTAGTGGCTTTGTCTGCGAGGAACAACATCTGAATTTGGCAGCCAATATCGTGTCCGTCGTAAAAAAAAAGGGAAAGATTCGGATCTACATTGACTTTCATAATCTGAACATGAAATATCCTAAGGACGAGTTTCCTTTTTCGATCACAGATATAATTATCGACAATACTTGTGGATTCGAACTCATATCCTTCATGGATGGATTCTCAGGATATAATCAAATTAAGATATTTCCTGACGACGAGAAGCATACATCATTTCGAATGCCAATTGGAGTATACTGCTATACAGTCATGCCCTTCGGTCTGAAGAACGCTGGTGCTATATACCAGCAAGCCATGAGCACCATCTTCCATGAATATCTGTGCAAGACAGTGGAGTATTACGTTAATGACATCGCTGTCAAGAGTCACTCCAAAGATGATCACCTCCGAGACTTGAAGACTATGTCCGACCTTATGCGTGTGCACCAGCTCAAGATGAATCCTACCAAATCCTTCCTGGGAGTCTCCAGCGGCAAATTCTTGGGTTTTGTCATAACATCGATAGTATCCACATGGACCCCGACAAGACTAAAGTCATCCTTGACATACACCCACCGAAGAATCTTAGAGAACTTTGTGGCCTTCAAGGAAGACTGAAATACATCAGGAGGTTCATATCAAACCTCTATGGATGTTGTCAGCCATTTACTCATCTTATGAAGAAGGGAGTCTCCTTTGTCTGGAACGAAGAATGTTAGCGCTCCTTTGACAACATCAAGGAGTATCTCATGAATCCCCCAGTATTGGTGGCCTCCGTTGTAGGAAGACCCTTCTTACTATTTTTGTGGGCACTGGATCACTCCTTCGAAGATCTACTAGCCCAAAAATATGATGTGGGTCATGAACATGCCATCTATTATCTCAGTAGAATGATGGTCGATACAGAGCACATGTATAACCCCATCAAAAATAAGTGCCTCGCTCTGGTCTTTTCCATTCAGAAGACCCGGCATTACGTGGAAGGACAAACCATTCATATGATCTCAAGAGTTAATCCTCTGAGGATCCTAATGACTAAACCTGGAGTTCTCAACTCTCGCCTAGCCACATGGACAATACTGTTGTCACCATACGACATGGTATTTGTCCCACCAAAGTTGGTCAAAGGCCAAGCATTGACAGATTTCCTAGCTGCCCACCTTGTACCAAAAATCTCGAAGCTCTACAAGAAGATCCCATACGAAGTAACAGGATCACACATGACCACAAGCGCATAACCCATTTGGCAAATGTTCTTCGACTGTGCTTCAAGAATAGGACCCAAAGGCCATATTGTCGCTGGCGTCGGGATAGTACTAATTTACCCACACGATATGGTCATAAATTATGCTTACTCCCTCACAGATCCATGCTCCAACAATGTAGCAGAGTACAACGCCCTAGTTATTGGGCTCCAACTCGCTAAACAAGTGGGAGTAGACTACCTGAAGACCTACGGTTCATCGTGTGCACCGGGTATTGACTTTTATGTGCTTCTTGTGCATCCACTATTTCGTGTGCTAGTGTGACTATATCATGATCATGTACGTAACGTATCGTGATTGGATCCATGAGTATTGGTTGGGGAGGGGGAGTAGGAGTTGGTTATGTGATCAAAGCCCTATTGATCTCATGTGCATGTCGATTATACATCTCACGTATAATGGAGTTACCTTTATACCTCATGTGCAACCTAAGCCGATCACATAATAAATTTGCACTCTAAATTACGTAGTTAGTATTCTTTGTTCTCTACTTGCAGTTATTCTCGTATTTTACTTTCTAGTTCTTATTGTGCTTATTGCCTGTTCACCCTGTATTGTATATTCTTTCTACTTGTGCATCTTGTATCTTCTTCTATTGCTGTTATATATGCTCGATTATGTATTTGAAACTGCTTTCAGAGGTATGTACTTTGCTCCAATCCTGACTGGATATATTTTTGAGATAATTGTCTAGGGGAGCTGTGTCCCACGTATTACGGCCCTCAGGAGGGTGAGACTTTAGAGGATACTTTCCTAGAGCCAGAGGACATAGTACCAGTGACCGGGGAGGTTTATTTTATGTTGCTGATCTTGTATTAGACTATTCTTTGTTAAGATTCATAGATGTATTATTATTTCATATTGTGGATTGTATCTTATTCTTTCCTTCGCTATTCCATTCGTGCATTATTCTTCCTTAGTTTGTTCTGTGATTGAGATTAGATATACTTGTGAGATACCATAATACTCCTCCGTTTGGAGTTGAGATGGTTGACAGGTACCATATTATATTGTTGAGATGTTAGATAGTTAAAAATGACCCAGACAGCGTTCTACCGTCGATTCTACGGCGTAGGCTGGGCGTAACCACGTACTCGTATCCGAATATCCGGGTGCGGGTCGTGACACATTTTTAGTGGTGGCCCATGCAGGTCTAGATAGATATCGTAGTTGTGCTCGACTCGAGTACTGCTACGAGCCTGCTTTAGGATATAGAATATAGGCTAAGAGTTTACTCAATCACATCTAGAAAAACTCTAATATCTGTTTTATAAATCTTTATCTATTTGAATATTGTCTCTCATTTTGAATAAAGTTTTGTCCTTCTTTGATGATATCGTATTATATTTAATATTGATTCCGTATTTTTTCAATCTGTCTTCAGGATGCCTCCGAAGATCAGATTCTATCGCTCGGGAGCAGCAGCAGCTTCCTCAGCTACTTCTCAGCCTACTGCGGAGAGGGAAGCAGCTACTACTGCTTCTTCTCCAGTTGAGAGGGTTATCTCATCGGTTCAGGTGGGAGTCTCAGCAATCGCCTTTGGAGGTGCTCCTCCCCCAGTTCAGAGGGTAGCTCCAGTTATTTCTGAGGGACTTTCGCCACCACCGCTAGTACCAGCTGATGCTACACAACTGTTTGCACTTTTTCAGATGATGATGGAGGCCCAGAGGGCCCAGGCTGAGGCACAGCACCGGCAGAACGAGGTAATGAGACAGGGCATTGAGAATGCCCACCAGGTGGCCATTACCGCCTTAGAGAGGACCGCTCCACCGCAGCCACGAGAGGTACAGCCCAGGCCCGGTACCATAGAGGACTTTAAGAAGTTGGATCCTGGCCTTTCAAGGGGACAGAGGGCATCATCTATGCGGATGACTGGTTGGAGAGCATGGAGCTCGTCATGCGCTTATCCTGCCTTACGGAGGACCAGATGGTGGAGGCAGCAGGACTGCAGATGATGGACATCGCCAGTACTTGGTTCCGAAATAAGCTACAGATTGCCGATCCAGGATTGACATGGGGTGAGTTCAGGGACTTGTTCAGAAGGAAGTTCTTTCCGTCTACCGAGAGACTTGATTTGGAGCGACAGTTCCATAACCTTCACCAGGGGAACATGTTGGTGGAGGAGTATGCCGCCGAGTTCGGTAGGTTGAGCAGATATACAGACTACATGTGAGAAATCCTGAGAATCGGGCGAGTAGATTCAGAGACAGCCTGAACTGGGAAGTGAAGGCACTCATTTCTTTGAGCCATGAGACATACACAGATATCTTGATGGAGGCTCGCAAGGTCGAGAGAGACCTGAGTTGGAGGCCTAAGAGGGATCGAGATATTTTTGGTGGCAACAGCAGCGCAGGTCCAGCCAAGAAGCCCTATTTCCAGCAACAGAGGCAGCGGTTCCATGCGCCTATCAGAGCACATGTACAGCAGACATTCCAGATGCAGAGGTCAGCCCAGCCAGCTCGTGCTTGCCCCTTCTGTAAGAAGGCAGGGCACGGATGAGATGTTTGCAGAAAGAGGCTTGGTCAGTGTTTGTTTTGTGGATCATCAAATCACCAGCTGAGGGATTGTCCCAAGACCTTAGCTTGTATAGCTCAGGATGTAGCCCCGATCCAGAGGATACCCGCGAGATACCCGACGGGACAGCAGAGAGGACCTCCTTTACATCCCCAGCAGCATAAGTTTATGCAGCATCAGCACCAGCAGAGAGGTGCACATCAAGGGTGAGCTTTTGCCCTGACTATGAAGGAGGCAGAGCCAGTCGGAGACATTATAGTAGGTTCAGTCTTACTTGATTCTTTTTCAGCTCATGCCTTATTTAATTTTGGTGCTTCTCATAGCTTTATATATGTATCTTTTGCTTTGAGGCATCATCTTGAGTCTGAACCGTTGGCGAGGACTTGCAAGATCACGACCGGGGGTGGCATCATCCTGGTCAGTGATGTTTGCAAGAACCAGAGGGTTTATATGGGAGGCCGTGAGCTGAGCATATGTTTACTTGTAATTCCACTTTCGAGGCTGTAGTGGTCATAGTCTGCTTCCGCTTGCTTCTTCGTTTTATCCGGGATAGGGTCTTTAGTGGGCAATGGCTCCCATACCAGTGAAAGTTACGATATAGTACTCAGGATGGATTGGTTGAGTAGACATCAAGCCAGTATCGATTATAGTGGAGGCAGAGTTTTATTTCATATGCTAGGAGAGCCAGAGTTTGAGTTCGTCCGAGGAGCAGAGCAGAGCGAGAGTAATTTCTGTGGAGCTTTGGTCGAGGAGCAGGAGCCGCCACATCCGCTGATTGCAGAGTTCTTGGATGTCTTTCCAGAGGAGTTGTCGGGGTTGCCGCCGGACAGAGATGTGGAGTTCTCTATAGATTTAGTGCCAGGCACAGAGCCGATCTTCCAGCACGTCTATAGAGTAAACAACAACGAACTGGCAGAGTTGAAGAAGCAGGTGGATGAGTTACAAGACAAAGGCTTTATCCGTTCCAGTTCATCACCATGGGGTTCTTCGGTACTGTTTGTACCCAAGAAGGATGGGTTGGTATGTATGTGTTTCGACTACAGGGCACTTAATAACCTCACTATCAAGAACAAATACCCGTTGTCGCGGATTGATGACTTGTTTGACCAGTTGAGCGGAGCAAAGGTATTTTTGAAGTTAGACTTGAGGTCAGGATACCACGAAGTGAAAGTGAAGAGGGAAGACATCCCGAAGACAGCTTTCAAAACTCGTTATGGGCAGTTCGAGTTTTTGGTGATGCCGTTTGGGTTGACCAATGCCCCGACAATGTTCATGAACCTGATGATCAAGGTGTTTCATCAATACCTGGACCAGTTTATGGTAGTCTTTATAGATAATATTCTGATATATTCGAAGACCCCAGAGGAGCACGAGCAGCACTTGAGGATTGTTCTGGAGACCCTCAGGAAGGAGAAACTGTATGGCAACTTGTCGAAGTATGAATTCTTTCTTGATAAGGTTGAATTCCTTGGGTATGTTATTACAGGAGATGGAATCTCAGTGGACCCAAAGAAGATCTCAGCAGTTGAATCGTGGTCTACCCCGAGTTCAGTAGCAGAGATCAGGAACTTCCTTGGATTAGCAGGCTACTACCGGAGGTTTGTTCAGGATTTTTCCAGACTAGTAGAGCCGATGACTAGGCTGACCAGGAAGGACATGGAATTCGTTTGGACTGAGGATTGTTAGTCAGCATTTGAGGAGCTGAAGAGGAGATTGACTACAGCTCCCATCTTGACACTACAATCAGGAGTAGGAGGATTTTCCATTTACAGTGATGCATCGGGGAAGGGTTTGGGTTGTGTACTACAGCAGCACGGGAAAAGTCATTGCCTATGCTTCCAGGCAATTACGTCCTCACGAGAAGAACTACCCTACCCATGATTTGGAGCTTACAGTGGTTATCTTTGCTCTCAAATTGTGGAAACACTATCTATACGAAGAGAGAGTAGAGATCTTCACAGACCATAAGAGCTTAAAGTATATGTTTACACAGAAAGAGCTCAATATGAGGCAGCGGCGATAGTTGAAGCTGATAAAAACTTTGATATATCTTTATAGTACCATACAGGGAAGGCTAACGTAGTTGCGGATGCTTTGAACAGGTATCCCATGGCTATGTGCTTGACTAGAGACAGGCATTTATTGGCAGATCTCGACAGTTTGGGCATTGAGGTACTAGTTCCTGGAGTCGCAGCACAGATGTAGAGACTTCAGGTACAGTCGGAGCTGATGGATCGAGTCAGAGCCGGACAGTATGAGGATGAGTCTCTGAGGAGCATCAGAGCATAGGTTCAGGTCGAACTGGCAGAGGACTTTATCATCGCAAATGACGGATCATTGCGACATGGTACCAGGTTGTGTGTACCGAGAGAAGCTTTGTATGAAAAGATTATGCAGGAGGCGCATCGTTCCCAATAATCTATGCATCCCAGTGCCAACAAGATGTATAGAGATATAAGGGAGCATGTATGGTGGTATGGCATGAAGCGGAAGGTAGCTAGCTTCGTGTCCAGATGCTTAGTTTGTCAGCAGGTCAAGGCAGAGAGACAGAGACCAGGAGGATTGCTTCAGCCTTTGCCCATTCCGGAGTGGAAATAGGAATATGTTACCATAGACTTTGTATTGGGACCTCTGCGTTCTCCAGGAGGCAAGGATGCGATTTAGATCATCGTGGACAGGTTGACCAAATCAGCCTACTTTCTGCCATTTAAAGTGGGTACATCTACGGAGAGACTTGCGGAGATGTATGTGCGCCAGATTATCAGATTGTACGATATTCCAGTGAGCATTGTCTCGGATCGGGATAGCCTCTTCACGTCCCATTTCTTGAGGAGTTTGCAGGCTAGCTTGGGCACTCAGCTCAAGTTCAGTACCGCCTATCACCCTCAAACGGACGGACAGTCGGAGAGGACTACGGACAGTCGGAGAGGACTATTCAGACTCTCGAGGACATGGTACGCACCTGTGTTTTGGATCTTGGAGTTTCTTGGGAGGATCACCTTCACTTGGTAGAGCTTTCATACAACAACAGCCACCAAGCTAGAATCAAGATTTCACCATTTGAGGCATTGTATGGACGGAGGTGTCACACTCCGTTGTCCAGGGGTGATGTCGGTGACAGGGCTTTATTGGGACCAGAGATGGTAGTGGATGCAGCAAAAAAGGTGATGCTTATCAGGGACAGACTTCGAGTGGCGCAGGACAGACAGCGGCATTGGGCCAATAGCCACCGGAGACCTTTCGAGTTTGAGGTATAGCTTTAGTTTGTTTTACTTGTACTTGATTGTTATTGTTGTTAGGTGCTAAGGTTGTGTTTCGTGCTAGGTTGGCAATCTGGTTTTCTTAAGGATTTCTCCGACACGTGGCACGATTCGTTTCGGTGGAGGTGGCAAGCTTAGTCCTCGATTCTTCGGTCCTTTCAGAATCCTTGAGAGGGTCAATGCAGTCGCTTACAGACTAGACTTACCACCTGCATTAGATGGATTGCACAACGTATTTCACGTGTCGCAGTTGAGACAGTACGTGGCAGATCCCAGTCATGTGTTGGATCACTCGGAGATAGAGGTGGGCCTACTCTCAGCTATCCAGAGCAGCCAGTGGAGACTCTGGATCGGAGAGAGAATGTGCTGAGGAACCAAACGATTCCTTTGGTGTGCGTCGCGTGGAGGCATCACTCGCCATGAGAGAGTACCTGGGAGCGAGAGACCGAGATGCGCGAGTGATATCCATATCTGTTCGAGTCGTGAGGTATAATTCTTTCTTGCATTGTATTATTTTTTTGGTAGATAGTTTCCTCCTTAATTTCGATGACAAAATTTTTCTAAGGTGGGTAGGTTTGTCACCCTCACATTTTTATCCAAGGGTAGTTTGGTAATTGTCAATGGGTATTAATTATTTTAGGATTATTATGATTAATATTTGTGCATTGCATATTTTATTTATTTATTGGTATTATTATTTGTTGCTAGTGTAGATTATTTTGGACTTGTGTAGTGGACCTAACCATTTATTTAGAAAGTACGAAACAAATAATTAGACTAGTCTAAGTTGAGCCCATGATTTAGGCCCATGAATTAGGAGGCTTGATTAATTAGTGAAACCATTAGACTAGAACCTTTCCTCCCTAATTAAATTTTTCATGAGAGGCCCCAAGGGGTATTTGTGTCATTTCATATTGTATAGAGAGTGTATATAGGCCGGGCCCCTCCTTGAGGAGAGAGAAATCATTCATTTTATTCCAAATTCCAATTCTAGATCTATAATTTTTCTCTCCAAATTCCCTCCATTCCCTCATCAATTCTCCACCAATTCTTTAATAATACCCTTCTAATTTTATCATTAAGGTTGTTACACCAAGGATCTACAAGAAGGAAGCAAAAAGCAAGGAGCAAGGAGGAGGAGGCCAAGATCTACAAAGAGGGGAGCTACTTGTCAATTGGAAACTTTTTATTGGGAATCCATCTTCCAATAGGTATAATTTAGTTTTCTCCCTTATAATAGACTCTAGATCTGAGATTTTACCATGAGAAACCAACCCACATGCATAGGCTACCCATAGGACATGATTTTTTGTCAATTGGAGACCTACGGTGGAAGTTATAACCAAATTGGTACCGATTTTAGGGGAATTCCGAGATTGGCACATGTAGTGTTTGTCAATTGATCTAATAGATCTAATTGACACTTGATTGTTTGTTTGTGACTAGTTTCGTATCCACAATTGGACACGTGTAGGCCGTATCTTGTTAATTTGATGAAACGGGTTGATTTGGGGGTTTTCCTCTGACACGGGGCCTTGTACATATCATATTATGACAAGGACACGTAGACACTCTAATTACTATATATATTATTCATAATTTATGTCTTAGACTTGTTCGTGTCCTCCGGGATGCGTTTGGTTGTGTGTTGGAGCCTATCGCAAGCGTATCATAGAGAAAGTGTGATACGGGTGCGATGCGCTCCATGTGTTTGTTGTTTGGCTTATTTTACTACGTGCATATGTAATTATATATGTATATACTATCTATGTATTATATGAGGTATATAATAGAGAATTTTGGGTTTTGTATATACGTATGTCTATGTGTGTATATATGAGAGTATCTAGATATATATATACTATGAGTATAGGTCTATATATATATATATATATATATGTGTGTGGTATATACATATATGTGCACTTATGATTTGTGTATATGTGTGTCTATATATATATATATATATATATATATATATATATATATATATATATATATATATATAGGTGTTGGCTCAGATATTTAAATGTATTGTGTATTTGATTACATATGTAGTGATATACTTTTGAGAGTAGTATTTGTAGTTATGTGTAATTATAAGTATAGCTATATTCATAGTCGTGTCAGTGTTTGTACGTGTTAAGTGTTATTAATGGTATGTCAGAGTGTGTTGAGTAGGAGAGAACAGCAGCTGCTGCATAAGTCATGGAGAGAGAGCAGTTGCAACAGAGTTGTTGTGTGCAGCGGGCACACGAAGAGAACAGTAGTTGCCGCATAACTTATTCAGAGAACAGAGACAGTGTGGTAATCGATCCACTGTGCAATTCCAGGCAGTGTGGTAATCGATCCACTGTGCAGTTTCCAGGCAGTGTGGGTAATTGATCAACTGTGCAGTTTCCAGGCAGTGTGGTAATCGATCCACTGTGCAGTTTCTCACTGCACAGTATCAGGCAGTATATCAATCACTATGCTCAACACAGTTCAGTATTTGTATTTCAGTGTAGTATTAGTAGATTGATTATTTGTTAGTTATTAGTTGTTAGTTGTTTAGATAAGAGTCTAGTTAGTGTAGTTTCAGTTTATGGTATCAGTGGTTATGGGTAGTTGGTCGTCCCTTGGTTAGTAAAATAGGTTATAGTATAGTGGGTTAGTTGGTGATATATCTTGTCTGTGTGTGTATATATATATCAGTAGGCATATGTGGGTTATGTATATATGTAGTAGTTGGTAGTACCTTTAGCTATATATATATATATATATATATATATATATATATATATATATATATATATATATATAATTGTTGGTTAAGTATATAATCCATGTATACTATTGCTATATATATATATATATATATATATATATATATATATATATATATATATAGTGGTATCAATGTATGATAGTATAAGTATATGTTAGTCATAGTTTATGAGTAGTTAGTTTTAGTTTATTGTATATAGTCCTTAGCTTAGTTATATACGTTTAGTTGGGTTACCTTGAGATACCAAGGTATTCCCAAGGTTTTGAGTCGATACCCAAGGTATTGTGATTGGGTATCGAGTTGGTTGCGATACGTGTTGGTGCAAGGCCAAGGTATCCTAATTATATTATTTTGAGATATTATTATTATATTTGACTTATATATATATATATATATATATATATAACCTATTTTCATATTAGAAAACTTGTGTATCTTAGGATACGGCTCCTTGAAGTATTTTTGTGTGATAGTTTAGCTAGCATAGCATAGTTTCATAGTATATCGACTTAGTGACTTTGCGTTAGACTCTTGCAACCTAGAATTTATTGGTTTTACTTAGAAATGGCATATTAACCTAGAATTACATTAGTTTCATTATTTTCATTATTGAACCGTATATTGATGCAGCATACCATATATAGGTTGTGAGACACCAGCTTGGGCATCGAGAGACACACTTTGCTCAGGACTTCAAGCGAATACATTTCTCTGATTGTTTTCAATTCATAATATTGTATATATGCATGTTCTAGAATTGTATACATTGATTCCCGACATAATAATTTCACGGACTGGTGCTATATGGATCCCGTTAGGAGGTGTTATCTCCTACCGTGTTCAACGGGTACCCAGTCATATGTATTCATCGTGTGCACCGGGTATTGACTTTCATGTGCTTCTTGTGCATCTACTATTTCGTATGCTAGTGTGACTATATCGTGATCATGTACGTAACGAATTATGATTGGATCCATGAGTATTGGTTGGGGAGGGGGAGTAGGAGTTGGTTATGTGATCAAAGCCCTATTGATCTCATGTGCATGTCGATTATACACCTCACGTATAATGAAGTTACCTTTATACCTCATGTGCAACCTAAGCCGATCACATAACGAACTTGCACTCTAAATCACGTAGTTAGTATTATTTGTTCTCTACTTGTAGTTATTCTCGTATTTTACTTTCCAGTTCTTATTGTGCTTATTGCCTGTTCACCCTGTATTGTATATTATTTCTACTTTTGCATCTTGTATATTTTTCTATTGCTGTTATATATGCTTGATTATGTAGTTGAAACTGCTTTCAGAGGTATGTACTTTGCTCCAATCCTGGCTGGATATATTTTTCAGATGATTGGCTAGAGGAGCTGTGTCCCACGTATTACGGCCCTCAGGAGGGTGAGACTTTAGAGGATACTTCCCTAGAGCCAGAGGACATAGTACCAATGACCGAGGAGGTTTAGTTTATGTTGGTGATCTTGTATTAGACTATTCTTTGTTGAGATTCATAGATGTATTATTATTTCATATTGTGGATTGTATCTTATTCTTTCCTTTGCTATTCCATTCGTGCATTATTCTTCCTTAGTTTGTTTTGTGATTGAGATTATATATACTTGTGAGATACCATATTACTCCTCCGTTTGGAGTAGAGATGATTGACAGGTACCATATTATATTATTGAGATGTTAGATAGTTAGAAATAACCCAGACAGCGTTCTACCACCGATTCTGCGACGTAGGCTGGGCGTAACCACGTACTCGTGCCCGAATATCCGGGTACGGGTCGTGATACTTAGTGTGCCAGCAGGTAAAAGTAGAGAGACAGAGGCCAGGTGGTTTGCTTCAGCCATTACCCATTCCATAGTGAAAGTGGGAACACATTGCTATGGATTTTGTGTCCGGACTTCCACGATCTCCAGGAGGAAAAGATGCATTTTGGTCTTTGTTGACAGATTAACAAAATTGGTCCACTTTTTGCCTTTCAATGTGGGTTTGTCTACGGAGAACCTGGCATAGATGTATGTGAGGCAGATCGTCAGGCTACATGGTGTTCCTATCAGCATAGTCTCAGATCGGGATAGTCATTTCACTTCTCACTTCTGGAGGAGTTTGTAGGCTAGCTTGGGCACCCAGCTCAAGTTCAGTATTGCATATCACCCTCAAACGTATGGGCAGTCGGAGAGGACTATTCAAACACTCAAGGATATGCTACGCACATGTGTTCTAGATTTCAAGGAATCTTGGGAGGACCATCTCTATTTGGTAGAGTTTGCTTACAACAACAGCTACCGGGACATTATAGGGATGTCACCATTTTTGGCTATGTATGGTCGGAGGTGTCGCACTCCCTTGTCTTAGGACGATGTTGGAGATAGAGCTTTATTAGGACCAGAGATGGTTGCGGATGCAAAGGAGAAGGTCAAGCTAATTAGAGATAGACTTCGGGTGGCACAGAACAGATAGCGGCATTTGGCCAATAGCCACCGGAGGCCCTTGGAGTTTGAGGTATAGTTTAGATTTTGTGTTTGTGCTTGCTTGTAGTTATTTGTTATAGATTAAGTTCTTAAGGCTTTGTTTTATTCTAGGTTGGAGATCTGATATTTTTAAGGATTTTTCTGACACGAGTCACGATTCGCTTAGTGGAGACGGGAAGCTTAGTCCACGGTACATCAGACCCTTCAATATTATTGAAAGGGTCAGTATAGTGGCCTACCGACTAGACTTGCCGCCTGTATTAGAGGGAGTTAATAACGTGTTTCACGTGTCACAGCTGAGACGGTACGTGGAAGATCCTAGTCAAGTATTGGATCACTCAGAGATCGAGGTGGGACCAACTCTCAGCTATCCAGAGCGGCCAGTTGAGATTCTGGATCGAAGAGAGAAGGTGTTGAGGAACCAGACCATTCCTTTGGTGCGCGTCACATGGAGACATCACTCTCCGGGTGAGTCTACCTGGGAGAGGGAACATGAAATGAGCAAGCGGTATCTTATCTGTTTGAGCCTTGAGGTATTGTTCCTTCCTTTCTGTTGTGCTATTTTAGTGATAGTTTTGTCTTTTAATTTCGAGGAAAAAAATATTTTAAGGGGGGTAGACTTATCACTACCATAATTTCAGAGGGAGTATTTTGGTCTTTTCATAATTATTTATTTAATGTGCATGTTATATATTTAATTATTGCTAGTAGGCTATACTATTTATTGGACTTGTGTTAGTGGACCTAACTAGACTTGTCAAGAACCATGGACCAACATTTAAGTTAGACTCTTTTGGACCCAATAATTAGTCACCCTTTAGATTAGTTAGTGTTTAATTAAACATCCCTTAGGAGTAGAAGTTTTCTCCTTAATTAAAATTCATCATGACAAGCTCATAGGGGTAAGATTTTACACCATTCCTTGAAGGCCAATGAAGGGGCTGGCCACTATTAGAGAGAAGAATTCTCTCTCCTCTCTTCTCATTTTATTTCATTTGTTTCCATTGGTGTTCTTCCCCAATTTTCCTCATTCCTCTACCAAATCCCTACCAAAATTCTTTTAATTACTTTCCAAATTCTCCAATAGAAGTTCTAGAACAAAGAGGAGGCAAGGATCTACAAGGAGGAGGAGATTGCACAAGTTGAGACCTCTTTGAGTCAAATTGGAGACTTACATTGGGAATCCATCTCCCAATAGGTAAAATTTAGTTTTCTCCTTCTAATTAGACTTAAATTCTGTAATTAAAAAATTAGGAACCCACCTATGACTTAGGTCTACCTATAGGAACAAGAACTGTCACGATCCGCACCCGAAAATTGGGCATGAGCCGTGGGTACGTCCAGCCTACACCGCAGCCTCGGCGGTAGAACGCTGTCTAGGTCTCAAGACTATCAAACATAACTCATAACCTGTCAATGATCTCAACTCCATAGCGAGGAAAATGATAATACATTGATCAACAATTTAATATATACTCAATCACAAAGACTATTGGAAAATAAATGGCACGATGAGATATAAGGATAAAGAGTACTGACATAAGTCAAGCACAATAACAAATACAATACAAGTCTAGATTCTAGTTGTCCACATAAAGTCTCAACAAAATATACAACCCAAGTTTCAGTTTTAGAACAATGATACATAAATATGACAGTCTAAATGCCTGTAGGTGGTGTATCCTCTAAGGTGGGGAATTCCTCTAGGATTTCTGGTACAAAATCTTCCTCTGCTCCCGGGCCATAGTGGGTAGGACAGAAGTCCACCAAGTCCTCTGAAAAATGTTATCCAGTCAGGATTGGAGCGAAGCACAAGCACTAAACAGCAATTTCATTTATATTGACAAAACTATAAAAATAGTATAAGGAAATACAAGATGAAAGCAATACTGGAAATATAGAATACTAGAGAATATGTAATCAGCAATAGTACATCTAGCAGTGAAAAGAATATAAGTGAATGCTAGAACAAGTGAACTGAAATAAAGAATAAATATCTGGCTATGTGTTTGAAATATCAGTCTATTATGTGATCGGCTTGGGACGAGATCAGGCTTGTTATATATGATTGGCTATGATACATGTGAGGTCAGGCTAACCTTCTGGTTAGCTATGATGCGAGCAATAGTCAGGCTAATCATATATAACAGGCTATGAGGCATGTAAATGGTCAGGCTACACCCAA
Organism: Iris macrosiphon; assembly: GCA_036927795.1. Classification (NCBI taxonomy): domain Eukaryota; kingdom Viridiplantae; phylum Streptophyta; class Magnoliopsida; order Asparagales; family Iridaceae; genus Iris; species Iris macrosiphon. The sequence continues at coordinate 94,629,472 of JAYESA010000005.1, read as the reverse complement.
CGTGATGTGTGGGGTGAGCTATGATGCATGTAAGGTGGGGTATGTTCACATAATCTGCTAATAATTCCCCATCCCCAGCTAGAACGATGGATTCCAATCACGACTCCTCATGACAGGTATCTATGATGCTAACCCGTGTATCCACAGTGTCAGAATCAAGTATATTATACAACTAAAATTATAGAATTAATCAACAAGAATGATAACTGTCAGAGAATGTACTCGTCTGTGGTCCTGAGGAAAGTGTGAGGATCAATGTCCAAGGCGAGATCACAATGACCTAGTTATGGAATATCAATGTCAAAATACTGAATTAAAGGAATAAGCATGTTTAACTAATTAAATACGAGGCCTCTAGGTCATACTAAAGTCTACTGGTCAATACTAGTCTCACACTAGCTAATTATTTGTCATTCTTAGTTATAAACACTAGGGTGTACTCATAACACCTCAATCTGGGTTCAAATCTAGTTTCTAGGGTGATTACAAGTATAACTAGCTAATACTAAGTGATACTATATATATATATATATATATATATATATATATATATATATATATATATATATATATATATATATATATATATATATATATATATATCTTATAATATAATAGTTAAATCTATCATCTAGTATTATCTTAGTTTTTATTTTATACTTTAATACCTATACTCAATTCTACATATTAACCCATACCAATACCCCATATCATTTCCTAATTGCTCACTGATACCCTTGTACCTCCAATCCCTAGTATCCCAAATACTTTAGTTCACTGATACCCTTGTACCTCCAATCTCCAGTATCCCAAATACTTTAGTTCACTGATACCAACACTTCCACTTTTCCTATAAGACACTGAATACTTAATACCCCGAGGTACACTAGTTACACTCCTCACACACAGTTTCTAAATACATAGGTCCTCATGACAGAACATTCTACCATTGGTACATAATACACAATTCATCGTATCCTATTCTAACTCATATACTCAATATAACCCTCACTCACAACTCCTACTTACATATCTACCTACTGCTACCACTTGACCTATACTCGATCCCCCTTCTAGAGCCATTGTTGCAAGGTGATGCCCCCAGTTACATGTTCCCCCTACAGTACATTGCTGCTGATACTGACTTAACCCCAGATACTGGATTGCACCAAGTCATGCACGACCTCACACACATCTACTTATACTCGAGTTCATTACTGTACCTCAAGAATTCTTACCTTACTTATCCACTCACATCACAAGTTACTAGAACTGCTACCTCTCATTCACTTAACCTGGTGTTGAACACAAATGATTCACTGCACTTACATCCTACTGCTATCCCTATATAGATACGTTCTCTTGTTCCAGGCACCCACATTCCTAGTGAACAACCATACTACTACTGACACTAACACAGTGATACATGATACATTGGTCACATATTCCCTATACACTACTATGTGAGGAACCCGATACTAAATTCCCCCCCCCCCCTTCTATGCTGATACACAATACATACACACTGGAAAACTCTGATACTGGCTCACTGAAACTCAGCAACCACAGTGGGGAATCCAATACTAAATTCACTCCCTCTCCTACACTCTGTGCACACACATATATATATTGCTCTTGAGTGACACTGATACATACAACTAACGAACTTATCCTCATGATACACTTTATCATTTACTCTAAAATCTGATGCACTACTAGCTGCCAGTACTGCTCTGGAATGAGCGTTGTGGCACACCCAAGGCAAACAGCTGATACTCATCCCCTACTCCACACTGATACACTCATTAAACACACACAGGCATCTAGAGCTCACTGATACTTAACACAGTCACCTGGAGACTGTGTTACACTCTTGCAGTGATCTCCTGGAGACTCACTGATACTCTAATAAGCTCATTAGTTAACCAACACTTCGTATACATTGTTGATACCAACAAAACCTATTACCTACTGATACTGAGACACAGGGATGCAAAAATCTGACACTGCACAGCTCGTATGCCTTCACCAAAACTCCCAACTCTAACTGACACCAAGACACATATACTGGACAATAACTGAAACTGAAACACTGCTCAAACACTCACTCACACGACTGAAACACTGATACGTACAGGGAATCAACTGCTACCCAGTCCTCTCTAAACTGAGATCCCTATACTGGCTTTTAAAACATGTGATGCTGTCCTATTTGCGAATCAGTGCACCAAATACTGATAACTATCCCCCATCTGAATCCTATATACAGGCACAAACACCTTTAATCACCCCCCTTCAAAACTGACACAGTGCATACAATGCACAAATCTCGACTGTACAGACCCGACTTCCCATGTAGTAATCCCCTCTCCAGAATGACACAAATCTATCATTGCACATACGTGCATATACATATATATATTATACATCAAAATATGTAAGATTAGAATAGATTAGATAGGTATTCACCCTACTAAACATATCATCAAACACTTAGTGTGCTGAAATCGGATTCCACATAATTACTCATGAATACCAAACTTAAAAGCCTAAATCAAAACCAAACCTATATGTATATGATGCAAACATGTATAAATACATATATCTAAAATTAGGGCTCACAAAAATTGGGGAAGAATGTATCACAGGATCACAAAACCCCAAAATCATCCATGACTCCATGGAAAATCCTCATGCAACCAAAATAGTCATTCCTAATTCAAATGGTGGGCTCCTAAAGGCCAAACAATAATTAAAACAGAATTAAATGAGGTTTATTTCGGATTTTCACCTATTGGGAGATGGATTCCCAATGTAGTTTCTCTTTCTCCAAGCCTCCTTGGTCCAAGCTCCTATATGGAGAAGGAATGAGGGTTTCTAGGGCTATAAATCCTGAAATTTGAGGAAGGAAAATTAATTTCTAAGTGGAGGCAATATTTAGGATTTTCTTCATGAATGAAGAAGCTTGAGGGAGGCTCCCTCTCATTATATAGGACTAGGGTTAGGGTTAGGGCTTCTAATACAAAGAGTCTATTTTACCCTTCATGACTTGTCATGAAGAACTAATTAATAAAAGAGGTTTAGTCATACTTTGAGGGTTTAACTAAATGCTAATTTAAAAAATAGGTATTTGTCAAAAGGTTTAATCTAGTGGATTCTTAGGTCTAGCCCATTAACCCATGCATTAAAGAACCTCAAACAATTTATATAATAAACATATCATACTTTATATTAACACAATAAATTAAACATGACAATTTATAATAATGCCTTAATCTAGAAATGTGGTAGTGACAAGAACTATGTTCATATGACTTGTATTGTAACTTCTATAGTGAGTTTTATGTCCAATTGAGGAGAATTCCGAGATTGGTGCACCATATGTTTGTCAATTGGTCAATTGGACCAAATTTACACTAGATTAGATGTGTGGGACTAGTGACGTGTCCACAATTGGATACTAGTAGGCCGTATCATGATATTTTGTGATACGGGATAATTTTTGGGGATTTTCCTTCGACACGGAAGATACACATGTCATATTTTGCCACGGACACTAGATTCGATAGCTATCACTCTAATTAGGCTTTAATTATGATATTAGACTTGTTCACATCAATTGTGGCGCTTTGGGTGTTGATTTGGGAGAGTGTCAAGGGCGTATCACAAACGTATCATAGATCTAGTGTGATATGTGGGTGATGTACTCCTTGTGTTTATTAAATTGCTTTGGTATATATATTGTATGTTGGTATATTCTAAACTACTAGATTCATATATATCTTGATGTTAGGGTGATAGGTGAGTGTATCAGACTTTGGTGGAGGAAATCCCATGTGTCTGATGACAGTATAGGTATTGTTCATATCAACTACAGTACGACAATGTTGCAGGGTATAATTTGTGCATTGCAGGATCAAGTAGGGGTTGTGCTCTCAGGCACTACAGACTGCAGGGTTATAGTGGCTTAGCAACTGTAGAGGGAGCTAATTGTTAACCAGATTACAATCCAACACGAGGACTTATCCAGCCCGTCGTACGTAGTGTGGTACGATGGTAATTGTAGGGGCTAGCTCATAAATTTATTCCGATCAACACGCATGTCATTATAGGATGATTCTTTACTCTCCATAGTTCGAGAATTGCTAAATGAACATGATAGGTAGTTAACTAGACTATCTCATCTAGATCATTTTTAGGGAAGAATATTTGTGTTTCATGCAACCTTGTTGACTCATATTTCAAAGACATGGAAACCGTAATTGGTGTGGTCCCATGATCCTATCTAGTATGCAGCGTTGCCTACATTCCAAAAACGATTTTTTTTTTTTTTTCTCTTGCTCTAATATGGCAGCCACATCTAGTGTATATTATGTACACTCACCTCTGGTGTATATATGTATATTTTTGTTCCAAGCCGCTAGGTATCTATAGTGCACGAAACACCAGCTTCCTCAACTTACATCTATTAGTAATTAGAATTTTGCTAATATTAATTATTTAATTAAATCAAGCTATATGTTATTTTCTTAATTAGTTAATTATATCAAGTTGTAGGTTAGCCGTATATTGCTTGTAGTTTATTTTCTTTTATACCCTGTCATGTTTATCATTATTAATATAGTATGATAGGAAACATAGTCTGATAGAGATCTAGCTTCCTTCCTTTTGTCCTTATATGATGTAGGGTTGGTTCCTGATCTATGTTTAGTCTATGGATCCTATCATTTCTGATTCTTTTATTATTGTTGGTTGTGGTTGGATGAAAAGTTGAGTCTATCATGGACCTAGCTTTCCATCCCTCGTCCTCGTTTGGTGTAGAGCTAGTCGATGCTCTATGTATATATGTATAGTCTATGATTCCCAGTTCAATTTTTTTCCTTTCTTCAGTTGCTATATATATATATATATATATATATAATATATATATATATATATATATATGTTCTAAAAAATCTATATTACAACCATTTAATTTAGTTTGCAATGCTGAGATTAAAAGAAAATAATGTCTACTTAAAAAATACAGGTGTAATCTCAGCGTTGTAATCCAAATATAACAGTTGTAACGCATAGATTGGTTCCATAATATGAAACCACTCGTCTGATTTCTATGTGTGTGGTGTGTGTGTAACATACACACACACACACTATATATATATATATATATATATATAATATATATATATATATATATATATATATATATATATATATATATATATATAGAGAGAGAGAGAGAGAGAGAGAGAGAGGATCAAAAGCCCCCCCCCCCCCCCCCCCCCCTCGTGCGTCGGATCGGGGGGCCCACGTACGCCTACGTGGGGCCCTCTCGATCCAACAGTTGGGGGCGACAGGATCCCACGGGACTCTGGATCCGCCCCCATATATATATATATATATATATATATATATATATATATATATATATATATATATATATATATATATATATAATGCACGAGCACCGCACCTACTTTTTTTAAAATATTATTGTAAAATAGTTTAAATATTTAAAAATATTTTAATTATAATTTATTATGGATATATCTCTACTTTTTATAATTAAAAAAATCTTGAAAATGTTAGTCGTCTAAGCTGTACGTATATCCTCACATAATTAAAAATTAATAAATAAATTCTAACTAGTTGTTTAACTACATAATATTATATAACTATAACCAAACATCTATTCTAGCTCATGTGTTTAAGGTGGTAGGCATTCTCTTTGGTTGGTCAAGTTTGATTCACCATCGCATTATTTATAACAAATTTATTTATTTTTTCAACAAATTTTTTTACATAATATTTTTTTAAATAAATTCTAGAAGATTTACAAATGGCTTAGGCGACTCACTTTTAAACAGTTTTGAAACCTCGTTATAAAAGTAGAAATATATACTCACACACCCACCTATACCTAACTTCCTGCAAACGGAGCCGCTAGGGCACGAGCCCAAGCCGCCACTCCCAGTATCCATGGCCTTACCACTAGGCCACACCGCCGCTCAGACATAAATATACAGGATATGAGCCATAAGCTCGTATTCCTACATGAATCAATACACTTGTGGACCAATATGAATGGAATGTACTAGTGCACATGGATGCACATAAAATATTTTGAATCCATTTATATTGTTCCACATGTGCAGGACTCATATAAAAATATGAGTCTGTAGCTCGTCTCTTTTACCTATATATTATGTGAAGTTTTCTTTTGAGCTTTATTTGTTATACTTGCTCGCTAGGGTTTTTACTGGACAGGGCTTGCTCTACCGGTTTTGCATAGTCAGATCTTGTACTAGAGCCGAAAGATCTACCAATCCTTTCGCTTGAAGGTACATGCTCGAAGGTTGGCAGCTCGCACAGTGACCGTGGGTTTCTTTTTCACTCACTCGCATGTTATTATTTTGTAGCATTTAGCCAAAGACAAATATTTAGTCTAGACCAGCTCTCTCGGACAATAGACTTGTTCCTAGAAGATCTCAACCGTTATTTTCCCCAGGATTCTTATAGAAATTCATATGATATCATAAGTATTATAAAGATCATTGCAATAGCTAGTTAACATGTTATACAAGAATAGTTTGCTGACCATTACAACACGAGCGACAGCTACATCACCAAAGTACATGATGTTAGTAACTATTCATTACAACCATGAAATAGATAACTTCATGCACAATAATCTCACCATACAACAATCGGTGCCCAAAAGTAAAAGATGCATCACAAGTTCAGTACATTTTCTATATCCAAAAGTTGTTCTTAGCTTGGAACAATCTTTTGGATATAGAAAAGGGTTAACTGCAGATAAACCCCCTCAACTCTTGGATGGTTTCAGTTAGCCCCAATCGACTACATCTTGAACAAAGAAAGCCTGTGCAATATTGCCAGGGCATGCAATTTTGATATCATTTATCATTTTGGAATGGTAAAATAACCACATAATAAGCTTTTGAACCACCTTATGTTGTAACCATCATAAAAACACTGCAGAGTTTTTGTTTTCAAAGACATAGTTGTGGGGGTTTCTTTGCAACCATCCAATAGTTGAGAAGGGTTGCCTGCAATTAACTCTATTAACATGAATCATTCTTCTATGCTTCCTTTGATCTTAGAGGGGATATTCAAATGCTCAAAATTTCCATTCTAATAATCAATGGAAGTACAAAAGAATTAGTCACCACAGGAGTGTGGCTTGACATGTGCTTATGATTTAGATGTGTAACCGAGATGCTTCAGATACCACACTGCTCCCATTGCTGCATCCTCCTGCGCAGATTTCTTTTGTGATTTAGGTTCGCCGTAGCACTCCAAAAGTGTAGAGGATCCTTCAATCTGAACAGTAACCTTGAAGGTGAACCTGTGATTTTCCAAAACAATCAATAAGAAAATGATTCAAAAAAAATAAACACAAATCTAACTTATCAGACTCTTCATGCATGAAAACCTTGATCCATTAAAGCAAAGTCCTCAAGATCCTAGCTTCTAGTAACTATTGGTCCATGCTTATAGGCTGTAGGAACTATGTTGAATGGATATGCAAACGACACAAAATGGGAAGGGGAAGGCAACATGGACACAACAGCTATTTTGGAGTGTGTGGTGTCCGATACATCGGACATTGTTGAAATTAGTTGATGATTTTATTGATTGTCTCATTGGCATTATATAGCCTTACAATCATTAATACAATGATCTCAATCATTATGACAATAATCTCATAATGGAATATCCTGTGACATATTCTGGCATCCCAAATATGTCCTCAGGATATTCCCATGTGCTTATACTAAACTTAAATATGACACCCAACATACCATATCAACACTCCCCCTCAAGATGGGTGAAAGATATTCACTAAGCCCATCTTGTCACATCCTCTAATCATGCTCACTGAGGCAAGTCCCTTGGTTAGTCCATCTGCTACTTGATCCCTGGTTGGAACATGGCCAAGCTCCAGTAATCCACTATCCAACTTCTCTTTGATGAAGAATCTATCAATCTCGATGTGTTTGGTCCTGTCATGCTGTACTGGATTGTTGGCGATACTAATAGCTGACTGATTGTCACACCACAGCTTCATCTTGGCTCCTTGATCCAGCTTCAGCTCCACCAGCATATTCTTCAACCATAGCAGCTCTGCAACTCCCAAGGCCATAGCTCTGTACTCTGCTTCAGTTGTCGATCTGGCCACCACAGACTGCTTCTTACTCCTCCAGGAGACCAAGTTACCTCCTACAAATATGCAATATCCCGAGGTAAACCTCCTGTCATCAGCACAACTAGCCCAGTCAGAATCACAGTAGCCCTCGATGCTCACGTGATTGTTCTTCCTGAATATTAGTCCCTTCCCGGGAGCACCTTTCAAGTACCTCAGAATCTGGTACACTGTATCCATATGACCCTTCCGTGGGTCATGCATGTAGCGGCTCACCACACTTACTGCAAAGCAGATATCAGGACGTGTGTGGCTCAAATAGATCAACTTGCCAACCAGTCTCTGGTATTTGTCCCAATCAACTGGTTCTCCAGCCTCGGCATCAATCTTGAACCTCTGATCTATTAGTGTCGCTGCAGGTTTGCACCCCAACATCCCAGTTTCTGTGAGAAGGTCCAGTGCATACTTCCTTTGAGAGAACAATCCCCTCTGCTTCTCGAGCAATCTCAATCCCAAGGAAGTACCGAAGAAGGCCGAGATCCTTCACCTCGAATTCCTTGCCAAGCTTTCCTTTGAGTTGGGCGATCTCCTGCTCATCATCTCCTGTGATAATCATATTGTACACCGCAAGCATGGTGATGTGGCCTCCACTCCGACGGAAGAACACAGTATGATCAGCATTGATCTGCTGATATCTCATCCCTATCATCGCCCTTCTGAATCTGTCAAACCACGCTCGAGGAGACTGCTTCAGTCCATAGAGGGACTTCTTCAACCTGCAGACCTTGCCTACTGTCTGATTGGTGCCAAATCCTGGTGGTATCTCCATGTACACCTCCTCCACTAGATCTCCGTGAAGAAACGCATTCTTCACATCCAGTTGGTGTACCTTCCATCCACCATTCGCTGCCAGAGAAATCAGAGTCCTGACAGTGCTCATCTTTGCAACTGGTGCAAAGGTCTCGTCATAGTCGATGTCGTACGTCTGACTGTATCCTTTGGCTACTAGTCGAGCTTTGTAGCGCTCAACCTGTCCATCTGGGTTCTGCTTCACGGTAAAGACCCACTTGCATCCAACTGCTCTCTTCCCCTCTGGCAGTCTCACAAGCTCCCAAGTGTGGTTCTTCTCCAGAGCTCCCAACTCCTCGTGTATTGCCGCTTTCCACTTTGGATCGTTCTTGGCAACCTGCCAATTGTTAGGTACAGTAATACTATCCAAAGATGCTATAAATGCTCCATGAGAAGAAGGGATATGGTCATAAGAAACAAACTGAGCAATATCCCAACCATATCTGTTTGGAGGATTTTCTGTATTGCTGCGAGTGGTCCTCCATACAGATAGTGGTGTGGGAGGAGTAGAAGTAGGAGGAATGATATCTTGTGAAGGCGGGGGTATCACCTGAAGGGGGGTTGGTGTCGGTGCCTCAGGAGTTGGGACGAACGCAGGCAAGGGACTTGGCACTGGCACTGTCGGTACTGGTCCTGCAGTTTGCTTCTCTCCTGTTGTAGGTAAGTAACTCTCCCTGAGCCGTAGGCCTAACACCTTTACCTTCTTGTCCCTTCTCCGTGCCTCCATGCCAAACTTCTAAATCGGTTACCACCAAGTTCTCCATCTCCCCCTCTCGCCTAATACTGGCAGTATTAGGCGTGTTGTGTGAAGTTCCGTCCTGGTGGTAGTATGGCTCATGGTCCCGAAAGTGGACATCCATACTGACAAACTTATTCTCTACTGGACTCCAGCACACATACCCCTTCTGGGTCGCCGAGTAGCCTACGAAGATGCATTTGACCCTTCTAGGGTCAAGTTTTCCAACTGATGGCCTGTTGTCCTTCACAAAACACACACACCCAAACACCTTCAGTGGGAGTATCCCACTATTATTGCCTTGCAATACCTCACATGGGGACTTCCATCCGAGGACCTTCGAGGGCATCCTGTTGATGAGTTGAGTTGCTGTCAACACTGCATGCCCCCACAGACTATGTGGGACATTCATGTCGATCATCATACTTCTTGCGACCTCCAGAAGGTGTCTGTTTTTCCTTTCTGCAACTCCATTTTGTGCTGGTGTTATGCACAGGTGGTCTGATGCTGTATTCCGTGTGCTGACAAGTATTCTGCAAGCATCCTGTTGGTATACTCCGTTCCATTGTCAGACCTCAGTACCTTCACAACTGCTTTGTACTGAGTCTGGACATGCTTATGGAAATCTCGAAAACAAGCAGGTACATCATTCTTATTTTTCATCAAATATAAACAGGTAACACGAGAGGCACACTCAATGAAAGAAACAAAGTACTTATAACCATTCATAGTTTTAGTAGCACATAGATCCCAGACATCAGAATGTACTACCTCAAAAGCAAAAGTGCTCCTATGACCCGTGCCAACATATGAGCTCCTAGTAAGTTTTCCTAACTCGCACGCATCACATACTAATTTCTCTTTATTTGTTTTTGCATAAATCTCTGGATACAACTTACTTAGAGTATCAAAGGAAGAATGTCCCATCCTCCGATGATGGAGTATCAAGGTATCATCAGTCCTCTGCTGCAGTCCTTCCATGCCAGCCTTCTCTGCCATAGATACCAATGCTGAGTCCAGTCCTTCTCGATCTAGGTACCACAGTCCCTCATGCCAAGTGCCAGTCCCAAGTTTTCATCCTGTCCCTTTCTCCTGGAAGATCACCTTAGGAATATCAAAAGAAACAATGCATTTAAGTTGGAGGATTATAGAACTAATGGACAAGAGACTGACTGGAAAGGATGGAGCATGTAAAACATTGGATAATCTTACTAAACCTGTACAATTAACAGTACCCTTACCGACCACTGGCTGGAAAGTGCCATCAGCTGTCTGAATGTTGTCTGCTGATGCTAGGTGAGTGTAGGAAGAAAACTCACTAGCATTCTCCGTCACATGCCGAGATGCTCCTGATTCGATAATCCAGTCTGATGATTTAAGGGAAGAGATAGACGCAAGGGCAAGTGATTCGTCAGTACCTTCTGATGGATGGGCATACATGGCAGCGTTGTCCCTAACAAAGAATGAGGTGGACGCCTCCTCTGTTCTACTCCTCATGTCTCCCAGTGCCTGGTCCTCTACAATAAAGGTGCCATCAGCTTCTCCGTTCCCTTCTGATATCAGGAGGTTCGCCCGATAACCTCCTCGGCCGCCTCGTCTACCCCCTCGACCACGACCACGTCCTCCATTATATCCTCGTCCGCCGAACGGTCCTCGTCCACCACCTGAATCTCCCTCCCTAGGTGGTTTGGTACAAGCATACCGATGATGACCCATCTCCCCACAGTTGTAGCACTGCCGATTATGCTGCCAGGGCTCTCCTTTAGATCCTGTGTTACCTGAGCTGGTGATCGCTAGTGCTGACTTTGCTTCGGGGGGACCACCTGTCCCGCCTTACAACTTGATGCGTGTCTCCTCCTGGATCATGGCTGAGATAGCCTCCTCAAGGCTAGGGATCTTTGGTTGGGCTAGAAGTAGGGCCGTCCTCTGTGCGAAAGTTGCAGTCAGCCCTTTGAGGAACTCATCGTCCTCTCCTGCAGACACACCTGTCTCTCCTTACACTTAGGGTCCCCGCAGCTCGTCCGATCTGAGGAGTGATCATAATCCAACCACAGACACTCAAACTCCGTGGCATACTCCTGCACTGTCTTCTCTCCCTGTACGGTGTCATCAATCTCTCCCTTTATCTGGAAGACCCGTAAGTTGTTCCCCACACCATCATAGGTCCTTCTCAACTTCTCCCACACATCTTTCACCATCTCAATACCGTCTACTGTGGCGGCAATAGACTGGACTAAGGAGTTGAGAAGCCAGATGTAGATCACCATATGAGTGGACTTCCACTCATCGCGTCCTGTCGAGCCCTCGTCCGGCTCTGTCGTCTCGTCCGTCAGGAACCCCTCCATGTTTTTTCCTGCGAGGGTTCTTCTCACCCGCCGTGACCAACTCAGATAGGTGGCTGGTCCATCTAATTTCAGATCGATGGAGGAAAGCTTCAACTCCGACGACGTTCGTGTCATGTTCTCACCAGCCGACATCGTCAACAACTTCATCAACGTCGCCACCTCTGCAGAATCTAGCTTCTTGATGATCTCCTCCATCGATGCGTCGTCTATCCAATCACGTCACGTCTACTCAACGACTCACGCTAGTCCTCGTCGTCCGCTCCTAGATCCGAACATGTCCTCCCTTTTTTCAGATCTAGGCATCCATATTAGGCGTTGTCTCGTGCGGAGGAGGCGGCAGCACGCATATCACAGCCGCCGTCGCAGCAGCAGTCGCAGCAGCCGCAGCAGCAGTAGTAGCCGCAGCAGTAGCGGGACGGGGCAGCAACAGCGAAGGGCGGCCTGCGAAGGGCGGAGAAGGGAAGAAGGGGGGGGCGTGGAAGAGTTCGGTGGAGGAGATCTAGGAAATCCTCCTGTGGGTTTGTGGAAGCTTGGTGACGGCTAGGGTTTGTGGAAACTTGGCTCTGATACCATGTTCAAATTAGTTGATGATTTTATTGATTGTCTCATTAGCATTATATAGCCTTACAGTCATTAATACAATGATCTCAATCATTATGACAATAATCTCATAATGGAATATCCTGTGACATATTCTGGCATCCCAAATATGTCCTCAGGATATTCCCATGTGCTTATACTAAACTTAAATATGACACCCAACATACCATATCAACAGACATGACACATCTTCATATGTTTGGAGTGTCAAGTGCTTCCTAGTGTAGAAAAGACTAAAATTTAACTGTTACTCTGATTGTCATTGAACTTGTACTTAATATAATGTTAGAGAGACTTGGGTCTCATACCAGCAAATAAAAAATAAAAAAAGAAGAAGAATAAAACCTTATTTTCAAGAAAATAAAAACACTGAATAAAACAGAGTAAATCAGCTAATCTCGTGGAGAAATAGTAGCTTCAGTCATGTTTGAAGAATTGCAAATTGAAGAGCTAAATGGCATATCAACACTGAAATAAGATATATTATTTGTCTATATAAGTGAAGGAAGAATACAAGCTTACATTCTTAGGTGAGTTGGTCCTTCATCTTTACAGCACATAAATGAAGGGTGGCTCCAGTAGTTCAGAGCACAGATTTCGAAAAGTTGGGACTTCGCTGATTTGTTATTCAGGGCACCTACAAATTTAAGAGGAAATGTTAAGATCATCAAATGACCATACTAGGAAAGTCCTTCAATTATTATTTGTTAAATAGGGCATATATTAAGCTTTTGAAAAGTTCCATAGAAACCCAAAAGAACTTAATGTATCCAATGCTATAACTACATACCGTTCTTCTCCTGATGACAGCCATTCTCTCCATTAGTCCCAACCTGATGTCTTCTTACTGGTTCATTTCCCCCTTTGTTTATGTTGCAAGTTTTACTGCTCTCCACCCATCTTTGTACCAACCTTGATGGAACAGATGACTGCTTAGGATTGGTATCACTGGAAGTTGTACTTTCTGACACAAGACACATCTGAGATGGCATTACTGCTACCTCTTGGACTCGTAATTTATCCAGTGAGATTGAATCAACATTACAATCCTCTATTTCTATGAGCTCTTCATCAAAGCCTATTAGTTTTGGTACATTCTTCCGAGTTGACCTTAAAATCTCCTCTAGCGTCTTGCACTTGTGATTAAAGTCAAGAGCCTGTACCATTATGAAGAAACAGTATCACCATTACTGGAAGAAAGAGTGCTTGGTTACACAAGTTTTGTTGATATCAAATATATCTTTTCTTTAACAGTTTTAAGTTTAAGAATGAGGGTGGGATTGCTAAAATGTAGGTATAAGAAGACCTATGCCTCATGCTGCATGATCATAAGTTAAATGTGAGGTACAGAGTCAACCTATATATCTAAAGAATAAATAACATAGTAGAGTAAAAAGCTTAGCATTCTAAGTTCATAGAAAATAACATAAGCAGCATTTTTTTCAAAATGCAATAGATAGCAGGAAAAGACTTGGACGAAGGGAGATAGCCCACGCCCCTAAAGACTGGAGGAATATGACATATTACTTACTAGTGTTGAGCACAGGCGGAAGCAAGACACGATAATAACCCTAACGATGATGAGAAAATAAAAGACACAAATACAACCGAAATAATAGTACGACAAAAACACACAATATTAACATGTTTTGGTCAAGATCGACCTACTACACGGGACAAAGGGGAATAATATTAAATCAACAAGAGAACCCTTACAAATGGATTACACACACAAACTGCGATGAGCAACCAACTCCTTAACGAGATCTCCAACGAGATCTCACACTCTCACTTGAAGACTCATTTAATGGCCTCTTAAAACTCTAAGCAGCCTTCTACCAACCAGCCCTAGGCTGATAGAAAGTCTTAAATAGGCCTCTCAACTCTAAACCTAAGGAACGATTTGAACCGTAGAAACCAAGCCTTTAGATCGGAACCATCCATCAAATTGAGCAACCCCTGACCCGACGACATAACAATGGAATACCACCAGCATAACGACGTTAAGCCACCGGTATATTGCCAGCAAGCTAGTGAGCACCAACTTTTGCCCCACAAACTTGCTGCCAATTTTTCATGATTTGTGGCATATCACAACGTACCCTGATTTGCTCGTCTCAACTCCTCCCAGTCTTCTCTGTTTTCCTTGGATGGCGCTTGTAGCACTCTGTAGTGAATGCGAGCTATATCCAACACTAGCCAATATCATGGTACAAAATAGAATAAGTGCAGGAGCTGAAAACTAATGTGGAGTCATGATCCTCTGGTATAGTGGCTCTGCATCTCTCATTGCAAAGCTACCGAGCAATAGAGGGAAGCTCGTTAGAGTGGAGGAAGATGTGTCGCTGTTGAGTGGTGAGCTACAACAGCTAAGACAAATCCAACTGCATTTCCTTCTTTGAAGACGTGAAGAACTCAGACCTATGTTGCACGGACAGGGCAAAATGATGTCTGTATTCTTATCGTGTCGATACCCGTGTCCATATCTGTACTCATGCAACATAGGTGACTACCTTTTACCTATTTGAAAATGTTTGTATCCCATCTTTATCGTGTCTGTATCCATATCCATGCACATACGTGCAACATAGAGTATGACATTGTCATTGAAAACTAACAGAAGTTAAATAATAGTTTTGATAGCATCTATAAATGGTAGTTGTACTAAGAGTGTTTTGCATTTTGACTGTAGCTCACCTAGCCTCTCAAAGGTGAAAGTGATTGTATGAGTATGGGGTGACTGCAAACTTGTGGGCTTACTCTTGCAACTGCCAAGTTCTGTCATGCTTCCAGCTCTGCGGGTTTGCTGTGAGGACCAGCCATGGGTATTGAGCAGCTGCCAGCTGAGCCAAACCAGGCATGGTTTAGGACCTTAGGTTTTAGCTCAATACCCTAACACACACATACACACCCCTCAACCCACTCATGCATGTACACATGGGATACACATTTCTTGTTAAATCTTTGGAAACTTTAACAATCGTTCAAACTGCTTTTATCTTCTGGATCTAGAGGCTTGTTGGGAGGCTCAGCCACTGGTATGGGCAGCCCAACTGCCCGTAGCCAAGTCAGAGCAGGCATGTCTTAGATTTTAGATTCCTTCCCCTTATACTCTCGCACACAAACATGTGATGGGGCACACTTTATATTAGGAGCTTTGTAACAATTCAGACTTCTTTTCGTACAAAGTAGTGCTTTTTGTGGACTTTTAGAAAAAGTAAAAGAAAGAAAAAAAAAGCAACAAGTACAAATAACTTATTTAAAACGCAAGGGCTACATGTTAGAGATCGTGGAGCTTTGATCATATTTTCTACTGTACATCCAGCCCAAATTTTGCCAATTCAACTCGGATATATTTGGTAGGGGTTGTAGGGGGCAAGCCCCACATGCACGTAATGCGAGCGTTCGGGAGAAGTAGCACCCTAGAATTTTTTTTTTTTTTGTATATTGTCCCTACAAGAGTAGGATGAGTTCAATTCGTACATTACTAGAGTTGTTCGGTAATTTGTTGAAGTCGGTGGTTGTCCTAATCTCTTGTTATAAACAATCTCTTGTAATTGTAACTCTCTCGAAATAATAATAAAAACTTGTGTGCAGTCGTGGATGTAGGAGAACATTGTTGAACCACGTTAAATCTTATGTCTTTGTGATTGTTCTTCATCATCGCTGGTACTACGTGCATATCGCTACAAAGTTGTTAGAATTTCCAAAAATATAAAGTACACTTCCAAGTCCAACTCTTTCTCTCTATGTATTTGTGTCTTATGTTTCATAAGACATTGGTCAAATGGATGACTTTGGTGACTATAATATAAATAAATAAAAAGGTAAGAGGAAAAAAGAAGGCGAGAATAGAAGGTATTCTTTGTGGTCTTTGTGTGGTTCTCTGGAGTACAGAGATTGTTAGCAGATCTCTTAGGAATCTTTTAGGAAATATGTTAGGAGATATTTAGGATACTTTTCAGGAGATCTCTTAAGATTATTTATTAGGATAAAGATAATTTTGCCTTTGCTTTAGGATTAGTTTATTTCTTTGTTTAAGAAAATTCTTTTAAATGAGGCTTAGGATTTGATTTAATTTAGTAGCCTAAGATATTTTAAGGAATATATTAAGCCTATATATTTTGTACAAGACTACAAATTTACGTTCCTCCGACACTCATGATAATTGAACCTGTGCATATGGCACTCCTTTATAAATAGGTTTTCAAAATTGCACCATCCATATCATCTAATAATAATTGCTTCAAAATTATTGACCTATTGTGACACTTCTTTAGACACATGTCGAGAAAGACCACTCCGTTTAATCCCGTCACTTCTTTTTCTGTCCGAAATACTCCTATCGATTAATCTCGGCAGTCCTTCATCCTCTCGTCTTTCGTCGCAAAAGACAACCATGTTTTGTTATATAGATATGGTTGTTTTAATCGTTAATTTTATTGAATTTATATAAGATATTGGTTCTTTGAGAGATTTGTTGTTTCTTCCAAGAGAATTCTAAATGTTTTTATATTGCCATCAGATAGAACGATGTCCATCACCTATCACATATATATATATATATATATATATATATATATATATAGCAAAGAGGCTAATTGTATATGTATCAAAAATCTTTACATCTCATGATGAGGACCTTAGGTATGGTAAGGCCCCGATCAGCCAATAGCAATCTATTCATATTGGAACCCGTGATCTTTACATTATTTTACTTATGAGATCTGATACATACACGTAAACGCCGATCACCACACCAATGACCAAAATACGAGGGATCATACCTCAATCCTCAAACACGAGAATTAGAAAGAGAAACTAAATGATCTATGCAAAATCAATATTATTCAACTTAATGGTTCCTCTCTACGAAGTCTATATTTATAGGAAACAACTTACTTAAGCTCTAAGAAACACATCCTAATTAAATATGAAAGAATTAAAAAAAATTAACACAAAATAACTATAAAAGATTTAGTCAAAACTGCATAAAATCGGTTGAATTGGTCTAACTGGATTTTCGATTCGGGCTGGATTGTTTGCTTCGAGCTCGATCTCGAACGTGTGAGACTCCTACTCGCGAGTTTGGAAAAAGTTGAAGGGTCATAGAGCTTGACTCATTAGGTGTATAAAAATGCTGGATGCTTTAGGCAACCCAAACAACATTAACCAACTACCTGAATATTCTATCTGGTGAATAAGCACGATATTTCACTCGTCTCTCAACTAGATGGATATTTGGTAGTATCCGTTTTGAAGATTATCTTGGAGAAGACTTTGGCCCCACTCAACTAGTCTAACATGTCATCTACTTACAGAATCAAGAACTTGCAGCCAACCATGGTTTTGTTAATTGCACGCTTTCTTTTTACATTCGCAAGTTGTCCCCCTTCTTCGGTAGCAATAGGGCACAAATCGCGCACAAGTTTATACTCTCGCCCTAATATGCTCCTTTTGCGTTAAATCCTCCACCTTCTTATGAAGAACCTCATTCTCCCATGGACTCGTGTGGTAATGTAGCAAGTTCAACAAGCTCGTCCCAGAAACAAGATCAATGTAGCGCTGGATGTCGGGTATGGGTGGTAGCCCTACGAAAAATTCCTCCAGAAGAATAGTGAGATACTCGTCGAAAATTGATCGTACCTCAGTTGGATTCACTCCTCCCTCCATCGACTTTTTGACCTCTATGCTTCCCTTCACCATCAAGAGATGTACCTCACGGACCTCCTTGAAGTATGTTTCTTGAAGTATGTTTCTGCTTTCTTCGTGGAGACCGTCAATGATAGAAAAGTCTTACCCTTCTTTTGTAAAAATTTAGTTCATGTAACTTTTTTGTACGGGTGCAAGAGTGTAGTTTGCCTTGTACTTTACCAAGAGATGTGTTGTCGCGCCATCGTGCTTTGCGACAAAATCGAACTTTCATAGCCTTTCTAGCACAAATGGAAGTCGTCAAGTCCATTCATCACATTGCAATAGGTCTCGTATATAGGCTCTGATAAAGAAAGGAATTCAGTTTTACTAAGTCACCTTGACGCTCGTCACCTTATGAACCCATCCAAAGAAGTACAACTATGTGCGCTTCTTTAACGTCAACTATACATCTTCAACCAATTGTCATCTGAAGAATTTTTTCTTGGTTGTCGATGTCAACCAAGATCCTAAAACCTTTTGCCTTTGATGGTACATCAAGTTTGGAACAACTTGTCCCTTTGCGAGGAATCATCATGTCTTGGTGTCAACATGATCTTCCCTACCAAGCCAAGAAACGTCTTTTCCTCTTCGGAGTCATCGGGATCGCAGTTGATGTTGCCATTATTCGCCTCTTCGTCGGACGCTTATCGTCTTATATAAGCCAACAGCTTCGTCTGTGGACAATCACTCGAGCGATGACCCGACATATTTTTAACATTTGCCAAGGATTGGTTTGGCAAACCAATAACCAAAATATGGGATGATACCTCAATCCTCAAACACGAGAATTAGAAAGAGATAAACTTAATGATCAATGCAAAATCAATATTATTCAACTTGATGTTTCCTCTCTACAAAGTCACTATTTATAGGAAATAACCAACTTAAGACTTAAGAAATACAACCTAATTAAAGTAAGAAAGAAATAACAAGATAAATACAAAATAACTATAAATGATTCAGGTCTAAACCCGCCTAAAATAGGTTCAAGAGGTTAGAACTGGGAATTCCCATTTGACCGAACCGGAATTCCGATTTTTTCTGAGCCCGGGATGGCGGAAACCTGAATTCCGGTTTGGTTGAACCGGAATTCTGGTTCAGGCTCGGGTTGTTGGCTTCGAGCTCAATCGTGTCCGCATCATGATCATAGCTACATCCACTTGGATTCTCTTACATATCACAAATTTGTGTTGTTCCTCATTCTAAAAGTCTGTTATTTCTTTCCCTCCAAATACTCCCATACTGCATCAAAGAAGACTTCTCTCATCAGGATAGAAATCTTAACTGTTTATTGTTGTACATGCTCTCTCTTTGCCCTCCTCTATCCTGCAAGTCCTAGTTTTAAATCCCATCTTTAGTCTGCAAAGCTTCCAAATGTATGCTGAGTAGCTGTATTTAAAGAACAGGTGGTCAATACTATGTAGTCCAAGTGACAAATGGCATTGCTGATCTACTTGTATATGCTAATTGGTGAAGCTGCTTGGTGAGAAGTCTATTCGGTGTAGCATTATATAAACATGCACTCATCTTGATGCAGTGCATAGTGAAGACTTCTCACCGAATAGAGTACCTTGTACCATTCTACTTTAGGTAGTCTCTCACTAGGTCAATAACAGAGTGCATAGTAAATTGTCCTGAGCTATTTCCTCCCCATTCCAGGCATCTTCCCACTCCTGGTTATAGATGGGCCCTTGAGATATTTCAGCCTCCAATTATGGCATTGTCTTGTGATATGTAGCTTCCCAGGTCTCCATTCTCCATCCTCTAGAATTCCTCTTGACTTCAACATTTTCCACTAACAAAGAAAGGGAATCCCATCCAAACTTAAACTTGTTGGGCACGTCGCGGAAGCGTTTGCCAACCCACCTGAGATAACCAACCAATCTATGAACACCAAGCACAAATGAAGACAAGTATATGGCGGTAACTACGCCACCTGGACAAATTCCAACATTTTTAACTCAGATGAAATTACAAGATTGTAAAAAACTAATGTTGAAAGCCTTTGTCCTAATAGGTTCAACCCCCTCACCACACTCACGAAGGAACGACAAATATTACAATTGAAATCACTAACCAACCCGTAGCAATTTCCCTAACCGAAGTTGACGACTCATCGATTATATCTCTTCTTCCTTCTGTCTTGTATGGAGAAGAACCCTAAGAGCAAAGTACGGACATTCTCTTAGATTTTCTGTGGACGAGCACCCAGAATCTCAATTTTGTGCTTACTTTGTGCCTCCACACTCCTCCTATATTTATAGTATGAGAAATTCTATTTTAGGTCATAATAGGATTTCCTAAATAGGAAACCCTAAAATAAGAATCATATTACACATAAAATAGCCCAACACCAATTATGGACGTCCAAATATGACCATATTAAATATTTGATACAAATTTAAAATCTAATCAAATATTACATTTAATGTAGATTTCCAAATTATATCAAATCAAATCTTTGTCCATATTTAGGCTCCAAAATTTACCAAATTCATACCGGACTACAACAAAACAAGTCGTTACAATACATCGTTGTTGATCCTTTCGATAAAGCGAATATACTTGGGTCAAGGTGTAATATAGTAAGATACAATAAATACCAAGATGGCTAGTTATCATGCAATTGATTGCCATGTTCTGAAATACAGGATGGAGTGTATATGGATATATATCAACAATTGTCACATTTGTAAACTACCGCTTATCCAGACATCAGCATAACCTCAGTACAGCTCCCACTAATCACAGGTATGCAACAGCTCACACTAACAGCAAGTACGAGAAATCCACGTGTATCAGGAAAGAGTTGTTCTAAAGAAAGCAAGCTTGGCATAATGTATTGGTTTTCCTTTCCTAAAGCCAAAATTTCTTAAAGCTCCAAAAATTTTGAAAACCAGTGAACAAGCTTAAATTAGAGATCTTCAGAGATTGTATTAGTATACATAAGAAGAAAAAGGGAAAAAAACGTTTACAACATCTGAACAAATTAAGGGCAAAAATAGCTAAATTGGTCATACCTTTAGTTTACAAAGTGCCTCTTGTGCAGCCATTCTTCGGGCAGCCTTTGAGTTGTTATTGACAGCACTATACATTATATGGTTACCTTTTACATTGACTTTGACTTGTACATAATAGCCTTCTCTTTGTTTCACAGGTTCCGGAAGTCCCAGCTCAAAACCATAAGACTGACACAATTCACGGAGTTCTCTGACAGGATTAATGTGCAAGCTAGAAAACCTCAAAAGTGGTTCCAAGATATTGAGCATTAGGGTCCAAACCAAATTTAAGTTGAATCCTGTGTCTAGAAGTATAGCCCCGAATGAAGATTCGACAATATCACCAAGTACCTGTAACACGAGAACTTCAAAATTGTCCCTAAACTTTGCACAATCCTTGAGAATTTTGAAGCAAAATTAACAAGAGAGTGTAGATGAGAGTGTAGATGTGTGGAAGAGAACAGCACATTATAAATGTAGAGGGAAAAAAAACCAAGCATGCAGCCCTCATATACAAAAAGTTGGCAGCAGTGGTCAGTGGTCACTTCAACATCTGCTGCTTTTTTATTTGAGCTTATCTTAACAGTAAATTTGTGCATTGAAAACCGAAGTGCATCAAGTTTGGTAGGAAGAACAAATGGATTTTATGCACATAGTCTAAGCGGAAGGCTTCAAGCTAAATGGATGAACTTAAATAATAAGCTAAATGGATGAACTTAAATAATCAATAGTAAAAGATGTGATGCTGACACCACCTTTTCAATTTTCATGTTTAATAATAAAAGGACTATATTGCACCTCAAGCTCACTAAATTTCAAAATTTTAAACCTGAACATAAATAGATTTTAAGCCTTACTTGTTGGCCTGGTTGTCCCCCTGGCGATGGCGGGGCGGACCTCGGTTCAATATTGCCGATTACACCTAGACATGGCTCAATAGAAGGGATAAGGTAAGTGTTCTTAAAACAAAACTCTTGGTGCACTTTGGAGCATGGCTTCCTTTAGGTCCTTTACGGACGACGAAAGCCTCTTGGCTATACTCGTGTCTGCCTCCAACAGTTCTTTCCTATTGGCTCGGCGGAGCTGAGCTGGGTTTCATTGCACTATGTAGGAAATGCATAGGAAGTCCAAGAGGCCCCGAGACTGTGTGCGTTGTACCGCCGACGAATAATAGGTACCCCCATGCTGTTAATGTAAAAAACTCTCTACCTTGTAATATAGTGAACAATTTCTTTCAGTTATTTCAAATTTCCACTAGCTGAGTAAAATAAATTGTTTCCACTGATGAAAGTAGAAACTATCTTTGATAAGCTTTTGACTGAAATGTTTCCTTTACAACCATGTAGTTTTGCAAATGAATTTATACAAGAGGCATTAAGCTTGGAGATAACGTTGGTGCAGGTTCCGATCACCATGGAAAATATTACAAAAGAGCCTGGAAATTGCACCAACATTTAGCTGACAGAAGATTGAAGTATAAATCCCGAGAGTGAACTGGTTCTGAAATTCTGTAAATCTACAGAAGTCAAAGACTCATAACTACCCAAAGCACTGCATACACAAATGGTTTAGGAACCAACAGATTCACTACTAAATCTACAAGTGAAGTACCAGTGCCTTATCTTTCACTGCTGATACGCTCTACTAATTTCCGTGCTTATGCTTATCTATGCCGCTCCTCAGAATCACATGACATTCAAATCATTTATGAAGCTTGGAGTGTAACATAAATTACAGCCAAGAGTGTCAGATTTTGCTAAATAGCATTTTCTATGTTACTGAATCAAGGATATTGAGAGTTGAAACTTATAATCTCCTATTTAAACAATCAGAACAGGAAAGAGGGCTCCAAATAAAAGATAAATACCTTTGGGCATGCTGGTTCCTCAACCAAATCCCTTTCTGCGTCAGATAGACAAACATAATTCTTGAACTTTTTTACTGCTTGATCAAGACTAGGTGAATCTTTTATAAGATACTCAACAAAGGATCTCCATACTGCTATATGTGCAAAGGAATTATTATTGACGATTGCTGATCTCAGATCAGTTATTTGACCTGGTTTTAGATCTGGATAAACAGAATAAAGGTACGATGTTATCAAATACTCCAAGACGGCATCTCCAAGGAACTCCAATTTCTGCAAAAAAGGTAGGTTGTTAGTTACAAGAAACATAAAGTTGTAAAACACAGTTGACATTCTCAGCACACTCTAACAGCATTTTCATACCAAGTTGAATATAATTATCATACAAGCCTTGTCCATCACTAAGTATGTTACGGTCTGGTAACTGACCAAGTATCAGAAAGCTTCAGGAAGAAATTTGTTTTTACTACTGGCTGTAGATTTAACATCAACTCTCTAGACATGTTTAGAAGTCCTAAAACATGATGGGAAAAGAGGGCTTTTCCGTAGTAACTGGAAGGCCAGTTGTCAGGTAGGAAGCTGCGTCTTTACAAATCTTGTAAGATCATGCAATCAAGGAGCAACCTTGAACTTCCGCTACAAAAGAGTCTTGACAGAAGGTAGAATCATAGGATTACAATCATATTCATCTCTATGGCATAATAAGCCAAAGAGCCTCTTGGAGTCATAATTCAGTCTAATTTTCTTATTCTGGGCACAATCAAGTAGTTATGGGTGTATTTATCATCATATATTAATATAAATACATATGAGATGCCACTTAGGATTTTATTCGCTTGCAATCTCTTCTCTTATTTTCTCATCTCCACTCCTCTCTCATTTTTCTGTTCTTCTTAAAAAATTTACTTGGTATCAGCGCCAACTTGAAAAGTATTATACATCCTTTCCTCAACTTCATTTTTTTGGGGGTTGCTTAATGGTTGCAAAGATCGTTTTATGATCTTGTTGTTCGTAGTTGTTTGTCGTTATTTTTTATGAGATATAGGGTTTCTATAGATCTGTTGGTTGTTCGTTGTTAATCATGGCTCTTTCAGAGATCTTGCGTGCGTTTCTATTGTATCTGCAAGTATGACAGGAACTGAATTTTCTAGCACGGTTATTAATGGTGGTTCAGACAATCATTTTATTGTTATTCACAGTAATAAAGTAGGAAAGCAATCACTGCAGTAAAACTCAATGTTGCGAACTATCTTGACTAGTCTAAATCTATCAAAATAGTATTGACGAATTTTTTTTGAAGTTTTTGGTAGAAGAGCCCCAGTCTGGATCGTCAGCTGATTATGACGATTAGATGAATGCATATGCATATGTTGTCATGGTTGTGGCATGGTATGGAAACACACATTGCCTCTAATAATCACTAGTGTGAGTCATCCAAACAGATTCATATCAGAGTCTTATTCACTGAAGCGGATGTAGCCCGCATCAATGTGTTGTACAAGTTGTTGTTTAATAAAAATCAGAATAGGAAGCCTTTTAATAAGTAATTGGCTTTAAAGAATGGGAGGAAGTCTTCCGGTCTCATCAGATTACTACTGATTTGAAAGAAACTCAGCTACAGGAGTTGCGCACAAATTTTATGAAGGCTCATATATGTAGATCTATAAAAGTGAGTCTCAAAAGAACTAAAAAGGTATGTTTCCCTCGCAGAAAGCAGAGAAGATTTTCCCCAACATGACCATTAGGCTTCTCCTGCCACGGGAATCCGATAAGAACATCAGACTGCTTCTGCCGCGGGAAGCCAACAAAGGAGAAGAAGTCACTTCCAATGCGGGAAGCTCATGAACGAAGCAGACTGCTCTATCCTTTGGAATTTGCCAGCAAGGTGGCATATGCGCGCCGCCTTCATTAATGAGGGCACGCGCAGTCTCATTAAAGGTCGTCCGCGTAATGCAGACTGATTACATGATTAGACATTAAGTATATCATTAATGCCTTGACGGTTGATGATTAGACTTAATGTCCTATCATAAAGGCCAACGGCTAGCCACATAATTAATCATGTCTATTACAAATGCAGCCAACAACGTGGTTAGTTCCCATTAGTTTTTGTGTAAGTGAAGGACATAGCTGGCATCGGGTGCTTCCTGCGACCGGAAATAGCTTCCCGTGGGAACCCGACAGGCTAAACGTCCACTTGTGACTATAAATACCCATTTATTTATGCTATGGTAGAGGCATATATATAGAGGGAGAGGAGAGATTTGAGCTTCCACTACGAGTGCACTATGTTCAACAACGTCTTGAGCTTCGAGAATGCTTTGGAGTCACGTCTTCTCACATCCAATCGTCAACAAAGTAAAGGGACACGTCGATCAAATCTCCCTCATCACATTTTTCAAGAATCTTTCATTTGTAACAGAATTCTTGAGTATTTACATATTTAGAAAAAGTTGTAATAAGATTCTTTACATATAAACAAAGTTTTTTCGAAAACATCGCAGATGTCTATTTCCTCCGAAAATAATATCCTTGTTGGAGACCACTTACCTATAATGGCATATACCTTCTCTAGTCTTAATCGGTCTTTTATATGACTAGTCGTAATCGATCTTTTATATGAAATAGTTTTGTGGTACGAAGTAATGACTCTTCTATCTTGGTTATTAATGGTGGTGGTGGTGGCGGTGGTGGTGGTGGTGGTGGTGGTGGTAGAAGTGGTCAAGGAAGTGTTCATAGTGGTCGTGGTGGTGCTCGTTGTAGTGGTGGTCGTGATACGACACGGAAGTGAAACTATTATGGCATGCTTAGCTACGCCGAAGAATACTGTTGGGACAAGTGGGATAAACTTGAGTATCTGCATTATGTAGATGATGAAAACGTACAGTCTCATGTCACAACGTTTGTTCCTGGATATGATGTTTCCAGTTCAAATCAGATTTCAGCTTTTGATACTTCCAATTTAGTGGAATAGATCTTTCAGAAGTTGAACGTGCTTAATAGTACCACCTCCCAACCTATTACAACCATGTCACATATAAGTAATTCGGACTTTGTGGCAATTTAGTTATCTTCCACCTCTTGGGACATCGACTCTGGAACAAACTCTCATATGTCTGGTACAAGTTCTTTTCATAATCGTTATCCTATGAAATATAACATTATCTTAGCTAATTGATCTACTCGTCCTTTAATAGGAAAAGGTATAATTCACCCTACATATTCATTTCATTATATGTCCATAATTTTTCTTTCAATTTGTTATCTATGAGCTGGTTAACCAAATTACTTCATTATTTCTTAACATATTCCCCCAATTCGTGTGTGTTTTCAAGAACTTAGGATAAAGAAGATAATTGGTTTGGGGCATGGAAGAGATGTGTTATTATTTTGATTTACACGAAAACTCTCAATTCAATTTCTACCTCTCTGTTGCAATGACATTATCGTTTGAACCATCCGTCTTTGGCTAAGTTGGGTTAAGTTCTTCCTAGTTTTGAGTTCTGTGTGAGCCTTGTCAGTTAGGCAAGCATCACCATAGTATATTTTCTCGTCATATTGAGAGTCATCAATTGCAATTCCGTGATCTTGTTCATACTGACAATTGGGATTCATCTAAAGTCAAAAATCCGAAAGAAATTCAGTATTTTGTTATATTTATCGATGATTTTTTTTGGATGACATCGTTATATTTAATGAAGAACGACCATTAGTTTCCATATTTGTTATCTAAGTTTTATAATAAAAATTTGTGTTCAATTTGGTCAATACATCAAAGTTTTACATCCAGATGATCTTTAGAGTATACTCAATCGCACATGACTTCTTTTTGTGTTGATCGTGGTATTATTTATTAGTTTAGTTGCTTCCATACCTCTAGAAAAATGGTTTAGCTGAACGCAAGTACCGACATTTTTTAGATATGGCACAGACGCTTATGTTCAATATGCATGTCCCTAAATAATATTGGACATGAGCAGTTCTTACTGCATGTTATTTGATTAATCGCATGGCATCATCTTTGTTAAATAACTAAGTCCCCTTCTCCATTTTATATCGAGATGTCTCTCCTTTTACTTTACCTCCTTGTGTATTTGGGTGTATTGCTTTGTTCACAACTTGAAACATAATAGAGAAAAGTTAGCTCATCGATCTATCAAGTATATCTTTCTTAGTTATCCTTGAACTCAGAAAGATTATCGTTGTTACAGTCCCCAGTCGCATAAATATTATGTTAGTACATATGTTACCTTCTTTGAGTCCACTTCTTTCTTCCTTCAGGAGACCATCCTCTTCCGTTCACATCAGATTTGGTTATCTTTCTTAGCAATTTTGGTAATTCATGAATCTATTTCTATATCTACTCCTCCCTTACATGTTTACCAAAAATTCAAGGACAAACAAGTTGCTCTGCATGATTTATCCCCCACTACATCTTTCGTACTTGAGATCCAGCTCCCTCAACCACAATTTCAGATGATCTTTCGATTGCTTCAGGAAAGATAGTCGTAGTTGTACCAGCATCACATTTCAAATTATGTTTCCTTATATCGTGCTTCTCATTCTTTACATGCTTTTGTTGTCGCATTGTCTTCTGTTTCTATTCACTATGTCATCTTCTAGTTAAAAAAGTGCAATGGATGAAGAGATGTCTACTTTGTATCAGACTTGGGAGCTTATCTCGCTTCCTATTGGGAAAAAAAGTAGGGGAGTATATACTGTTAAGCATCATTCAGATGGTTCTGTTGAGCGCCTCAATGCGTAGTTGGTCGCAAAAGGATATATCCAGATATATAGTGTACATTATATGAAGACTTTCTCTCATGTGGCTGAATCTATGTAGTGGTTAATTGCCAATAGCATATCTATCTGTTGGACATCAACAATACATTTTTGCACGGTGACTTACAGGAGGTTTATATGGATTAACGACTAAGATTTGTGCATAGTAGTGATAATCTGGTGTGTGGATTGAAGAAGAGTTTATACGGCTAAAAGAATCACTTCAAGCTTGGTTTGATAAGTTGATTCAAGTTCTTATTCAGTATGGATTTCAGCGCACTAAGTCAGATCATTCGGTGTTTAATCTATCTTTTACATGAGATATTATTGTGTTTATTTATGTTGATGATATTATTATATTTGGGAGTGACTATGTTGGTATTTCCAACTTGAAGGCATGCCTTAGTCGTTAGTTTGATACTAAGGATTAGGTACTCTTCATTATTTTCTTGGAATCGAGGTTGCTCGATCTAAGATGGGTAGGTATCTTACTATCTGTTGCAACACAAATTTGTTTTGGACTTGCTTTCAGATACATGGATTTTACACATTCGACCTGATTATACTCAGATGGATTCTCATGTCAAACTTGACTTATTTGAAGATATTGCAAAATGTATAGACATTGGGAAGCTTATCTTCCGTACTATTACATGACCAAATATCACATATATAGTTGGAGTAGTTAGTCAGTTTATGCAGGCTCCTCTGCAGTCACATTAGGTAGTTATATCTCACATTTTGCAATACTTAAGGGTGCACCAAGAAAGGGTTTGATGTACAAACCATCACACTCTCACGACGATGGGTTTCAGTGGTGCTGATTGCGCAGGTAGACGGAGTGATAGTAGATATACTTTTGGATATTGTACCTTTGTTGGGAGTAATTTTGTGGCATGGCGCAATAAGAAGCAGAACGGTGTAGCATGTTCTACTACAGAGGCCGAATACTATGTTATAACTCACTCTTCTTCATTAAATGGATGTTATGTAATGCTCCGCTCCACGTAAAGGCATTATGTTGGTTGGTTGGCTTAAATAGGCTACTTGGATTTAAGTTGTGCGAGAAATCGCAATATTTGAGGGATGATGCATGCCTGCTTAATTAGGTCGGATTGGATGATTTGCTAAGAAATGCTTATTTGTATGGCTATACCAATTAAGAGGATTGTGCATCACATCAAATCGTATCTTTGAAAAAATTGTTCAGTATCTGCATGAACAGAAAGGCGAAGTCAGTGGTAAGTGGTGTTGGTCCTTTCCTTCATCTTTACACCATAAAAAAGAACTCTTTGTTTCCAATGCAATATATCGATAACGCCTTTATAAAAGATAAGGTAGAAGCCACTTGTATTATTGTTGTTATTTGAAATGTTGGATTGGTATATTGTTGTGAATTTATGCACGAAGATAAGGTATTTCGGCCCTCGAATGAGTGTTCCATATTGATAGACTCAGAGCTTTCGGAAAAAAAATGGTGGAAATGATTTGGTACCATTCTATACGTAGCTATGTTGTTACGGCGACGCCTAGGCACGCCTAGGCGGCCTAGGCGTCTAGGTTGAGGGGAGGACGTCTCGAGCCTGGGAAATTTTCTCCGGGTCTAGATATGGGCGTCTAGACGGGCGCCTAGGGTCGACCAGGGGAAGTGCAAGACGAACGCCTAGGAGGAAAGTCAGGTTTGGACTTCCATTATGGGCTTTATCATTAAATGTAAATGTTTTGGACTTTAGGATTATTCTCCAAAGAAAAGAAAAAGACTGCTAACTGGAGAGAAAAACCTATTGCAACTCTCCAAAGAGCAGATTGCTGCTGCTGCTCAAAAAAAAAAGAAAAAAAGCAAAGAAAAAAATAAAAGGGAAACTCTTACCTCCGGTTGCTTTGACTCAGGTATTATTCTTCATTTTTTTTCATGGAGTTGACTTCTTAATTTTTATGTTGATGTTGTTTTTTCTTTTCTTTTGGAAACTATTGTCGATTGATGTTGTTTCTTATTCTATTTTTTCTCTTGTTACATATTGTTATTATCGTTGCAGCTTTTTTTCTTGACTTCCTATTGTTGCTGCTTTTTCTTCTTATTCTTCTTTTTTTCTTATGGACTCGTTCATGCTTTATTTCTGGAAAAAAAAAACATGTATTTATGGGCGGCCGCATAGGCGGCGCCTAGGCGAGGCGGATGGCATGTCGCCTCGCCTAGCGCCCAGTACAACATAGATATGCAGTAATAATATCGGACCAATGAGTTGCGAGTGTGATAACACCCCGAGATTGGTGTATGTGTTAACAACATGAGGCTTGAGAAATGAAGAATATAGTAGAGATTTGCATTACATTTATTTTTAGTTCCATTACCATGCAATGTATGTTTTATTGTTAAGTTGCATATGCATTTGCATGTACAACTTGTGCACAAGGTTTGACTATCTTCGAACCGTATCCGGGACATCGGGACAGTATCGACCTAGAAGAAAGTTATGTGGATCGTACAGTCATGCACGAGGTATTGCAATATAAATTTAGGTTAGCTACCTACTCTGAAATGGCTAGATAATCATCTATGGTATAAAGAGCACCAATGAACGTCATGTAGATATCCTACATACTAATGACGACTATTTTGCACAACTACCATATTAATGCAAGGACGGACTGGTGATGCTTATAATGTGATCAGTAATGTGTTCTTTGCAGAGACGAAAAGTATTGGAAACCATATATATACATATGCAATATATACATACGCATATATGTTCTAATCCTTGTTTTGTAGGAAAATAAGTTGGCTACGTGTAAATCAATGTATAGTGAAGTATTTATATTTATGCACCTATGTTATAAATTGTTAAATGACCCTAGGAAAATGAGTAGAAAAATAATTTACAATATTGCAAGTCTTCACATGATTACTGTTTTGATTTATGTGAGTTGGGTTTGCTTCGCTCACTAGTACATTCTCCAATGTGTTGACCCCTTTCTCCACAAGTGCGGGGAGTAGCTTGGAAGTCCTGAGACATTTGGAGCTCATTTGGCAACTTGAAGCTTCTTTCTTGGAAGGTGTTATCTTTGTTTATAAAGGGTATAATATATGCAACATCGTAAATATCTTGTTTTGTGAGTTGTAAGCTAGGTTGGCATTTCAATTAGGCTATTAAGAGTTGTATATATTCTGCTACAAATTTATCAATAAAGAATTTTTTTTATTTTCTGTTGTGATTTCATTTATCTTACTTATTTTTGTTGTAATAACCTTGTTCATTCTTGTCAAGTACAAGTGAAATTTGTACAACATCACTCGTAGTGGCGACTTTTTTGGTTATGCGGAACCGAGATATAATATAATGGTATCAAAGCACATTTAATTTTCTTGGATCCTCATTTGACTCGTTTCAATTCTAAGTCGCTTTCGTGACCGAAAGTTCCTTTGACCATCTTTGATGTTATGGTAGATGTTCCATACAATAAGTTTATATACTTTATGAGGCAAATGTAGGTATTTTGTTGTATAAAAATAACATCGAAGAACAACAAATGATTTAAGACAACATTATGATGAGATGTTTTGTGAATGATAGAGAACCAACAAAAGTCAATAGATGAACTCAAATAAATAGTTAGAAATGTTATTGCAAGACAAAAAAAAAAGTGTATCTAAACTTCAACGAATGGAATCGACATAAATTTTCCATTGTTTCGAGTTTAAATTGGTATGGTTGTAACCGCCACTTTCGCGTGTAGGGATATTTTTGTCATTTCATATTGTTATATATATATATATATATATATATATATATATATATATATATATATATATATATAATAATAATAATAATAATAATAACATTGGTACATGGGTTTGCTAAATAGAATGGACTAGTGTTAGTTAAAATTAGTTAGTACCATTGTGTTAGTTCATGACATAGTTATTTATATTAATTAATTAGTTAGTGTCATGGATAGAATATTCTCTATTAGTTGTAGAGATGCTTTCCTTAATTAATTAGATTACATTCATGACAAATGGAGAGGGGCAAACTTAACATTGTAGCATGATCAAACCCTACTATAAGAGGCATGTTCTAATTAGGGTTCATCCATTCATTTCATTTCATTTCATTCATTAGCCTCCATCTTCCCCAAAGTGACTTTTCCCCCAATCCTACCCAAATCCCTACCAAATACAATTCCAATCCACTTATTCCCAACCAATTAGCATCCCATGGAGATCTAGAAGCTTGGTATTGCAAGAAGCACCATTAGAGAGGTGATTGCTAAGGAGTTCGTGTCCATTCCAATCTCTACGTGTCCACTTGGAGGAGTTTCATTGGGATCCGACTCCCAATAGGTATAATTTCTTATTCCAAGTGATTTCATGGGTTAGATTGTTGTATTGGACCTCTAGGAACCCACTCATGGCTAAGGACAACCCTTATGGAGAAAAACTATGTACTAGAAGCCTCTATTGTGATAGTTATGAGAGTTTTATGGCCAAATTGGTAAAAATTCGAATTTGTGTCCACCAAGTGTTTATCGTATGGTTTATTATATTTATTTGGTGTCTAATTGCTTGTGTGAGGGTATGTATTGGTCCACAATTGGATACGTGTAGGTCGTATCATGATACGTCATGGTATGTATCGATAATTTTGGTTATTTTGGAAGTTTTGAGCCAATAGGTGGTAATTTCTATTAAATATCCTAGTTATTTATATG
This sequence comes from Iris macrosiphon, assembly GCA_036927795.1. Lineage (NCBI taxonomy): Eukaryota > Viridiplantae > Streptophyta > Magnoliopsida > Asparagales > Iridaceae > Iris > Iris macrosiphon. Next base: position 94,596,723 of record JAYESA010000005.1, on the reverse strand, counting down.
TCCTAAATTATGTATTATATAGTGTTCCTTGTGATTTGGGAGTTTGTATCTTGATGGTGTGGAGTTGCGATGGTGTATCATGGTGTATCTTGACACTTGGTGGTGTGCACTAGGTGGTGCACACCAAGTGTTTTGAGGATTGGTTGCATATGTGTTGGGTTTACAAGAGGGAGAGCACAGCAGCAGTATAATAGGAGGTATATGGATGGTGAGGTGTCTATGAGGTGAGAGGTTGGTGTCGGGTTGCTGTGCAAACTGTGGTGCAGGTGATGTTGGTGCTGCTGCTATTGCTATGTGGTGTGCAGTGCAAAGTGAGGTATTGGTCGGGTTAGAGCATGTGGGTGAGGGATGGCAGCACAGTAGAGTGTGCACATAGGTGCAGATCTCTGTGCACTGTGGTGGAGTGTGCACACAGCAATGTTGCTGTGTTGGTGTGTGTATGTATAAATGTATATATATGTGTGTGCTTGTGTCTGTGAGGTGAGGGGTGTTCTCAGTCGAGTGCAGGGGTGAGCTTGGGATTTCAGTGTATTGGTCTGTGTGTGTATCCATGTAGATGTGAGGTGTTTATAAGGTTGAATGTTGGATGTGGTTGAGAGGTGTTGTGAGGGTATTAAGTGAGGGGGGTAGTAACACCTTAGTATCAAGGTATCTAGAACACTAGGATACCAAGGTATTGGGGTAGTGTCTAGCAATAGGATATTGTTAAGATATTAAGAGGTAATTAACGTAGATGAGATATTGTTATGAGGTATTGAAATACCAATAGGAAATAGGTATTGGGTCAAGGTAATTTGTTTATGTTAAGGTAATGGGCAGGTACCATGATACAGGTTAAGATACTATGATACGGGGCAAGATTTTGAATCATAGCTAAGGTATTTGAGATACGGCTGAGATAATTGGGGTAGTGTCTAGCATAGGGTATTGTTAAGATATTAAGAGGTAATTAGCGTAGATGAGATATTCTTATGAGGTATTGAAATACCAATAGGAAATAGGTATTGGGTTAAGTTAAGATAATGGGTTTATGTTAAGGTAATGGGCAGGTACCATGATACAGGTTAAGATACTATGATACGGGACAAGATTTTGAATCATAACTAAGGTATTTGACGGCTAAAGTAATTGACTATAGGCCAAGGTAATTAGTAGGAATATAAGTATATATTAAGGCAATATATGCTAGAAAGTTACCCGTTTGACCTAGAAACCTAGAGATAACCTAGTAACACCTAGTAATAGCTAGTAAGGTTTTATAAACCAACTTAGTAGATAATTATGAACCCAAATTATGGTGTTGACCTACTTTGACCCTAATAATCTAGTTTTGACCTAAAACCTAGTTTAAAGATTTGTTAGCATATTTATGATTCTGAAACACCTTTTTGACATGGAAATTCATATATAGGTCACTTGGACTCCAGTTCAGGGACTGTTTGATATTCATTGCTTTGGACCACAGGTGAGTACATTCTCTGATAGTTTTATTTATTTGATATTTACAATGATTTATATTTATAGTACTGTTTTACCTGATTCCTGACACGCTGGATACACGGATTGGTATTATATAAATTCATTGTCATAAGATACGTAGTTTCCGGCCTATTGACTTCTCTGGACTAATGTATTTTCTGGCCTAATGATCTATTCTGGACTATTGAGATTCTTCGTGTTGGGACCTGGATCCATGAGTACTAGTCGGACGAAAAAATACCTAGGAGACGTGTGAACATACCATTTATATCCCATGGTCCTACTGGAACAATAACAGCCACACACGATACGTGTGGTTTGCCGGATTTACCTCCTAGTCATTCACATGTTAACTTGGTATTTCAAAACACTTAGATAGGTGTAGTCTTCCTTGATTTCACTCTATATTGTTGGCTACATTCTTACATGTGATATTATTGTCGTCACATATCTGACTTGTCTTTACTGACATACTTATCTGTTTCATTTTATCTACCTTAGCATGATGTCTTACTTATCTATTCACTCTATTTCTAGTACCGTGGTTATATGCTTATCTGCTCATCATGTATTTCATTACTATTACTGTTTTATAATTTTATCATTTAATTGGAACTGATGTTGTAGTTGTACCCGTTCCATCCTGACTGGATAACATTTTTAGGTGTGGATTTGGAGGATTGGTGTCCGACTTATTACGGGCCACAGGAGATAGAAGCAACAGTCTTGGACCCAGTAGTTCAGGAGTGATTGCCGGGAGGTCTAGTCAATGTCATCAGTTACCTTAGTTATCTCTATTTAGTATTTTGGTACCGGATCTATCTCTGACATTTACTTGACATTGGGATGTTATTAATTGATACTAGACTTGATGTTGCGTTGATTAAACTTATCTAGACTTGTGATTGGATCACTTTTTCTATTTTCATATCGTGTCATTTATCTTTCTTATAGATTCTTGTGATTGAGAATTGTCATTATATTATATTGCCATCTTGTCATCCTTATGGAGTTGAGATATCATTGACAGATTGAGTTTATATTATTATGTGAGATTGATAGTATTATTGACCTAGACAGCATTCTACCGCCGATGCTGCGACGTAGGCTGGACGTACCACAAACCCGTGCCCCGATCACCCGGTTGCGGGTCGTGACAATGGCCATATTCGAGACAATTGTCAAAAAGCAAGAATGGATGCTATGTTTGTGGTTGACAGGGTCATCACGTGAAGGATGGTCCGGAATGGACGTTGGATCAGTGCAAAGTTGGATAAGTGCAAAGGGAGAGTGTTGTAGGAAGTAGCTTATTTATGAGTGGTATATTGCATTTATTGTATCAATAAGAGACGTAGTACCAAAAACTTAGTTGGGTATTATGCATTTGTTGTATACGACTTCGATTGAAAATTTGGGTTCAAATGATCAAAGCAACTTTTGATGATTTAAAAATTATTATTGGATAAGAAAACGATATAGATTATTTATTAAATGGTGACTTTAATCAATTGGATAAAGTTTTAAATTAAGTACAAATGGCTTGGTATTACTATTGAAATTTTATTATGAATGTTTATGAAAGACCATTAGGATTTGGAAGTTACTGCTCTTCGACCTACGGTAGTCTAAAGCTAACTGGGCCTTAGGTGTGAAATAGTTCTTATGCCTAGTTTGGCGGGTAGCATTGGTTGAAATAAATTTGAGTTTAGCAAATGAATATATATATATATATAATATTGTTAGGGTTTGCTCCTCATGAGCGGCGCTTACGAACGAACGTAGCCTGTTGGATCCCTCACGCTCGCGTGGGATCCGGGAGAGTTCCCGACTGACCGGAGCCCACGGCGGATGGGGGTGGGATGGATCGGCACGGCGGAAAGGCGGAGGGAGGTAGCTGGACAACGGTTGTCCGGAGGAGGCGTACGCAAGGGGGGCGACCAGCAACTTGAGGCCGCCTGCAGCCATAGCGGCCAGGCAGACGATGACACGGCCGACGGCAGAGCTCGACGATGCATGGTGGAGGATGCGACGCCAGACCTGTGATCACCCGCAGCAGGGGGTGCAGCCAGCGGGGCCTACGGGACATGGCAATCCGACGAGCAATCCGGACATGGGCAATAGGGATGCCCCTCGATGGGTGGATCCGAGATGTTTCATGGCGGCGAAGAAAGGGAAACAACCGGCGGATGATCAGGTACGTAGTAAAACGTGGGCCTCGTTTTTTCGGGCGGACGACCCACCGGTTTCGGGGCAGATGCAGTTTGTCACTCCCAAAAGTGTAAGGGATAAGGTTCGGACAGTGTTCAAGGAGGCGCATCTGGCGGAGACGACATAGTACTGGAAGAACATTGTAGTGTTGTATGTTCTTGGAAACCGTCAGTTCTACGGACAGACTCGTGCATATACTGCTCGAGTATGGCGGCCGAAGGGAAGCATGAAAATATTCTCGTGCGAGAACAGCTTCTATTATGTTCGGTTCTTGATGAAGGAAGACATTGAAAGAATCCTATAGGGGGTCCGTGGACGTTTGATCACTTTGATGGTAGGCCAATCATCATGAAGACCTGGAGTCAAGAATCAAAGTGCGAAAGGGAAGTATTGAAGTCGGTTCCAGTCTGGATCCGACTTCCTGAATGACCGATTAACTATTGGAGCATAGACATGATGATGCTGGTAGCAAGTATAGTTTGCTCACCTATTAAGGCGAATGAAGTGACTACAAAGAGAGCTACACTGGGATATGCTCGGATCTTTGTTAACATTGAGGCAGGGAGGGTCCTGCCACAAACCATCAAGTATAAGCTACCTTCGGGGGAGGTGTGCTTGCAGCGGGTTGAGTATGAGCGTGTCCCGCCGGTTTGCCAGCAGTATAAGTGTTTTAGCCAACGATACTGCTAAAATGGCAAGGGCATCTGCTTCCATATTATGTGATCGAGACACATGCTCAATGAAGAACCCCTTGAAGGTAAAAGCCAACTCAATTGCCGCTTGATGATAAGGGATGAGGTCTTTGTGCCGAACCTCATACTCTCCCCTAATCTGATTGACTATTAGCTTAGAATCTCCGTAGGGTTCAAGATACTCTATATCCAGTTGTTTGGCTAATTGGAGGCCAATGAGTAGAGCATTGTATCATGCCATATTATTGGAACATGGTTCACTGAGAGAATATGCGTGATGAATTATCTATGCTCTGCGGCGACCATCATACGACTGAGATAGTAGATTGATTATTCATGGCCTTCATTACTCTTCTGTGCGAGAAGAGCTCCTAAAGAATGATTCATTGCTCGAACATACAGCAGAAATGATTTTTCTACAATTAGAGGCACCAGAACGGGCAGTTTGTGAGATATCGTTTGATGTCGTCAAATGCTTGCTGACTTGCTTCGTTCCAAACAAATGACACATTTCTTCATTAATTGAGTGAAAGTTTGACATCGTCTAGAGAGATTTGAGATAAACCTCCTGATGTATGCCAGACGACCTTTACAGTCCACGAAGTTCTTTGATATTACGTGGAGGACGCATCTCGAGGATGGCTTTAACCTTATCAGGATCAATATGGATGCCTTTGAAAGTTATAACAAATCCGAGAAATTTGCCACTGGATACTCCTAGGAAGGATTTGGTCGGGTTCATTTTGAGTTGGTGTTGGCGCATTAATTCAAACACCGTTTTCAGATCTTGAAGATGATCGTCTTTAAGACAGCTCTTCACGGCGATATCATCCACGTAACATTCTACTGTTTTTCGTAGATGTTCATGGAGGATAGTGCTCATGGCTCGTTGATACGTCGCTCCTATATTCTTCAAACCAAAAGGCATGACTGTATAGCAGTATACTCCGAGTGGTGTACGGAAAGATGTGTGTTTTTCATCCTCGGGACATATCTTGATTTGATTATACCCCGAGAATCCATCCATGACGTTCGAAGCCGCATGTGTTGTCGATTATGACATCGATGATGGGAAGAGGGAACTCGTCTTTTGGGCATGTTGAATTTAGATCTCGATAGTCTATGCAGACATGGACCTTCCTATTTTTTTTCATAACCAGGACGACATTTGCAACCCAATCATGATGATGTTCTTTCCGAACAAAGCCACATGCTATCAGCTTTTTAACTTCAGCTTCAATTGCGTCCATCATGTCTTGACGGAACCGCCGTTGTTGCTGTTTTATTGGCTTGGCATTAGGAAGGATGTTGAGCTTGTGTGTAGCTATTTGAGGATCCAGACCAGACATATCTTCGTAACTCCAGGCAAAGACATCAATGTACTCTTTTATTAGCTGAACCAAGGCTTGTTTATCCTCTTCGGAGAGGTTCTTGTTAATGAAGATTGGTCTTGGGGAAGACTTCTACATTAATTTTAATGATATCATCTTTTGTAGGTGGTTCACGTTGCTCGAACCAAAGCTCCCATTGTGAATCCATCTGTTGGACCCATGGATCATTTTCAAAGGATTCTAAAGTTGAATCGTCTTCATCATCTAGGTCGGCTGACACCATGTTGACGGAAAGAGCATGCTTGAATACTTCACCAATGCTTGCATCTGAATCCCAGAATGAGAGTCAGATAATGGGAACATGTTTCCTCTTCTGACTCTGAACTTTCAGGAGTTTTCAGAGGTAAGGTACCCTAAACCGTGATCGATTTTCTGGTAATAGGTTTCAGACTGGCCTTCTAGAGAACGGCGACGTACAGGGGTGCGTCTACCCTTTTCGTAATTGAGTCATTCGCCAAACTCCAAGTAATAGCCCATCTTCTGAATAATATCTTTAGCTGGCCAGCTATAACGATGAAATTGTAATTTTCCACCATCTTCATCAGAATCCTCGCTATGTGTGATCCTTTTGTTCCTAGCCTTGCCGAAAAATATTTGACGTTGATCGTTTCGCCTTGCTGGGACTATGAAGCAAGCATTTTTGTGGAAAGTATACGATGTACCATTTTGAATTGGTAAGGCCACCGGTATGGATAGAGGCTCATAGGCAGATAGGGCCTTTAAGAATTCTTCCACCCAGGGATCAATAACGACATAGTGCGAAGGAGTATCTTCTTTATTTATAACATACAAGATTTCTTCTTCCTCTACATATCAACAGAGGCTTCAGCCTTAACTGGAGGTTTAGCGGGATTGATGGCGAGAGGTTGCTTGTTGCGACGAAGATCGATGACAAGTGGAGGTGCTTTCTTAGTGAGTTTTATCCCCCGTGGCTCCTTTGCTTTCTTCTCGTATATCGGCTTGCGGAGGTTGATGACTAGAGGCTCTGAAGGGGTTGGTCGAGTAGTACGCCCTTTGACTCGGATTATGAGTGGTTCCTCCTTTGGGATATCTTCAACTATGTGATCAGCTTCATTAACTTGTTCCACCATATACTCTGGTGTGTAGAGCGCGGTGTCCGCATAATAAGCTTCAACGCCTTTGAATGGGTTGAGGTCAGCGACCTCTGTCTTGACTTCTTTCCGACTATTCACATATTTGAAACACTGGTGCAGGGTGGAAGGTACAATCTTGTGCTCATGTATCCATTGTCGTCCTAGCAAGATATTATATGATACATCTGAATTAATCATATAGCATGTGACTTCGGTTCGAAGATCGGCTATCTGAATCTTCAGGCGTATCTTTTCCAGCAGTCGGCTTCTTCAAGCATTGAAACCTAGGGTAGTAGTGTTGGTAGTTGACAGATTATGCGTCGGTATCCTCAGAGCTTGCAACAAGCTCTTAGGGATTATGCTTAGTGATGAACCATAATCGATGTAAATCCGGCTTACTTTGACAGAACTAACATAACAGGTGTAGTACAATAGCCTACCATGTTTATTATCTTTGAGTAGCATGCCATCCTGCGTGAACGTGATATTAGAAATCTTTTCCACCACGCTGTGGCACCGAGGACATGCTAATGGTTCTCGTTCAGGAGTCTTGAGCTGAGCCAAGCATGAATTTGCGCGGATTAGTTCTTCACTCAAAGCGTCACGGGTCTCCTTCAACAGACGAAGCAATTCAAATCAATGTTATAAAAAGCGCTAGGCGGAATCGGTGCGCCAAAGGGCCGCCTAGCGCCTAGGCCGCCTAGGTGGGCGCCTAGGCGGCCGAACAGAAAAAAAAATTGAAAATTTAAATTTATAGTTTTAATTTTTTTTTAAAAATTTGATTTTTTTTAATCTTTGATTTTTTTTTCCTGATTTTTTGAATTTTTATTGCATTTCTTTTACATTTTTTTGAAATTTGAATTTTTTTTGGAATTTGAACTTTTTATGAATATTTTTTGCAATTTCAAATCTGAAATTTCAAATTTTGAAATTTTGAAATTTTGAAATTTTGAAATTTGAATTTTTGCCTTGGCCGAGTAAGTAGGGCCGAATTGGCAGAACTGGGCCGAACTGACCGCCTAGGCCCAAACAGGCGCCTAGGAGGCCGAATTGGCCGAATTCGGTGCGGTGGGCGGCCGCCTAGCCCGATTTTTAGAACACTGATTCAAATATAGAGTCGGGCTGGTGTATTGGCCAATTGCGCCAATATATCAAAGTTGTATGGCTTCTCAAGTCCCTGAGGTGGATTCTTCTTCAAGGATTTTCGAAGCGAACCTCCTTCTGTTTTCCCTTCTCTGTTACAATTGCTTTTGAAGAACCAGGTTCAGCATTGACTGAAGTAACACGGTTTGAAGAGTTGGAGGGAGCAGCAAGAGTATCTTCTGGAGCAGACTCATAAATCTTGAGATATACTTTTCCGGATCTACTGCCAGCCATGGCCTCTTCTTCAGTTGCTGGAGAGAGATGGACCATGTGACAAGACTTGACCTTCCTCTTTGTATCTCTCCTCTTTGGACGAGTTAGCTGGATAGCACGCTCGTATCCCAATCCGCTGAGGGATTTGCCGGAACGCCCTTGGCGTATTAATGGAACACGCAGCCCTTTATCGAAGTTCAGACCTTCGGCCTTTGGAAATCATATCCCATCTTCTGCATATGGTAGATGGACTATTGGCTGTATCGGTAGAACTGAGGTCGCTCTTCATCAACAATACTGGTGGAGGCTGATGTCTCATTTGTTGCATACGAGGGAGGAGGAATGTGTTCAGGGACGCCTTTATATGCAGCGAAGATTTGTTGTTCCCTGTACAACGGGACACTGCCCATCATACACCATTCCTGGTGGGTCATGTAAAGCTTGTGAGCCGAGCCTAGTGGAGCTATGTTCAAAGTTCTGAACCTTGACTCGAGGGGAACACTTTCCTAGTGTTGATTTCAGTCCTTGTCCGGGTGGTAATTGATAGAAGTCATGTTGCACGACTTATTTTTCTAACTTTTCTTTTTGGACTTAAAGTTGGAAGACGTTGCTTCTTGTGCCAAGTCTGGCATTAAGTCATGATGAATCCACATGACTTCACCATGTTATATAGTAAGGGGCACCAGTCCTGCTATTTGACCTCGAGCTGGTTGAAGATTGACTATTTTTATGGTAGCTCTAGGTATCGGAATAACACCATCTAGGACTTCTTGAACTGGAAAGTCCCCAAATTACAGCGACACCAAGTTGGCAGTGACAGTCTTTTCATCATTGTGAAGAGTGATTGCTTTAGAGTCTATCAACTGCTGAATTTTCCTCTTTAGTACATAGCACGCCTTTGTTGGATGATATACGTAACGATGAAATAGACAGTACTTCGGATCATCCGTCTTATTGGCTTCATCCGGCCGCTTAATATCAGGCAACTGTAATTTGTTGCTCTTTATTAAGCAGTCAAAGATGTTGATGATGCCATTCTCATCAAAGAAATATTCTTCTTTGGGCTTTGAGGACTCTGGAGGTTTCTGTGTTGGCGGAGAAGTAGGTCGTTTAGAGACGTTTATGGCAAGGACCTATTTTCCTTTATTATTGTGATTGTTCGCATTAGTAAGGGAGCGTTTCCCTTTATCCTCCGTACTAGGCATTTGCAGTCCTAGCAAACGGGCTTCCTTCGTGGTACCTTCCGCGGCTTCAGCACCTATGATAAAAGTCGTCCAATCTTGAAACTGGGTGAGGCATGTCCATAGCCTTATTGCAGACAGCAGATTCTTCTTGCAGGTATTTATGAATACGGAGTCAGGAATACCAGGAGGTAACTTCAGAGTTGCTTGCCTATAACGCTCTATGAACTCGCGAGCGGTTTCCTTCTCCTTTTGCTTGATGTCAGTGAGTGAAGACATGGTCATGTCCATACCTCCGTCGTAGAATTGGACAAGAAAGAGATTTTAGATCTTCAAATGACGATATGCAGTTATCAGACAAACTGCAGTACCAGTCATAGGCTACCCCAGCTAAGCATCTGACGAATACCCTGGTGAGGAGAGCGTCATTTTTTTCAGTAAACTGTCATCATATTGAAGTAGTTGATATATTGACGCGGAGACGTCTTTGCATCAAACAAGATCATCGATTGAGACTTGTAATTGGAAGGGAAGGGAACATTATCCCAGTGAGGTGGATAAGGTTGTTACAGTCCCAACTTTTGGAGTTGGTTTTTGTTTTTCAAAGCATCAAACTGGGCCCGTAATTCGCGAATAGCTTCGTGTGGATCATCAGTTTGTAGGGGTGAAGCTGACTGCAGTGACGTTGGTCAAACAACTACTGGTGGGGGCCCACCCCCAGCGTTGAGAGGGTTAAGAGTGTGCTGCCGAGGCTTGATCAGTCCCTGGATATGGATTTGCATCACCTTGAAGAGGGGTCATTTTTGGAGCAATCTGTGCGGGGACGAATACCGCCACTTGAAAAGGTACTTGTGTTGCAGAGTGCTGCATCATCATCATCGGATGCATATTTTGCATCATAGAGTGCATGTCCTTGAATGCAGCCTCCGATGAATTGAGACGATGTTCGGTACTTCCCAACGGGGAAGCATCTTGTTCATCGCCAATGGCATATATAGTAACTTCTCTGTGTACGACAGAAGGGCTAGTAGATTGCATTGTGTAGTTTGAGTCTACACTGTCCGTCTCTGACTCAGGAGAATTGCTACCCCCAGCATCAGCTTCTGAGGAATGAGGATTCCTAGAGAGGGACAGTTCTCGTCTCCGAGACCGAGTATTCTGGTATACTCCTTCAAAGGATTCGACAAGCTGATCGAACCTCCTCTGACTGAGCGTCCTCGAGGTATGCCGTCTTGAACGTCTTTTATTGCGGAAAAGACGTGAGACCATGTTTACTGGGGCAAAAAGAAGTTTGTCTTCATGATTTTCAGCTTGCTTTCTTGCCTGTAGTGTCTAATAGGCGCAGTGTAAGTCAACCGGTCAAACACAGGCCGTTTTGCAGATGCACAGCAACAATTGATTATAACTTTATGACAGCTACAGTGATGCTCATCAGGAAGCACCATTCCATGCACAGAGGACTCCTCTTTACGTTTTTGTACAATATGTAAGTCAAAAGGGAACTGGGGAGAAGAAAATGAAGGTAGACTATCTTGTTACGTTGGTTATAGTTAACTTGGAACCTAAGTTCTTGGTGCCCTGCATATATAGTACGGCACTGAGTTAAGCAGCATTCTGCAGCGTACGCAGGGGTACTGGAGCAGAGGAAGAAGCACCTCGTCTTTGTACGCACGACTTCGCATGTAAGTCTGGAGTCTTATGCGTGTTGTGTGCAGCTTCAGAACGAGAAACTTGCAATTTCCCATCTGAAGTGCACGTAATATGAATACGCGGGAGAGAGGCCTTCACTGGCTCTTGTTTTATATGCCTATGGAAATTGGCGCGTGGTAGCATATTTGTACACTCAGAGTAGGCAGAATGTGGCATTTTAGTGCTGCCACTGGTTCTGATTGTGCGCGTACTCTTGATTGGCCGTGAGTTAGCAATGACACCCTTGCTTTGCACGTCATACTGGACGTGGTGAGGCTCGGTAACTTGGGAATAAACAACCTCCTTGGCATTGTAGTGAATTCCTTTGCCAAGAACAGATCTGTTTATTTTTCGCTTGCCGCTGCGAGCTCGCTGTTTGTTCCCTTTGGTTGGCACGACTGCGTGACCAAGTGGGGTATCCACCAAGCCATAGACTGGGGATGTGGTAAGAGGATTTACGAGAGAAGCTTCATCAACAGATGTAATTACACTTTTTCCTTTGTTAGTAACAGCTTCAGGAGTAGAGTGGGGTTTGGACACCCACACCTTGCGGATCTTCTTTGTCTTGGGTACGGATGAAGGGCTTGTGATACCCCCAGCGTTAAGCATCTCTTTATAGGCTTGTTGGTCGAACTTCACGACCAAAGTTTTCTGCGTTGAACCAACCAACGCAGTGTCTTGTTGAGCTATCACCTTCTCATCAGAGGAGAAAGTCGTCATCAGCAGAATCGTCATTTTGTTTGCCATGAACAAAAGTTTATACGACACTTTGTATTACAAACTATTAAAAAAAAGAGTACAAAAGATCCTAAACAAGAATCTAAGTACAATAATTCTGGAAAAGTATAGCTATGAAGGTCTAATTGGTGATCAATTAATTTACTCCTTGGACTACTAAACACTGAGAAGAGATGCTGGAACACGAGTACTCAAGAACTTGAAGGCAAGAAGTTTCTGGCAGCACTAGCACAAGAACTCCTTCACTTTTTTCTCTCTTTTTCCTTTTCTATGAAGGACATATTGCCCATATTTATAGTTGTCCAGTACTTGGAAAGGTTACTGAAGAGTGCGCGTAAAAATGAGCAATATGAACTGTTTACTCATTGTACGCGTACTTTTTGAGTCAGTTGCCACCCACGTTCTGCATGATGGATGCACAAATCCCAACGAGTTTGGCGCGTGGCTCCCTATGAGAGGAAGGCTCAGGTCGTGATTACATTTAGTTATGCATGTTCACAAGAATTGTGGCATGAAGTACACGTCATTGTAACCGCCTACTGTCAGTTGTTGGTGCGTTTTGGAGGAGAATAACATGTTAGCGTACTAGTGTTGAAAATTCAGATTCATCGGCACATTGGCGTATTTTGATTGTGGAATGAATGTTGGCGTACTCAGCGAGGCATAGCATCAACGGCGTACTCTTGCTATGTTGAACTGCCAATATTGGCGTACTCGGTGAGAGGCAACTTCATTGGCGCATTGCTGCTAAAGTATCAATGTTAGCGTATTCTGGAAGACAGCATCAACGGCATACTCTATCTGAAGTAGCACTATTGACGTAATATAGCAGAGTAGCAATGGTGGCGAACTGGAACTAAAATAACAAGCTTTCGTCGCTACACAACAACCTGGATCGGCGTGCCAAAGAATCCCTGCATTAATAACCAGATCTCCTCAACTGTTGTGTCATTGGCTGTAGCTTTTAAAGTAACAATCTTGAAGTACTAAGGAGTAACAAGCCTTGCGTCTGGGAAGGAGTAACAACCCTGGCGTACTATCGACGGAGTACAGCTTCCATTGGCCGCTAAATGACAACCTCGGTCTTTGTGCCCAGAGATCCTCTATATTTAATGACTTGATATCTTCGACTGATGTGTCAGCCTGTCAGGTTCATTATATTTAATGCTTGGGAGGAAATCACGATCATTGTGCGTCACCGGGGGAAAACATATGGGGTATGTCGCTGACACAAAGCATGCGGAGTACGCCACTGCTTTATCGTTTGGAGTTTGAGGTTATTACGCCGCTGTTTTACTGAACTTGGATGTGAAAAAGTACGCTATTGCTCCATTAATCTCCTTTGTAGGCGTACTTTTTATGCTTCTACAATGGCCACCATGAACCGATAGTTTGTTTGTCAGATCATGCTTGCTATGGGCTTTGACAGAAGGTGGGTGGCCAGGGTTCGGGAGTACATCACAACCCCGACTTTCTCAATTCTTGTCAGGGGGCAACCGCATGGATTCATTAGAAGCAACAAGGGATTGAGGCAGGGTGAACTGATATAGCCTTATTTGTGTACGTTGGTCAAGGAATATTTTTCCTGTCTCATGGAGACTGCGGTGCTCAGGAAGCAGATTATTCCGCTTCACAGGAGGGTGACGCCACACGTATCCCATCTGATATATGCAGATGATCTACTGGTTTTGTTGAAACCAACAAGGGGGAATGACTCAACTGGCTTCTATCATAGAGATGTTCGGTTTATACTCGGGGCTGCACATGAATCGAGACAAGAGTAAGGTTTATTTTAATAAGCACTGCCAGAATAAGGACCTTGCATCACTTCTGGGTGTGGAGCGGGGTGAGCTTCCGGTCAGATACTTGAGAATTCCGCTATCGGTCAACTATGCCAGAGATATGGACTGTCAGAGCCTAGTTGAGTATACACAGAGACATGTAGAGGGGTGGCATGCCCAAAACTTATCTTTTGGAGGACGGATTGAGCTGGTTCGCAGTCATCACGGCGATTTCGCTTTTGGTTACAGGCTATATTGCTTCTGATCTCAAAAATTAATAGGATTGAAAAAATCTATGCCAACTTTGTTTGGAGATAGGGGATCCAAGCTATAGGGTAGGATACCCTTTGTCGACCACATAAAGGAGGAGTAGGTCTGCAGCCTTTACGACTGCTCCGTGATGTGGCTGGACTGAAGCTTACTTGGAAGTTTCTTTCAAGAAACTCACTATGGGCAGCTTGGATGGGGAACAGATACTTGGGGGAACAATTTTTGGAGTAGATCTTCAAACAATAATGACTCCGTTGTTTTCAAAAGTATTACTTTATACCTCTCAATTGAAACAGTTGATCTCGAGGGCCTTCAAAGATAGAGAGACCACAGACCTATGATTTGACTCATGGATTGCACACAAAAATTTGGTAGAGCGAGGAGGATAAATTGCGTGCCGAGGGAATGGAAAAAGAGAACATGTGAGTGTCATCCTGAGGAATGAAATCTGGCGGTCGAAGTTGCATGGCGGCACGCGACAATTCAGGAAGCTCATTCGAACGATGCAGGTAGACAGATCATTTCAAACTGATACAAGGATTTGGGATCATATTGGGATGGATCGATTCACACATAGAGCCGTAGCTGATGCTATCAGAGTCGTACACCCGGAGATGGAGTTGACGGATGTGATGTGGGCTAAAGGTGTTGCTCGAAAAATATAGTTGTGTCTATACAAATTGAGCCTAGGAAGATTACTCACTCTTGATAGGTTGTGACTGCAGCTGGAGGTCCATGGACGTATGTTGTGTCGGCAGGGAAATGAATCCATGACATATTTTCTTTCAATGTCAGGTGGCGCGGGATATTTGGCAAGCCCAATATGATAGGTTGGATTTATCCAATAGTAGGGTCCATGACTGGAGAGCAATCGTCGAGGACAACAGAAGAGTTGCGGAGAGACTTTGCTTGGTACAACGAGGTCTGGATCAGATTTGCAGTAGCGATCTGACATGTTTGAAAGGAGCGGAACAACCGTATCTTTGAGGGGTCGGTGATTTCCACCATTGGGATTATCCATAATATTGAACATGATGTCAGTATAATGAGAGAGAAGGCGCATCCTTGATTGCCTCTTGTATTTGTAATTTTTTTGTTTTAATTAATACCATTACCTTCTTCCATATATATAATGGGACTGAGGTGTATTGAAGAAGTGACAAACTTTGACCTTAGATATTGTAGCCACATGAATAATGGTTGATTTAGCATATGGACTCGTTGGGCTATAATTAATTTATTTTATTCTAGTTGTATAGAATTGATGGATTGATTACTAATACGAAATTTACTTATAAGCTTGGTTATGTGACCCAAAAATAAGTATATTTTAGTTGAACCTGGTTTAGCGAATATGAAATTTCTTTATGAGATTTCGATGGACATTATGAGGATGAAGTTTGTGGTTAATGTGAATTGCTAAGTTTACCCATCTTTGGTTGGAATGGATTTTCAAAGTAGACTCAATCGATGATTGTGGGAATACCTTTGATTTATTAATTGATTAAGTAGGTTGGACCGAGTATGAGTTAGGAAGGAATTGAGAGTAAAGATCATGAATGATGGATTATTGAAAACAAATAAGTTAGCTTCATGATTTTGGAATAGTTAACCTTGTTGTATGAACAAATTTGGTGCACATAATTTGAGTATGAAGTAAGAACAAAGTTGGAGAAGTTTATGATTAACGGATTATGGAATTGGCAAATTGAGACTTACGAATTTTAAATTAGACCAATTATAGCTTGGTTTCGAGATTTGGACTATAGAGACATTTGATTACCTGCATTAATTATATTATAGCAGAGATAAATCGTGTTGGGTATAGCCTCACTGGAAACGAGTTTGTTGTTAATTATTCTTATGTTAGTGGCTGGTTGGTATGAGTTCATTAGTTATTGTGATTTATAAATGTTTTCCCCAACTTGGATTCGAGTCCCTTAACTCGTTAGGAAGTTGCGGTGAGAATAGAGACAAATTTGTGAATATTGTGAGGTAAGCCTAAGAATCGATTTGGTTATTAAAATTTTTGATTGATTGGTTGTGGTTGGAATAACAAAAATGTCTTGGAATATAGTTAGCTTGATTACTCATTGTTGGATTATGATTCAAAATTGTATGCATGGAAATTTATTATTAGTAGTGTGATCATCGGATTAAATTTAGCTTGTTTGGAATGATCTTTTGTGGGACAACATTGTCCCTGTGCATAAGATTAGAAGATTCAAATTAACTAGAGGTGATCATTTACATCTGATTGGATTTGTAGGATTTGTATCATCATATGAAATTGGTTGGAAGGATTGTATTTTGGAACACCTTAGGAATTTATCGATTGATATGTGTTTTAAATTATTACATTGACAAGTTAGATATGAATTGAGATTCACCATTTGAAATTAATTGATGATGATCTTATATTTGGCTGAAAATTTTGAGATGATTGGTGCAGTATTTTAAGTAGAGTAGTCTTTGCCTGAATACTATATATTTTGTGTGTTGGTGGAACTTTTATCATTAAAAGGGAATTAATATTTGTTGGGTGGATCATGATATGGTTAGAGCTAACTTTATTTATAGATGGATTCTTTAGAATTTGGGAGTGAAATTAGAATTGAACGATTATTTGACCGAAATTGTGATCATAGCAAAAAGAGTACAATTGATGTATGCATGGTAAATGATATAGATTATGTTAGTTGCTTTCTTGAAGTAAGAAATTCTTGGATTATAGAACGTGGATTAATTCAATAGTAATTTAGTTCTACAATTGAGCAATGAATTATAATTGAGATTGGGACTTCGATGAAACTTTTATTTGACGATTTTGGTTGAGAATTGAATTTGATTTCATGGGAATTGTTTGGATCAGGTGAGAGATACAACGCTTGGAATTTGAATTAAGATATCGATTGGTTTGACCTTATCTGAATCGAAATTAGTTGGATAAAATCTAGACGGTGTAAGAAATTACTTGAAAGTACTTATAAAAGTTTGGAATGTACTGATTGATATGGAAGGATAGTTTTCTGAAGACTGGAACGGGTTGGTTTTGGCTTTAGTACCTTTGATTCAGAATAGAATATAAAATAGTCTCTAGGTGGGTTTGTTTTAGACTGGAATTGTTTCTTGATGCTTGTGAGTCTATAGTTAAGTTTGCGGGTGATACATTGCCTAATGATTTTAAGATGAATAGCTCCATTCGTGGTGCACTATGGATGAAGATAAAAGAGGGTAGTTATGCTGGACTAAAAGAAAGTTGGTGAAACTTCGAAAATAGTTAGACCAAAACTTGGGTATACAAGATGTTTGAAAGAATTGGCTAAAATATGGAAAGGGTGCATGTGGAATAAAGAAGAGACATACAAAATGTATTCAAAAAGTGGACAAGAAGAAAAGACTTGTGGGATTCATTGACTTCATTTGTTTGAGTGTTTTGGCGCGGCTATAAATCGAAAGAGTATGTATAATCTTATGAGGACGGGATGCGACTATAATCCTTGAATTGTATGGACATTATGGCAGACGATCATGTGTTTTTGAAGGAACACCTAAGCAAAAAATTATGAGACATGGTGTTAATGGCAAGTTGAACCGAGAGTATTGGTTCGTTTAGATTTTGAAGAGAGTTGTATTAGTAGCCTATTTGGTTGCACTACCACGGACATTGGTTGAAGTGCACGATATTTTTCTATGTCTTCAAAAGAATGTTCACAATTCAAGCCAAGTGGTAAGCTCCGATTAAATTGAGCGACATGAAGATTGTTGTGTCCTGGAGGGCTTGTCCAAGTTTTGTACAAGAAAAGGTAGTCCGTAATTGTTTTGTGTATTGATTTGCATGTTTTGGAGACAACATTTTCTAAGTGGTATATTATGTAATGCCATGCTCCACGTGAAAGCATTGTGTAAGGCATTGTATTGGTTGATTGGCTTGAATAGACTTGTTAGATTTGAGTTAGGTGCGAGAAATCGCAAGATTTAAGGGATGATGCATACTTGCTTAATTGGGTCGGATTGGATGGTTTACATAGAAGGCTCAGTTGTATGGTTATACCAATTAAGAAGATTGTTCATCAAATCAAATCGTATATTTGAGGAAATCGTTCAGTATTTGTATGATCGGGACAGAAAATCAATTTGTCAAATGGTGAGTAATGTTGATCCTTCTTTCGACATAATAAAAGAAGACTCTTTGTTTCCCTATGCAATACATCGATAACGCCTTTAAAAAATATAAGGTAAAAGAAGTTACTTGTATTGTTGTTGTTAGTTGAAATATTGGATCTATAGCATTTATGCATGAGGATAAGGTATTTGGGCCCTCGAATAGGTATTTATGTATTGTTGGACTCAAAGCTTTTATGGAAAAGTGGAAATGGTTTGGTACCATCGTATACGCAATCATTATTGGGACTAATGCCAATATGATAACCACAAGATGGGTGTATGTGTTAAAAGCATAGGGCTCGAGAAATGAGAAATATAGTTGAAATTTGCATGGTCATGGACGACTTATACAGAGATTTTGTTTTCCTCGAACGGTATCCAGTATACCGGGACTGTATCGGCATAGGAGAAAATTATATAGAATGTGTAGTCATGCACGAGGTATTTTGAGACCTTTATTAAGACTAGCTACGTGCTTTGAAAGGACATGTTGCAATACCATGGATAGTCATTTCTGGTATAAAGAGCACCGATGGTCGTCATATAGATAGGTTGCATACTATCGACAATTGTTTTACTGACCTAACATATTGATGTAGGGACGGACTGATGATACTTATAATGTGATCTCTAATGTGTTATTTGCAGAGACGGGAAGTATGGAAAACCATATATATACATATGCATAAATGTTATAATCCTTGTTTTGCAGGAGTTGGCTATGAGTAAATCATTGTATAGTGATCTATTTATATTTATGCGCCTATGTTATAATTTGTTAAATGACCTTGGGAAAAAGGGTATAAAGATCATTTATAATATTGCAAGTCTACAAATGATTATTGGGTGTTGGTTTAAGTGAGAGTTAGGTTGGCTCCGCTCACTAGTACATTTTTCAATGTGCTGACCCCCTCCTCGACAGAGAAGGGAAGTCGCTTGGAAGTCCTTAGGCGTTTGGAGCTCATTTGGCAACTTGAAGCTTCTCTCTTAGAAGATGTTATCTTTGTTTATAAAAAAAAAGATAATATATAGAACATCATAATGTATAGAAGATAATGGCAAGAGATTCTTTTCATCTATTCTGTTGTGATTTCAATTATCTGCTTATTTTCATTGTAATAACCTTATTTTGAAATCAGTTATCAATTATGTTTATTCTGGTCTTGTACAAGTAAAATTTAGACTTGTACGACATCACGTCTAGTAATGACTTTTTCGGTTCTACAAAACCGAAACGTGACATGTTATGGCTCATATCCTTATGGAGACATCAGTAATTTTCATTAAGTAATCTCGTGTTTCATGACCGCACTAAGCATAATGAGGTGGATTGTCATTCTATTCGTGATTTGTTAGTGAAGAAACATATTGTCACTCCACATGTTCGGCCTGAGTATCAATTGGATGAAATCCTCACCAAAGAACTTGTTTGTAGTCAATTTCATAATTTATGTAGCAAGCCGAGCATGTCGAATCTCTATGCTCTAGCTTTAGGGGGGTGTTAAGAGTCATAAGTCAGTCTTATTTTCTTATTTGGGTATAGTCAAGTAGTTGGGGGTGTATATATCATAATATATTAATATAAGTACATATGAGATGTAACTTAGGGTTTTATTCCATTATTCCGTTGCACAGTTGCACCCACTTCTCTTATTTTCTCTCAATCTCCTCTCCTCTCAAACTCCCCTTTCTCTTCTTCTTCTAGATTTCACTGAGCCAAATGGAGAAGTATCAAAAAATCATTCAATCAAGGAGCAACTCTCCAACTTCCCCTAGTAAAGAATCAAGAGCCATGGAATAATAAAGCCAAAGAATCAAATGGACATTCTCATGCAAACCAAGTTTCATTTATTGATAGAAGAATTGCATATATTTATTTAGTATGATACCAACCTGGTAGCATCCTCCTGAGTGCTTGGTATAAGAAGGATGAATAAAAGCTTGAAGAAGGAGGCCCTTATGCTTGAATCTGTAAGCTAACAACTTCTCAAGTTCATCAAGATCTATGCTCTGGCTGAGTGACAAATTGCTCTTGCTCTCGTCGAGGAATTTATAAACATTGGAAACCTCAAAACCAACTTGTATACCAATCCACTGGAGAAATGCAATTGCAGCTCTAAACCCACTCTCAACAAGAAATACTCCAACAAGGGCCTCCACAACATCTGCAATTGTTTTCCTATGCAGCCAACGATGAGATTTGGTGCATTTTACATTACTGGCTTCTGTTCCATCTACTGTAGTATCAGTTCCTCGTTGACTATGTATGATCAATTCTGTATTCACATCACAAACTACTGTACACGGACGGCCCAATGCAAAGAAGTTGGATGGAATGAATAATTCATCACATATATACACCTGAAATATGTAACAAATAGCAAAGTGCTTTCAACAAGAGGAAATTATTCTTATTGTATAAGTAATTTCAGCAGATGTATCATTATATGTCTAGTGACAACTTTTGCAATTTGTATGTATCCACATTACATCTTAGCAAAAATGAGACTGACTGCCTTGATCTCAGACAAAATGGTTTAAGTATGTTAAGTCTGCAACATAAAAGATCTTGTATCAAGATAGCAGTATGAAACAAAAGTTGCTTCTGATTTTATCTCTTATGTCGGGAGTACATTTCAGTGTCACGAACCATTTTTCTTCCACACCGGAAGATTCTATAATGATATTTATGTTACGAAAGAAAGAGTACAAAAATGGAAAAATGTTGCTTGCTGAGAACTGATAGCAGACTGATAAGATAACGGGGACTATCAACATAATCTACATGCTCTTGAAATGAGTTGTATGATAAGTGAAAGGAAGGCATAGTTTAGGGCATCAGATTTTTAGAGCATAAGGTTTGTAACCTTGCACTAAACAATTTCCATAACCCTCTTATCCATGTGATCTATTAAGAGGGATGCTGCAGTAACGAAGGATGGGCAGCAAGCCTCATGGGGGTGGCCATCCGAGTTGGAACTATTTAGCTTGATATACATTGTTGGGCTACACTAATTGCTCAAGGGTCACAGTGGTCAGAAACAGCACGAAACAATATTCTTCAGTTAACGTGAGAACAACCACAGGTTTGAAGTAAGAGTACTGTTCAACCACCTTCATAATCTTGTCAAAAAATCAACATTCGTAAAATAATTATTCAACATAAATTCACACATTATTGTTGGTTTTAGTGAATAACAGTATAACTGCATCATCTACATGAAATTGTAAAAACATAATTATTCATTTGTGCAACTTATTATATATAGGGTTAAAAAAGTTCTTTTGAAGCATAAGAAAAGAAATTATAACCAAATCAAGTAGAAACTGCAACTGCAACAAGTTTAGCAAAAATTCAGAAAGTTCCAGCCTATTTCAGCCTTGTTTTGGGGACATCTGGCCATTATGGGCCAATCTTCAAAACTTTTGGAAACTTTCAAACTATTCCAGTCCATTTCAGAAAACTTTTGGTGAGTTTCAATAAGTTTTGGTCAATTTTCAGCCTTTTTTTGGATAATAATGAAATTGGCCAAAACTACATTAACCGAAAACCTGAGGTATTGCCAAGGATTATGTTTCCTTCAGTTTCAAATCAGTACCAAGCTCGAATACAGTACGATCGTATTGATACCGTGCAATTTCTAAAGTCATGCCCATAACTGCTCCAAAAATATCAAAAACCCTAGATGAAAACACGAAATAAACAGTGGTCCAAAATTCTCAAACAGAAAACACCTGTATATCTTCGAACTATCTTGAAAAAATAAAACGTTACCTGCAGATTATTCTTAATGGCCATCTCATATAAATGTGAATTATTCACAATACTAGAACGCTTTTTGGTCAGCTGCCCCTCGTCTAGCCCTTGATATGAAAGGAAACTATGCCGACCAACTACATATTTCAGGAAAGCATCACCCAGGACTTCAAACCTTTCAAGGGAAAATCGTTCCATGCATTTCTCTGTTGTCAGAGCTTCGAGGATCTGAAACAAAAATTCACCTGGTTACAATATAGTCATTTCAACTTTCACAATAACATAATATTTTCAACTATTAGATCATGCAAAAACCTATGCAACTAACTGGTTGAGGACTCACACAGTCGGCCCTAATTTCAGTGCCTTCAGGAAAATATGCCGATAAAACTTCTTTCAGCTCCACAGCCACTAGTAAATTTTCAAGCCGATGTATCAGAGAAGGCAACAAAGACAAAGAACTGCCGATATCTTTAGAAAATCCAAATATTTTTAACGAACACAGTTCAGGAGGCAACTCCACAAAGTGCTCCACCAGTTCACGAGCCTCTGCTTTTTCCCAGACAAGGTAAAGTGACATTAAAAAAAAACAGAACAAGGAAACCATTCCAGTAGCAAAACAACTTGCAGCTATTAAAAATGACTTGAATAAAAAAAACCTTATTTAATCAAATGCTTCTATTTAACAAAAAGTCATTGAAACTGTGATAATGAGCAGGATCAAAATGCAGTATAGCATCAAGCGCTCCACTAAAAAAGCTAATGCACCAAGATGTCTTGGGCACTATTTTGTGGCAAATCATTTAGGAATTTCCACACATGTTTTAAGCTAATCAATGCGCAAGACGTTCCCCTTGATTCACATGAGTTTGTATTGTGAGAGAAGATATAAGATTGTTTCAATGTGTACATTGCCACTTTCATTTGCATTTATAGATCTGATTGAAAAACTACCAGAATTTAGTGTATAAGTCTACTCTATAGTAGGGTTGTTATCTAGACCCAAGAAGGCAAGAACATCACATTGGCACCAGAAACAAACCAGTTTACCAGATCTGGATGTGGACTCAGCTTTTAGGGGGGCAGGGGGTTCCAAAAAGTAGACATGGTCCTCAATAGTCAAAATGTGTACGGTCTGGGTATAAATTATTTCCGGTCCCATCCAGACTCAAATTTTTCGGTCAACGGGCCGACCCATCCCATAGTATACCCGCGTTTGGGATGGTTTGGAAAATGTTCCCCGATAGCCCGGCCCGGTCGAAGACGCGGGCCGAACCGGCCCGATCGGTGACCCGGGTCAGGCCCGGTGATGAGCTCGGTTCCAGCCCACAACAACCCCACCCCACCCCCCACCCCCGCGGGCCCCAAAGCAATATATATTAATTTTGGGGAGTAAATTACTAGAATACCCTCCAATATATCCATTATTTATAGCATTGGAGGGGTATTTTGGTAAATTATCCCTCACAATATCAATATTAACGTAAAGGGGGGCGTATTTTTACCGAAATACTCCCAAAATATATCCATTTTGAGCATTTTTGAAGGGTATTTTGATCATTTTGCTGAAAACAACAAAAATACCCCTATAACAACTATATTCTAAGGATATTAGGGTAATTTGACACTCAAAAATTTTTATAAATAGGACATAATTCTTCCAAATTTACCACAACAAATTTTCTTCCCTCTTTCAATACTTACAAGCAAACAAAATTGTCTCCCCTCTCTTCCAAAACTTACAAGCAAGCTAGTGAAGTAGCAACATTCTGGAGACTTAACTGCAAGAAAAATCGTAAGAAATTTGAGAAATTTGGAGGCTTCGACTTGATCGACCACTACAAAGGTGCAGCAATTCTACATCTGGCTTTGGAGGAAATCAAGTTATGGTTTAAGTATATTTTTATTAAAAAAAATTTGTTATTTCAATATTGAAATTTGATTAGTTAGTTTTCTTTCCTCTCTTTTATTATTTAGTTGGAGGAATTTTATTCTCTTATTATTATTATTGTTATTATTATATTAGTCTTTTAAATTATGAATCTGGTTCTAACCATCCTATCAAGGTGTTTTAGAACAATTTTCGTTTCTTCACGATGACTAGAACTAGTGAAGACGGAAGAGAGAGACGCCATATGGGGAGGAGACACCGGACAGAGCCCCTTGGCATCAAGAGGGTTTCTACTCGAGACCAAATTAAAGAGAGAAACTTTCTAGGGATGGGCTGATAGAGACCGACATAAAGAAAAGCTGACACAAGACCAGACTTAGACCAAATTACAGTAATGCCATTACATCGGGATACCAAGACCAGACCTAGACGCAAGACCAGACCTTTTTTTATAGTTTAATAATATACTTTAACATTTTATATGTACAAGACCTTGCCAAACTTGCATACAGTGCCCACAAATTGGACGTGTCCACAAAATGGACCTAGACCAGACCTAGAGAACGCTAATACATATCAGGCCACAAATTGAACACTTGTCAAATATACCATATATGCAAACACTAATAAATACTATGATACATGTCAAAAAAAACGTGCCATATATACAAACAATAATAAATAGTATACTGCATATGTCAATAAAACATTCCATACATGCAAAAAGTAATAAATGATGTATATGTCAAAAAACGTGTCATGCAAGCACCCATGTTGCATATGTTAAGAAAACATGACATACATGCAAACAGTAATAAATAGTATGTTATATATGTCAAAAAAAAAAAAAAAACGTGACATACATGCAACCAGTAATAACTAGCATGTTGCATATGTCAAGAAAACATGCCATACATGCAAACAGTAATAAATAACATGCTACATATGTCAAGAAAATGTGCCATACATGCATACAGTAATAAATAATATGCTACATATGTCAAGAAAATGTGTCATACATGCATGCAGTAATGAATAGCATGCTGCATATGTCAATAAATATTCAATTAAAGCAGCAATTTCCATTGGACATATGTATGCACGGTACCATGCAACGTGTCATACATGTAATAAATAAATACGTCCAATATATATATATATATATATATATATCTATTCTACTATATAATGAGGAAAGTAGGCTTCACCGTGAAAATTTTCTTTCCAAAAATACCCTTCATTATATTTACTAATCTATTCTACTATATCTATTCTACTATATAATGAGGAAAGTAGGCTTCACCGTGAAAATTTTCTTTCCAAAAATACCCTTCATTATATTTACTAATTAAAATAAGGGATGCATTAATATATTATAGAAATCAAAGAGTTCATGTTACTTGCTAAGTTTTCTAAGCTATTACCAAGGAATTCCAATGGTTGAACTCTTAACCTATATAATTAAAAGCAGCAAAGTTAAACCAACTCATCAAAATCATCCACTCCAAGATACGTGCAAAGCACGTGCATATATACTAGTATATATATATATATATATATATATATATATATAGTTTAACAAATTATTCTATAGTCTAACATATCAATTTATCTAACTTATTATTGTATTGTTGTGTATGTTATATATCTCACTAATTTATTATTCTATTAATTACTATGTCATCTTGCTGAATATAAATCTTGTATGGAATGTTTGTGTATTATTGTACATAACGTTTTCTATAAATGCAATATTATTGTATGTAAAGTTTGTTTTTATTGTATGTAACATTTTTTATAAATGTAATATTATTATATGTAATACTTAAATAATGCATCAACTATTTTTTCTAATTTTTTACTAATTTATTAAAAATTATTTAATATTGTCATACTGCAGATACCAAAAAATCCATTACTCCGATCCGATACCGCCGATACTGCCAATAGTGATACTTATACAAAATGTCTGATAGTGATACTTTGAACCTTGTTATTAATCTTGCCAGAAGATTGTTCCCACCATACTTGCAGATGAAACAGAAAGACGAGATCTCTGAAACCCTAGATCTCACAATGAACCACAATCAACGATGAACCAACAAAAATCTGTAAAAACCCTAGATCTCATAAACGAATCACGAACGACCACGAACGACGAATCATAAAAAGTAGACGAAAAATAGTCAAAAGTTTTTTGGAGATGGAGAAGGAGAGGTAAGAAGGAGAAAAGTAGAAGAAGAGAAAATATGAGAAAGAAGATTACAAGGACATAAAACCCTAGGTTGCATCTCATGTCTATTTATATTGATATGCAATACACCCACAATTACTATTATACCCTCATAAGATAAATAACAAAATAACTCTTAACACCATCAAACTTTTTTATGACGAGCATATCGGAGATATATACAATGTATGCCACCTAGACCTATGCTAACTTGAAATAATTCCTCAAATATGCCTTTGGTCTATGCATTTTCGCTGACTAACATTACACAAAAAAATTATTTTCTCTCGATTTTGGTTGACTAGCATCACACAAGAAAGTAATCATGCACACTGAATATATTATAGGTGATATATAACAGTAGAACACAGTCAAAGGGTTACAAAACTATATTCCACTTTGACGTAACCTACATTAAGGACAATTTTGTGCATTCAGGTAGGAAGCAACTATAGAAATTCAAGTATAGACTATGAAAACAAACATGAGAAAATTAGCACTAAAAGATTAGTTACCTGTACCCTCTTGTACCCGATTATGCAGCAAGTTATGCAAATAAAAAAGCTGTTTGGCCTTCAAAAGTGGTTGCTCTGGGTTGGATAGCTGAACACCAAACCTGTTATTTGTAGCACTAACAGTATTATAAAACTTGCATTAACTAATACCACTTTCTTGGAAGAAAACATATCATTTAAAAAAGACAACACAGCTGTAAGGAAGATACAAGTTTGTTGAACGTTACAACTTTTAAGATACCTGGTCTTATGATGTCAAATTTCCCCAATTCTCACGATAAACTTGATTTGTTATGTCTTAGGTGTGGATGAAGTCACGAACTTACCAAATACATCCAAGCAGACTCTATGGTATATTTGTATGTTGGTGATGTTGTGCTAGCTGATGAGACTAGAGAAGGGTTACCTTCTACAAGAAAACCTAGAGAGAAGCTCTGGGATTGAAAGAAAAATGCTACAAGAAAGGAATAAGGACAGGCATGATTTTATGTGTCTTGGGCGATGAAGAAACATGTCCAAACAATGAGTCCAGGTGAAATGAAAATGCTAAGATGGTTGAGTCGAGCACATGAAGGCTTAAGAGGAAAGGCTGAGCTCAGTTAAAGAAGCAAGAAAGTAATAAGAAGAATAGTAATGGCAATTTTGGCATAGTCAAGCCTAACAACCGGAGCTCATCTTAATGCTGATCGAACAAAACAAGTATTAGAGAAACCATTCACCTATACTGAAACTACCTCTGACTTACTGATGTATCTGCACTTACTATGAGATAGCTCAAGTTTGTTTTACAAATTTCAAAAAGAGCTGCTTATCTAAATACCAATTAGTGCATATGATCAGTTTTAGCTATCGTTTCTAAGTTGTTCTGTTCCAAGATGAAAATACTACTTATGGGACTATTATGAATAAGTTTGAGCTATTAACTGTATGTTATGTAGTCATTCAGGTGCAGTCTGTGTGATATATGGATGTATTGGATTATGACATGAATATTTTGAGCTAATGCTTTAAGTATCCGAGTAATCCTATTCATAGGTCAGACAGTTACTTGTTTACTGGGTACTATTAGATATATAGTCATCATAAAATTCAATGTTCATGGTACAACCATCCATGAAGCCATTGACCACCCATATGCAATTCAAAACCTTGAGAGAGGGAGGACGATATTTTTGTTAGGATGAGAGTACCTTCTTGAATGGTATCCAATTATGTATAGGGGTAGTATGGCTAAGAGTGAAAAAGTGTGCACTCTATACCTTCTTTGGATTCTTAAGACAATTATTTGCTTTCAAAAAAAAAAAAAATTCAATGCATTATTTACACACCCCACCTCTCAATATATATATATATATATAGAACAAGCTAATTGGTAGGCAAACTAAGTCATTTCATAGAAATTCAAAATAAGGATTGGAATGCAGAAATACTTGAAACCATGTAAGTCACTGCTTAAAATTGTAAATAAGGACAGGCAATGAAGAAACCCTTGAAACTAAAACGAATAGGGATCTCACCACTTCGCTCACCTCGATCAGCTAGTTCATTTCATGCCAAGTAACGAAGGAATTGCACTAATGTCACCTTTCAGTAAATCGTAAACAAAAGGAAGACGCGATCCCGCGTGATAGCTAAAGATACGGCCCGTGCCACATCAAGAACTCAAGCGGGAACCTTCTCCGGCTTGCCTAGGCCGCTTGGTGCAGACGGAACACAACATGGGTCAATATCCTCCGCAACCGAATCAACAAGAATCCTCCAGCCATTCGTTGTTGTTTAAACAATCACCTAACCAAAAAGCGAGATGAATTGCATCGAGAGTAGCGCATGTCAAGAGGCGACCGTAGGGAGGAAGCGAAAGAAAGGAAGCAGGCGAGCAGAGTGAGCTGCGAAGTGAGGCGAGCGCAGTGAGGCGACCAAAGGGAGGTGACTCCATCTTTCTACGATGAAAGAAAGCCATACCACCCAAACAAACCTAGCTACCCTAGAACGATTGAAACGACCTGCCCTCATGCACTTTCACGTTCCTTCGGACCGGAACCACAACGCAAGAGCCAATCCACTCTCACTTTCAAAACGAAAAACGAATCCGGAAAGAGAGAATTTCTCGAGCGGGAAAGAAAGGCGACCGAAGGGAGGTGCTCAAGTTCGCTGTGTTAAGCAGGAAACAAGCATTAAGTCAAGTCGAAATAGCATGTCAGAAACCCGGATGACAAGAAGAAGGAAGAACATAACGATAAGAAGTCGCTATCGGCCGGCTGGTTGTCTTTTGACGGGAGAAACAACAAGTGGGACTCATGTTGTCCTTTAAAAGCCTAAAAGCCAAAAAAACAAAAGTTCTTCATTCACACCTTTTTTTAGCCTCTGTTACAGAAGAGGTAGAACCATTGCAAACAAAAAATATGGATTCTTGTCTGCATGTTTGGCAGGATACGAAGAATCCAGAGAAAATGCTAAGATGAGACAGGGTTAAGTTCTTAAGAGCAGACTCCCGATCCAAGCTCAATGAAGTCAGACTCATGTCTCAAACTCAGTCATGTCAGCATCTGACATAAAATTTGCACAATGAGGACCTGAAACATCGATCACGGTATGGTTTACAAAATATTTAAATCATATATTCCGATATGTACAATAATTAAGTAGGTCCAAATACATATTGTATATAAAAGATGCAACTGAATTACTTACTTTTTCTTGTAGTGTTCTGCATAGCTTGTAGTAGGCTTATATTGGCTGTGTGCATTGGATTTATGATGAATTCCGGCAACAAAAAAGAATAACTTATTATGTGGAGTGAAAACTAAGCTATTCAAAACATCATCTTCATTGAACGTGCCATTAAGAAGTTTCAAAGAATCTCTAGTCTGATCATAACCATTTTCGTACGGAACAGTTGGCTGCCTAAATATGGGTGATGATAAACACCGTTCCACAGTTGTCCAATCAATAATCGTGATTTCCCCACACTTCTGCTGCTTGACTGGAAGCAACAGGTAAAAAGTTGAGTGCTGATGAGCACCACCAGCCTCACCCAAGGAAACATAATCAGCAAAAAACTCTGAACGGTCAAGGATGACTTTAAGGAACATTTCCTGAAAATTCTGTGCTAGCAAAATCTGTGAGAAAAAAATCTTGTAAGACTAAAGTTCAACCGAAATAATAAAAATGACAGATAAAGAAAAGTATTCACCTCTTCTCTGTGGAACTTTATCATGCCGAAAGGAACAAAACCAGTCTTCACAATTCTACCATGAGCAAGATGTAAATCAACTTGCATAGTTTCAGCTTCTTTTGGAAGAGGATATTTGAGGAAAAGACCAAAATCCCGGTAGTGTCTATCCTCCGGTATAGGAACGAAACTTATATGATAAAAGTACACATCTATGCTCCCATCGACAATGGTCCATGGTTCTCTAAGAACAGCTGGGACTAGCATCTCATGAAGTTCTTCTTTTAAGCAATCATCTGGAAATACTTACAACAATGAGTCCTAGAATGTCGTCAGAAGGCTAGTCTGCAGATATTAATGTTCAATAACAAGGATTACCGTCACTATTTACAGACTCTGAGTTGTGTGTTTCTTGTGCTTTCTTTCCTTTGCTAAGATCAGGCAAAAGATAGTCTGTCAAAGCACCCCTTTCATGAAGCTGAATACATGCTTTCAAACATGCATCCCTCTTAGCTTCATCTTTACCGAAATGGGGTAGACTATCAATCTGACGAATAGGAGCATTTGGTGGAAGAGTTACTCTACAAATTATACCATCGACGCATTCAATGAAAAAGAATTTCGGTGAAGGAGTATAATATCTGCAGTCAAAGTCAAGTTAAGTACAATATATTAGGAATCTAGTAGATGCCAAAAGTAAACATGAAGGATTTGTCACATACGCATCTCGGGGAAGTTTGCTACAGTATCTATGAAGAAGTGAAATGCTATAGGCAGTGCTGATAGAGGCACCAGAGCTATTAACTTTATAAATATTCTCCTCCAAGTTATTAAAGGTGTCCTTGGATGTTCTACAGAAAACTTCTTTGTTCATGATACTCTCGCCAAACTCAAAACCACGCAGCAAATTGTTATGACCCTGGTTTCCTCTAAGATATTGGGATAAAAAACAACTGAACTTAGAAGTTAATTCATTGAAAAATAATTCGGATGCTTAAGCATGTTTGACCAAAAAAATGTATAATTAATCACCTCTCGACCAAAAAAACAAATTCAGACTTCTGCATACGTGCACGGCCTCTAGACTGTATAAAACTAGCAACTGTTTCTGGCAGATCAAAGCGCACTACAAGGCAGCATGTCTGAATATCGAGTCCTTCTTCAGCTACATTAGTAGCAACCAAGAGATTCACCTGACAAATCAAGAGATGGAATAAATTACTTGCCAAGAAAACATATGACAAGATAAATTAAGCATACAAAGCTACAATCTGATTTGTGGTGGCTCAGTTACACAATTTCTATCTTCGGTATACTACACAGTCTCCCCCTATACTTCAGTAACGTATAGCAGGTTAATAAAATTAATTCATTTCAATTAAAAATATAGAGCTAAATTACAGAAACTAAGTGAAACTTCAATTCAAATTGCAAATACTACCATGTACTGGTTTTACCAATAATATGCTACTGCCAACTTTAGGAAATTTCTTCAATAAAATATTTAATGTTGGATAAATCTCATGAAACTCGCCAAATGACATTCAGGTGGAACTGTCATGGATGCATAAGCATGCAAAAGTTTCGTATAAGGTAAATATATAGTTTAAGTCAATGATAGGCAGAATCAAAAACAAGGTAGTCAAAGGCGCAAGGCGCACTCGAGGCGCAAAGGGTCCAAATCGCCCGAGGCGCAAGGCGCACTTAAGGCGCGCGCCCGAGCGACGCGAGGCGCAAAAATTATATATATATATATATATATATATATATATATATATATATATATTCACATCGGATTTCTACATTGATAAACATGTGTGCTTCAAATTCCCCCATGTCTAGGTTGCAATTACTTTGAATTGAGTGAGTGAGAGAGAAAACAGTAAAAAAAAGTACATCAGTTCAAAAAATAGTCTAAAAATAGTACAACAGTTAAAAAAACAGTCTAAACATGTTATTTTTTTGACAAGAATTTCAAGGAGCGCCTTGGCTATTCTAAGGCGCTCAGAAAAGGCGCACCTAGGCGCGCCTTAGGTGCGCCTTAAGAATTGCGCCTCGCCTGGAGTGTCCTGAGGCGCTACCCCTGCGCCTAGGAGCAAGGCGCGCCTTAGGCGCGCCTTTGACTACACTGATCAGAAAAGCCATCAAAGTCGGATGTGGCATAATGTAAGAAAAAACAAATACAGTGTATTCTGCAATTTTGGTGGTAATTGGTACTTGGTGTAGTGTGTAGTGTGTAGTGTGTGGTGTTCTATAATAAGCTTATTGGTGAGTTCCCTTAAATGCTCAATTATCACCAAATAGGATTTTAATGTTGGTTAAACACATGAAACTCGCCAAATGACATTCAGGTGAAACTATCATGGATGCAAGCGTGCAAAAGTTTCGTCTAAGGTAAACATAAAGTTTAAGTCAATGCTAGGCAGAATCTGAGAAGCCATCAAAGTTGGATGTGGCATAATGTAAGGAAAAACACTTACAGCTGTATTCTGCAATTTGGGTGGTAATTAGAACTTTGGATGTAGTATTGTCATAAGCCTATTGGTTATGTAGGGCTCTATAATAAGCCTATTGGTGAGTGCCCTGAAATGCTCAATTATCATTAAATAGGACAAATTAGGGCTTGTAATGTATACGATACACTTAGCAGTAACATATAATTATACCATCACAAAAAAAACATAAGTAATGATATTCTAAATGTAATAAGATCATAAAAAGATGAAGTAGAAATCATAAGAGTGTCTGCGTTCTTTCATGACTTGTTTATGTTCTCACCATTAAGCATGTTGGATGGAATAATAGGATGATCATTATTGAATGAGGGATTAAATATATATAGAAGAGGACTAGCCACCTTATTTTTTTATCAGATGTGAGACAAAATAACTCATACTTAACACCCTCCCTTAAGCTGGTGTATAGATGCCAATCATGCACAGCTTGATACAAAAAAACTGAACTCGAGAGCCTAAAAGAGACTTCGTAAAGATATCAGCTATATGATCGCCACGATCGCTGGTTCTCACGTAGTGAAATGTTATCATCCCCTTTTAATACTCATCACGGACGATTGGATGACAATCTCAATGTGCTTCGTCCTTTCACGGAACACGGAATTGGTAGCAATATGGATAGCAGACTGGTTATCACACAACATATCTGTTGTTTCAGATCCTGCCTCTTATCCCAGCTCCTTTAGAAGATGCTACAGATATAACATCTCTATTGTGCCATGAGCAATAGCTCAGTATTCCGCTTATGAACTAGATTATGAGACCACACTCTGCTTCTTGCTCTTCCACGACACTAAGTTCCCGCCAATAAATACTGAATAGCCAGATGTAGACCGTCTATCCGTAAAACTAGAACCTCAGTCAGCATCGGTAAAGCACTAAAGATGAGTATGTTCCGGATTTTCCATATAAAAAAAATTTCCGGATTCTGAGTAGCGTAGGATTTTGAGAAATGCATGCCAATGCATAACTCGTGGAGAAGTCATGCATCTACTCGCGACACTTACAACAAAGAAAATATTTGAGTCATTATTAAGTAGTTTTGTCAACCACCTGTCGATACTGATCAGGATTGGTCATCAGTATCCCCTCATCGGGGAGTACTTTTATCCCTGGATCCATAGGTGAAGTTGCTAGGACCTCCCATAACTCTTTCACTAATCATGCATATATTTCCGGATTCTGAGTAGCGTAGGATTATAGAGTCCTCCTTTTATGCCCAGGTCTGAGAAATAGTAATGAATGTGGCATTGAGCTCTCACTAATCATGCATATATTGATGGGGTTTGAGAGTCGGGTCACCCCCTGTTGGTTGATACTTGGTTACCTTATGTTGGTCAAAGTAATTGAAGATACTGTGCTAGTGTAGGTTGGTCCAACTTGTCACCAACCCATCACATCTACAGTAAAGGGGGGAAAATGGACTGAATATCTAGTGTTTTGTGAGGTGTAGAGTCAATGAACCCAACTTGTCTCCAATCCATCACATCACAGTAAAGAAAAAAAATGGACAGTGATAATATCTAGAGAGTTTTGTCAGGTGCATTGTAGAGTTCATGAATCCAATTTGTCTCTAACCCATCACATCCATAGTAAGGAAAAAATATTATATATATACAATTGCTATCAATAAATAAATAATGCAACACCAAAAATACTTATAAAATTTTTATATATATATATATATATATATATATATATATATATAACAACAACAACAACAACAACAACAACAAAAATACTTAAATAATACATAAATATGAAAATTATTTTTTCTAATTTTTTACTAATTTACTAATAATTATTTAATATTGTTGATAACAAAAAATTTGATACTCCGATCCGATACCATCGATACCGATACTTATACAAAATGTCTGATACCGATACTTGTACAAGATGTCTGATACCGATACCAATAGTGATACTTTGAACCTTGGTTTTCCATCAAATGCAGTCGCTAGGACCTCCCATAACTCTTTCATTGAATTCATGTTCTGAACCATGTCCTTAACTGATGGTTCCATTGAATTCATCAACTGTGTAAACAGTCTACTGTCGTCTGTCTCCCACTGTTCATATGTGGGGATCATCCACTGATGTGGGATTGTCAGTCAGGCGCTTGGACAACCGCATTATCCAAAGCATCTTCTCAACCTTCTTGCGCCATATTGAATAACCATCCGGACTCTCCAGTCGTCGATCAACAAGTCGAATCGATGAAATCGCCGTACCGGTGTCCGATGTCCCCGCCACCGCATTCCCAACGCTGGTGTTGTCAGCACTACTACACTACTACTCGTCTCAGTGTTGGTCATCCTTCAAGTTCTCGATTCGACTATCAATGAACGTCCTAACCCGATATTCACATCAACCTCGCCAATGCGCGATCAACGTTGTTAGAACTAGCTCGCGCAATATTTACGAAGATTGAATATGGATCACACAAACTAGGACAGAGATTCACGCAAACTCAAGTTGCTCTGTTAGCTCCTGATGTTGATACCGGACCAGAAACAGAGATACACACAAACAATCAAGTTTGCTCTCTGTTAACTCTTGATGTCGTTGTCGAGGTTCACGCAAACTATCATAATTTACCCTCTGAAGATCTCAACTCTGATGATTTGTTTTACTCAGATCTGACTTCTCTTTTTTTTCAGATTTGACTTTTTGTGGCAGCTAAGGTGAGGGATTTGGAAGTGTGACAGGGGCTAGATTAGGGTTTATAGAAGTAGGGAGAGGCATTAGGTAGGTTTAAAGTTTGTGGAGATGGGGATTAGGATTAGGGTTTGTAGTGTGGGCGATGAAGCCATGTGGGTGTATGTGTGTGTGTGTGTGTGTGTGTGTGTGGGGGGGGGGGGGGGGGGGGGGGGGTGTTGCGATGAAGCCGTGTGGGTAGGGGGCGGAGGGGATGGAAAGGTTTTTTTTTTAAGGAAAGGATTTGAGGAGGCTAGAAATTTGGCTCTGATACCATGTTGGATGGAAATAGGATGATCATTATTAAATGAAGGATTACATATATATAGGAGAGGACTAGCCGCCTCCTTATTCTCTACCGGATGTGGGACTAAATAACTAATACTCAACAATGTCGTTTAAGTCCAATTATTCGAAAGGCTTAAATGGAAATGCAGAGATTGGTGGGGTAACACCTATTCATGTTTGCAGATTTATGTAGTAGTGTTCATTTGTGCTCAAAAATTAGTTTTTTTCTAGTCATTAATCTACAAAAACGTAATCAGAAAATCTTCTATTTAAATATGCCACTAGGTTTGCCTTTGACAGCAATCAAGTTCAAGCACCTATTTCAAAGGCACGGCACCATGAAGGCTTTATCCCGAAAATTTTGGGGTACAAATTCTTCCAAAGAAAATAGGTTATAACATGTAAAGTACAGGATGCTCTATAGAAACCACAGATAATTTTTCATAAGAGAGTGAAAATACCTCGCCAGAACAGAACTTTTCAACAATCGCATTCATATTTCTCCGTGACATATTCCTTTGTCCAGAATGAAATCCTACAAGAAACTCGCATTTCCAGAAGTCCAGAAACTTTAAACTCCCTAGAATGAATGCTAAGGATCTTGCAACTATTATTCGCTTCACAAAAATTATACATTTCATGTTTTCTTTCAGCCTGACAAAAGGGAGAACGGCTATCAGATCTCTGTAATTAGAATAGCATTAAGAAGTAAAAACAGTGATGTTTGCAATAAAAGATTTTTTGACCAAGTGTTAGCTCTTCTACTTCACTCCATTCTTTCAAATAACTTCTCGCTCAGTTATATTCATCAACAGAGTTCCAGAATGTTTCTGGTGAACCCATGCATGCATACAGATAATTTTATGAAAAAATAAAGATACTCTAAAAACATTCTTCACAAAGAGACATAAGAAGAAACAATCTCAATCGTGAAGATAACAAAATTCCAATTGTAAACGCTAACCTATAAGTGGAAAGGATTCCAATTAGTACAGACAACTTCTGTGAAAAAAATGGTTCTTCCAAAGCCTCCAGTGTAAAGGAACCTGAACCATTATAATCTACAAAAGTAGCAAATACACTCTAGTCAGATGTACTAGCCACTAAAAAGAAACAGATAAAGCTACAGTACATAATAAACTAGGTAAGGATAAATTGTACAGAGACCAACTGCCACAGTACCTAACTAATTCTTCTTACTAGGAAATATAAATTTTGATGTAATGAGTAATTATACGGAACCGGACCCTGCATAAGCGCGAGTCTCATGGCACCTGGGCACCCTATATGAACCAGGATGGCAGGATGTGCAAATAAGTTTGGCTCACTGCTTCATGAAAACATCTAGAGGTGAATTATTTCTATCTCTTTTCACCCATAGTATAAACTAGCATACATGGATTTTGGATGATGCTCCTACCCTCCTAAGTAGGTTCCACTGACAGCTTCGGCTCACGTTTCCTGGAATGTCCATACTTATCAATGATGTGTTGGATAAAGTAATAGTACTTCTTCTTCATTTAGATGTGCTTGGGATTTAGTAATGGATGCTATAGTTTGGTCTATATGGGAAATGTTAGAACTTTTAAGAACAAGAAAAGTTCAATAATTCAGATTTTTAGTAAAA
The DNA here is from genome assembly GCA_036927795.1 of Iris macrosiphon. Classification (NCBI taxonomy): domain Eukaryota; kingdom Viridiplantae; phylum Streptophyta; class Magnoliopsida; order Asparagales; family Iridaceae; genus Iris; species Iris macrosiphon. The sequence goes on along the minus strand of JAYESA010000005.1, from coordinate 94,559,978 downwards.
CTATTAATCTGTCTTCATTGTTGGGAAGGTACTTTATCTACAAAGAAGAAAAGTAAAGTGAAATTGCCATATTTAATAAAGTCTGCTTGCAGTAATACTTCTTCAGGTTCAGGAGATGGTACTCAAGTGGCTTCTACTCAATAGATTGTTGAGAATAAAGGAGGAACAGAAATTGAAGACTGGGGAATAGATAAAGTTTAGTGCTTGAGCTTTTTTTGACCAGGAATTAGTTTGTTTTGGTAGTATAGCTAGTTTCAGGACTGTATATTTGGATGTTTCGTAGTACTGGATTTGATGTACATTTAATGGTATGGTTAAAACAATTAAACTAAATCCTCTGTGAGTTTCTCAGATATTTTGTAATATTTGACTGACAGATCAATAATACTCGGTTGGATGCTTGATTCTGGTGACACCAGATCAGGTATTTACCTATGTTCTCAAACAAATCTGTTGGGCAAGCATGGGCCTATTGCAGAAGGAGAATGTCACAACCTGACAGACAGGAAAAGTTTCTTTAGTTCTATTGTGAAGAAACAGGGACACGGACATAGACACACACCCATAACACAGCTATTGGTGTGCATTTCATGTCAAACATGTATCTAACGACATCGGATTTGGAATACCCATGCCTCCTAGTTATGAAGTTAGGAATTGCACTCAATTGCCAAACATTTTAAATGGTACAGGCATGGCTTTCAAAACCTTTTAAATAATTCGTGGCCTTGAAGATTTAACTCTTTCAGTCCAGATACAGACTCATCTCAATGCATCATATACAAGTTCTTCACATTGGTTCGTAGTTTCTTGGCACTATTTAGCATACAACAACAACAAAAGCCTTTATAACAACTTTTTTTAAGTTGGCTACATAAGCTGCAGCTTATGCTTTATGATGCTACGCAAGAAATTTTATCATCATCCAGTTACTTATGTGCCTTCATAAATTTGTTTTTGTGACAAACATTTTTTCCGCAAAAACCTGCACCACAATTCAGTATGAAATCTTTAGCTTCTGCACTTACCATAGAACTTAAATATGTATCTCTCCAGCCACCCTTAATCCATTATTAGTAAACAGATTGCAATGAAGATAGCTTGCAATGTCATTAGCAACATTAAAGGAAGATAACTAAGCCAGTCATTTTGCCAATTCCATACTGGTATGGTATTATCACTTAAGGTTGAACTCCAATCCAAGCTACCAGACAATTTCTTAACCAAACCCCACATGTAGAGCCGTAAGAAATTACTATCAGTCAAACTTTTAGTGCATGGATTCCTGAGTTTGAGATTTAAAAAGGTTGTATATTATACATATCTTAAACACTTACTGTGTGTGGTTTTCTATCTGCTAGTAACCAGAGCTGATATATTGCATCTTTTTGTATGCCTTTGTACTACTAGAACACAAGGTTTTACCCATCATTAGTCCACTTTTGAATATTAACAGTAAAACAAACCAACTAGCAATATTTGGTTTTAAAAGTTATAAAATAAATGAGATATATGGTACTACCTATGTTACCCGGACTCGCTACTTTAAGATAAAGTACCCGTGTCGACCCGACATAACACGGGTACATGTACGGGCACAGGATCGGGATCAAATCCTCCATGGTGAGGATTGGATACTGCAGATGAAGAATAAGAAATTAGGGAGATAAATACTTACCTAATTTTTATGCTGCTGCACGGATTAAAAGAAGAAGGAGGAGATAAGTTCATTTTTCAATTTGCTGCTACACATATTTTTAACTTGTTTTTGTTGCTGTTGCACAGAAAGGACTCTTATTCAAGGGAGCTGAAGGGGCAATAATTGATTTAAATATATCTTTTATTTAACACCTGGGGAGCTGAATGGACTCTTATTCAAGGGGAGCTCTTATTATTAATTATAGTGTATAATTTATTTTCAAGGGAGCTGAAAGGACTTTTATTCAACTTTATATGCATATTTTATTTAAATGCAGCTTTTATTTAAATACAATTTTTATTTAATAACTAGGACCCAAAACTTGTTTTTAATTTATATTTATTCAAGGCAAAGAGTTCTTTCAGCTCATAAATGTAAAAAAGTCTCTTCAACTCCCTTCATCTTTATATGCATCTTCAATTATGAATTGAATAAGTGCACTTGTTCAAAATTTATTAAGGGAGCTGAAGTATTATTTTAGTCGAGTCTGCGTGTTCATTAATTATTAGATTGAAAGGCCCAACTCTTGTCAGGTAACGTAGGGTACTACTAATTAGGAAAATGATTATATAATGCACAGAGATAAATACTTAAAATCAACCATACCATCCACCATGTTACAGCTTAAAACTGAATCGGCCTTGCTCAAATAAAGATTCACTAGGTAACGAATGTCATTGCCATTTTCTTCCTCCATTTTTGACATTTCAGAGCCTTCAGAAGTCGAAAGAACTCGCACAGCCTTTAAAAAAGAACATCCGTGTTAATTCAATTTGTAAGAGGAAATATGCCTCAAGATGATGGGACAAGAAAAGGATTAACTGCAAAATTATTGTTGGCAATCTCTTAGGTCATAACATGTAATGCTAAAAGAATTGTAATGCATATTGATTAAAGCAACTCATTACATTCAATGCAGATTTGGTAAAAAGCACATTATCTATCAGTGATCATAATGATCATGATACTTGTAATTGTTTTTCCATGTCTAGTGTCATTGGAAACTATTCTGAACTCCAATAGCTTGATGTCCATGAGAGTGGTCTTTTTAAGAACCCCTGTTTGATATCTTAGGAATATCCTCCTCACAAAAGACTTTCTAGCAACCAAACTAATCCACCCTTTCAATACCACACTGCAGGATGAAGAAGATGCTTGAGCATCCAAGATGAGTGCTCCGCGACAAGCCAACAGAGAGTAAACCTTCCAACAGTTGAGTGGCTGCTATTGCGTGTTATCCTTGATCTTCTCAATCGTATCGAAGTAATCACCAACACTTGCCTTTCCGCACATATTTATACCCAAATAATTCATCACACCTCTTGATCATTGATGCCAAATATCCTGTCAATTCACCTTGTGTCTAAAGTCAACAGCCAAACCATCAAAATACTAAATTTAGTCAAGTTGACTTCAGCAATTATTTGATTGTCAATAGCAAATGATAAAATCAGTAAAGCCTTTCCATATAATAAATATTATAAAGTCTAAAATATTTTCAGTGATTACAACTGTAAAAACAAAACCTTAGTCCAAAATCTTTGAAGGCGGGCCACATGAAACATTTTTCTCCATAATCTCTTTAATAATCATATACTCTTATTGCCTCAATCCAAGTTTATTTGATCTAACCCCGGCCATGGCAGCTCTGTGGTCTATCACTCAAGATGTACCCATCATTCTCCACTCCACATGTTCACCTCATGTTGCATTTTCACCCTCTACCTATTCTTAATTGGGGATACTTCGAACACAACTAATTCATGAGCATCATTTATACTCTTAACTAAGAAAATGCATAACTTGTGATTGCATTCTATTTAAAGACTCTTTGAAGTTAGTTTCCAATGATTGTATCAACTATGAGTGATCTATTAGTCTCCAAAAAACCTTATGAGTGTTCATTTTAATTAATCTACTTAGGTAGACAATGTATAAGAAATTAAGCATATGTTAAGGAGTGGTCTAGTTGGTACTTAATAGAAGGGATACCTGGTCTTGTATATAATATGCAGATTAATTTGGGGGATTAAATGTGAAATAGATCAATTGCTCTATATCGAATAACGAGCTAAACAGTGAAGGATTTACAAGTAAACAAGGTATTATTTAGGGGAGTTACATGCAATGTTACTAATTTTTCATATAAGCAAAGTGAATAACTATAAGATAATGATTTCAGGTCCAACCTAGAATTTGTTTAACTTAAATTAATATCTTTCTAAACCTTGAGAATTCAAGTTAAATGGTTTCTGGATCATACATAATAACCATCTAATATGCAGTATCAGCCTAATGCCACATCTTCATTGCTTAAAGGACATCCGGTGCCACAAGGCTCTCTCTAGCGCAAGGATTGAAAAAAGTCGATGTACTCAGCTTTATCTGAATTCCCCTAGGAGGCAAGGCCAAGGTAAGTTGTCAATATTAATCAGAAGAAAATCCTAGTACCAAGAGGTTGGAATAGTTGAAGCAGTAGAGAGTTTAAAGCATCCACAAAAGAGCAACCAGTTCATATTTATGCATTTATTCAGAAATTCCCCTCCCCTTACTTCTCTGTCGAGTCCACCTTCACAATGTCCTTGATAATGCCCTCATTACCAGGAATACAACCACCCCACGACCGTGTTCGTGCCAGTGTGATAGATGTTGTCCGACATGTCCAACACTTAGAAGCCAGAAAAGGGAGCGGGGACGGGAGTGTTGGCGGAAGCGGGAGAGGAGAACATGACTACTTGGAAGAGTCTAAAGTTAAAAGCGTGAAGGGAGCATGCGCTAATAAAAAAAATTATTTATAATTATTGTTATCAACATTTATAAATATCTTAATATTATTTGAATTTAATTATAAAGTTTAGTTCAAAGTTACAGAGAGATCATTCGCATGGTGATTTTTATGATGTCAAGAGAAGTAATCATTAGTTTCTTGTTACTTTGATGAACGTGTATTAAAAATTCTTCAACTTTCTTCCAAAAATTTATGTCGTCCTTTAAAATTATGGCTATGTTATGGGAAACGCTAATATCATCGGAGAAATGCACTCCCGTCATCGAGGAAGCGAGCTCCCAAGTAAGAACCGCCAAATCGAAGTTCTTATTGATATTCGTTGACCTCCTAGTAGTTTCTGGCTTCTAAGGTCCAATATGTCAGTTAACATGTCACAAGAAAATCAATATATCTATCTATATATATATATATATATGTATATATATATTGGAAAATTGTAATTTTATTGCTACTTTAAATATTACATCTCCTTCTCATTTATTACATCATACTAACTACATCATATTCGATATTATACAGAATTCCTATTGGCGTCGTATTGAGTCTTTCGTACATGCGACAATTACTTTCCCTCCAGATGTGCCGCACAGATGCCGCTCGTCTGATCCAGGCAACATTAAACCATCTGGACCCTCGAGCCATGTGGTTAAAAAATTGTGTTTACCAGTGTAATAGTGTAATAATATGTCTGTGTGCTAGTAGCTCCAGCTTATTCATTTGTAATAACTAGATATCCTAGGTAAACTAGCACTCAAAAAATAAGTGACGAATTGAATCATTGTCTTGTTGGCACAACCGACATTCCTGTCTTTCCACCTGGACCCCGAATCTGACAAGTCTGTTCATCGTCAGCAATATTCACATTAGGAGTTTATATATGTTGAGCTTCATTTTGTTCGCTAGTCCTTTTATCCAAATGAACTCCCCATAAGGTCTTCGGGTTTACCGTCCGGAACTGCTCGAAGGTCGCCTTAAATTCAAACCGGCCCGTCGGTGAATCCTTTCACACCCAATGGTCACGGTGGTTATTACGGTCAATAGGTAGATCGGTGATCTCCTTTTCCAGTAGGCGGCCAACTGGATAAGCGTCCAATCTTCATTCCCCATGATGAATTAAGCAACTGACTTGTTCGTCCAGTCCGAACAGCACGAAGGACTACCATCCCAATTTTTGTATAATACTCTGATGCCGAAGCCATAGATCAAACCACAAGTTTGTCCTCATCCCGTTGCTGATAACTCTTGTGAGCACGTCAGCAATTTTCTCACGATATTGCTATAGAGTCTTGTATATAACCGAGTAATTATCATTAGGTCGATGGACCCAGAAATTCGCCTTTCAGATATCGATTCTGCCATCAATAAAGTTCCATGTAAGTTTTAATACGACTATCTTGCGTAGGGAGGACAGCCTTCCTCCTTTGGCTTGCATAATTCTGTCCAGGCAATACCATGAATCCCTCCTCGTCAGACAAAGTCAACGCATATTTGTTTCCACTTTCCATATAGTCGTCTTTGGAAGCATTATAGCTTGGAGCCAAAACATCGCAATAGCGGAGATTACCGATCGAACCAATTCGATACAGCCTCCAAATGCCAGGTGTTGTGCTTGCCATCCTTCCACTCTAGTCTAGCATTTGAGAGCTCATGTGTAATCGATCGACAGTGGCAAACCTAAGTATTTCACTGGTAAACAATATTTTCCAATTTGTAGGGTTATTTTTAAGTTCCTCTTGGTTTAGGAAACTAGAATTGAAATACACTTCACTTTCGTCTCGATTAAGTTACAGTCCTGAGAGTTTTCCAAACTCCTCCATGATACTAGCAGTAGCAGATAAACCCGGTTTGTAGGCACCAGAAACAGCAATAGATCATCAGCATGTATTAAATGGGATATGATAGGGGATACCCGCTTATATAGCGGAATAACATGCTTCCTGTGGACTGCCAAATCCACGAGGCAGGTGAGGTATTACATAACAATAGTGAACAAATACGACGACAATGAGTCCCCTTGCCGAAGCCCTCAGTTGCTGGAAAAGTGACCATATAGTTGGCCCTCGATCAGAATAGAGAAGGTGGGGGTGGATATGCACTCATAAATCAGGCCAACCCATTTCTGATCAAAGCCCATGGTTACATAATGTGACAGAGAAAACAATGGTTAACCATGTCATAGGCTTTTCGGAGATCATGTTTCATACAAACCTTATTGCCACCAACTTTTTTGAAGTTACTGACCATTTCATGCACCAGTAAACTTTTCTCTGCTATTGCTCTACCTTTAACAAACGTCGCTTGATTTGGAAAGATCAACCCCTGCATAATTCTTTTCATCAGTCGACACATAATATGAGTGATAATTTTATACAAAAAATTGCAACAAGCGATGGGATATAAATCATTCAACGTTGTAGCCCCTTCCTTACTTGGTATGAGGGTGCGGAATGTATGATTCAGCTCCTGAAGTAATCGACCATTGAACGATGTTGAGAATAGGATGATTCAACTCTTCCCCTTGTGTTTTGTAGAACTGGTTGTTGAAGTGCGTTTTGTAGAACTTGTTGTTGAACCCGTCTAGACCATGAGCTTTGTTGGGCTCTGCTTGTTTAATAATCTCTTCCATCTTAATCGGAGCCAGGAGCAGGCGATTACCCGCATTTGTCGCCAATTTTTTGCAAACTGTTTCTCGAACACTTGGAGATAGTGGTCTTGGTTGTATAGCTTAGTATAAAAATCAATGGCCGTCCCCTGGATGTCTGACGGAGTGGAAGCTTCTTTTCCAACGGGGTCAATGATCTTTTGATGTTGTTCCTATGCTGCCGTGCCCGGATGATATTATAGAAAAACTTGGTACATCTGCCTTCGTCTTTCAACCGGTAGCATTTAGACCATTGAGCCGCTTGTATCTCCTCCTGCAAGGATAGAATACGAAGCTCGTCCAATAGTTCCTGCTCCTCCCGAGCAAGAGTCGGGTTTAGTATGTATGTCTGCTGTCGCTCAAGCACCTCCTTCGGCACTGTTTCACGATGTGCGAGAACCGATTTGGATCGAACTGGATTCCAGGATTTGAAACTCCTTTTTACTGCCTTCAGTTTCTGCACCAGGCTGAATTGGGAATTCCAACTACCTGCTTGCCCAACCTAGCCATCACCGCCTCTTTGTAGCCAGCTAATCCCGGACATGGATTACTAAATCGGAACGGTCGTGCTCTCCCAGGATCTACTGCGAGCAACTGGTTGATGGGGCTAAGATTTTCGCATTCACCGTTGGGAACATGTGAAACCAGCGGCTATTGCCAATAGAACGGTCCAGCTGGCACGAAACCCGTTTTCGTGTAGCTCTATTACTCCAAGTCCAGATGAATCTCGTCCTCTCTAGACATTAAAGGCTTGATTGCAGTAGGCACCTACTGAGAAAGTAGTCCAATATGGAACCCGGAACACGACGACCTCCAATCTTCAGCAAAGCATTAAAGTCACCAACAAGCAAGAGCGGAAGTTGGACATGTACGTCTACTACAACGTTGATATGAATTATCTCTACCATAGCCACTCTCGCTTGCATCTGTCATTGTGGCCGTAAATTGTCCCAAAAATGAATTTGAACGAGCTGCTCCGATGTATCTAGAATATCAACCGCCCAGGACCAGTTGTCCCATAGAAGCCAGACATAGGCCATCTCACCCTGCCTGAGATTGTGAGCATGTGCCCAGTGATTTGGAAACCTTCTATTTAATATTCTTTCTGATTTAATTTTTGTCTCTAGCAACGCAGTAATCGTGTTATGCGCTCTCTTCGCTACCTCTTGTATCTCCCTCCAGTGCCCTAACGAGTTGGCGCCTCGTTTATTCCATATCAGTATAGACAATTAAACATATTGGTGCGAACCATGCCCACAACCCAAATTCTCCGTCAGTCCACCGGAAAATTCAGCCCTCAAATCCAGCCTTCCCTTATCCAGCCTTCCCTTATCTGTGTTGTCACTAGTACCTCTTCGCAGGAGAATATTCCATTTTGGATTTTCTTCGCAAACCCTGTCCTCTACTGGGTCAGGCACTTGTTGATTCAAAAATTCAAAACAGTGAAGCCCTCGGCAAAGACCCCGACGTCCGCTTCTTTCTTGAGTAGTTAAGAAGGGGACAAACACCATGTCCCTTCTGCTTGGATGCTTGACGCAAGATCTGTAGCCATTATGTCTGCATTAACATCTTCCATCTGTATCTCCATCTTTCGGTCAGAAAAAAAATTGCGACTATGAAGGTTACTAGTCCCAACATCATGCTTTACCGTCTCTCCTGACATGGTTGCAACCTGCGCCACAGCCTCTTTTGTCTTGGCGTCATCCTGTAGCACTGCCTGTCATGTCATGGGGCACGTTGTGATCGAATGACCAAAACAGTTGCATCTGCGACACACGGGTGGCACCCATTCATACTCAACTACCTGAGTTAGCACTTCACCTGATGGCAATTCAAACTCTTCCCGCGACAACTCCGTAGAGGCTTCAATCTCCACAAACACGCAGGCATATGCTAGCTTCGCTTTCATAGGCGTAGAATCATCAGATTTGATCGACAACTCGATTGTTTTTCGTCTACTTTTCATGATTCATCGTTCGTCGTTCGATTTTCGTGGTCGTTCGTGGTTCGTTTATGAGATCTAAGGTTTCTACATATCTCCGTTGGTTGTTCGTCATCGATTGTAGTTCGTTGTGAGATCTAGGATTTCAGAGATCTCGTCTTTCTGTTACATCTGCAAGTATGGTGGAGACCGAATCTTCTGACGAAATTAATAGTGCTAGTGGTGGTGGTAGCGGAGGTGATTCTCTTTTTATTGTTAGTTATAATAATGAATTGAAAAAATCGATTATTGCGGTGAAACTCAATGGTGCAAACTACCTTGCCCGGTCCAAGTATATCAAAGTGGTGTTAAGAGCGAAGAAGTTAAAGTTTTTGACAGAACCCCCACCTGAAACGTCCGTTGAGTATGAAGATTAGATGAGTGCAGACGCATACGTTATGTCGTGGTTGTGGCATAGTATGAAACCGCACATCGCTGCTAATGTTCAGTTGAGTGAATCCACCAAACAGTTACCTACGATGACAGATACCTTCTCTCGTCTCAATTGTTCCTTTCTAGAATAGAGTTTTGTGGTGCCGCCCTAGTTACTAGTGTTGCTAGTCGCGGTTGTGGACGTGGTGATAGAGATGGTGATCGTAGTTTTGGTGAAAGAGGAGGCCTTGGTGGTAGAGACAATAGTCGTGGTGGTGGCCGTGGTCAACCACAGAAATGTAACTATTGTGGAATGCTCGGTCATATCGAAGACTACTATTGGGACAAGTGAGGCAAACCAAAATGAAAGCCTTTGTACCACAGAATAAGCATCACATTTCTAATTATGTTTCATTACACCGTACTTCATCTTTTCATGCATTGGTTGTTTCATTGTCTTCTATTTCCATTCCCAAAACTTAGAAACAGACTATCTCATCTTATGGTCGAAAAAGTGCAATGGATGAGGAGATATATGATTTACATCAAAATCAGACTTGGGAGCTTATATCACTTTCAGTACACTGTTAAGTATCATCCCGATGGTTTAGTTGAGCGCCTCAAGTCACGGTTGGTTGCAAAAGGGTATACTCAGACATATGGTGTGGATTATATTGAGACTTTCTCTCTAGTGGCTCGGCTGAATTCAGTTCAGATTCTTATTTTTGTGGCGGCTAATCGTCAATGGCCTATATATCAGTTGGACATAAAGAATGCTTTCTTGCATGGTGACTTACAGAAGGAGGTTTATATGGATCAAGCACCGGGATATGTTGTAGCAGAAAATGGAAAACTCGCATGTTGATTCAAGAAAGCATTATATGGACTGAAATAGTCACCTCGAGCTTGGTTTGACAAGTTCAGTTCAGTTCCCATTCAATATGGATTTCGGTGCACCACATCAGATCATTCAGTATTTTGCCATTCTTTCTCAGCAGGTATTATCGTGTTGATTATTTATGTTGATGATATCATTGTATCTAGAAGTGATCATGTTGGGATTATGGACTTGAATGCCTACCTTAGTCGTCAGTTTCATAATAAGGATTTGGGTCTTCTTCGATATTTTCTTGGAATCAAGGTTGCTCGATCTAAGAAGGGTGTATATCTGTCACGGTGCAAGTACGTTCTAAACTTGCTCTCCGAGACTAGAATGTTGGAGTATCGGCCAGTTGAGACTCCTATGGATTATCATAACAAGTTTGATGCTGACAGGGAAGAGTTATTTAAGGATGTTGGATATTATAGACGTTTGGTTGGCAAACTTATATATCTTATTGTTACACGACCAGACATCACCTATGCAGTTGAAGTAGTTAGTCAGTTTATGCATGCCTCTCGGCAACCACATTGGGAGGCTATCTCTCACATTCTTCGATACTTGAAGGGTATACCTGGAAAGGGTTTGTTGTACAAAACTTCCCAGTTGCTTACAATGATGGGATTCAGTTATGCTAATTGGACAGGCAGTCGCAGCGATAAAAGGTCTACTTCTGGCTATTGTACATTTGTAGGTGGCAATCTTGTCACGTGGCGTAGTAAGAAGCAGAATGTTGTGGCTCGTTCTAGTGCAGAGGTCGAGTACCGTGCGATGACTCATACAGCTTCTGAGATGATATGGGTGCAATCTCTTCTTCATGAAATGGGGATTATAATTCCTATTTTGATGGAGATGCATTATGACAATCAATTGACAATTTTTATCGCGAGTAATCCGGTGTTTCATAAGCGCACTAAACATATCGAAATGGATTGTCATTTTGTTCGTGATTTGTTGCTGAAAAAATGGATCAATTAGATAATATCCTCACCAAACCACTTGCTCGTGGTCCATTTTCTGATTTATGTTGCAAGCTAGACATATCTGATCTATATGCTCCAGCTTGAGAGAGAGTGTTTGTTGTTTATCTAATGAGGGTATAATAGTAATGGTGGGTGTATTACATATTAATATAAATAGACATGAGATGCAACATATGATTTTATGTCCTTGCAATCTTCTTTCTCATATTCTCTTTCTCCTACTTTTCTTCTTCTCTCCTCTCCTCTCCATCTCCATCTCCATCTCCAAACTTCACTAAGTGTAAATAGTGACAGCTTGCCCCTTGGTACTTTGCACTAAGCTTTTCACAGATATGCTTTTGCACTCTTAGATCATACAATGAAACATGGGGATATGCCATTGAAAATAAGTTAATAAATAAAGTAGAATAAGAGGCAGAAAACGCCAACATGCAAGTTGCAAATGTAAAAAAAATCCATCAGACACATAAATCAGTTAGCTCGCCGGTAGAAAATTAGATATAATTAGCACTGATAAAGTAAACTCAAATCCACCCTAATTGATTCACCTGTATTGCTCCATAAAGACCAATATTTTCCAAACAAAAGATGATATTGTCGTGCATCCTCCAAACTGACTTCATGATCTTTTGACGATCTTTTTGATCATGAATATTATCACGTAGCATGGACATACACTGCTCCCAAAGTAAGAACCAATTAGCAAAAAATGGAATAAAATAAATATATGTGTGTATACAAACTTAATATGTTTACCTGGTTTTTTATCTCATCAAGTTTTCTGCTATAAATTGTTGTAAGGCAAGTTTCAGTTTGCACAACAGGACCATAGAAATACACTTTTATATCAGGAGAAGCAACAATATTTTCCAGTTCTAGACTGTCATCAACTGAGTACACCTATGGAGTTATAGAAGAAAGATGCTAAATCATATCAGATAAAGAACATGATATTACCACCATGTATTTCATTTAGGTAATTATGTTCAAAACGCACCCTTGAGTCGAGTAAATTCTCGAGACTGTTGATGCATTTGGTGTATTCCAACTGATTGGACCCACCTGGAAAAAGATGCATGTTCAAACATATTGAAAGAGAAACAATTAGGTCCAAACTAATATGCACTGGCAACTGATTCAGATATGACAAGAAAGTATGTGTTCTTTCAACATGTAATACAACTATTTACTAATGTGTTATACAAGTATATCATACAAGTTCTTAAAAGATTAAAGAATTATCAAAGAAATCTCAACATTTACTAAAACAGACCAAAATTTTGTCAACAATATACAAAGTTTCTTTTCCAAAGGAAGAAAGAAATAAATAGGTCAAAGTGACTACATACATAGATTGTGAAGTGTTAAGATGAATAAGCAAACTGACAACACTTACAAAGAACAAGACTGAATAGAAATAACCATGAACAACTTCACATGAAAAATAACAATTATAAACTACTCAAACACAGTATAATACATCTAAACAGTAAATAGGAGACCGAATTCAATGATTAAGGGCAATATTTAAAGTAGAAAGAGAAGCTATAAAACCTTTGCCAATGATTGGTGAAGCAGTCATGCCGAATATGCGAGGACTCTTGGCAGTATCAGTTCTGTAAAATTCCTAGATCCATCCACAAAATCACTTACATCTCAAATATATATATATATATATATATATATATATATATATATATATATATATATATATATATATATATATCACGCTATGAATTCTCAAGCACGACTACCTTCATGATTTGTGCATAAGGATGTCTTTTTTGCGCTTGCGCATGATGACATTCATCAAAAATCAATAGTGCAATTAGCTCCATCCTGATAAAGCAATGTCTTAAATTATGTAGCAGAATTTGAGGAGTCATGACAAGAACCTGCAGGGATCACGAGAACATAAATATATCATAAATATAAATATAAATCCAATGATCCCAAATCATAAATTGGATCATTTATTATATTTTATTATTAAAGTGAAGCAAAGAAGTTAAGGAAAAACATATAAGCACCGTATTTCTAAATACAAGACTCGTCAGGACATTCTATCTTGACATGAAGTTCTGCATCTAGACCAGATGCAATCGTGTTGCAAGAGAGAACTATTTTATGGCTTGTACAACATATGTGCTGCAATTTGTATCATGTCACCATGTGCATCCCAATACATAACTATGAAGAAGCACCCAATACATAACTATGAAGCACCCAACATGTAAACTATCTGAAATATACAAAGCTATGTTGTTACCGTTTCGACCTGGGTTATTTTACCATGGCTATTTTACCATAGCTGTGGCAATGGTCGCCTACGCAGTGTTCTAAAAATCGGCATGTTCGGCCGCCTAGATGCTAGGCGTCCCTAAGCCGAACCGAAAACCCCCTTTTCGGCAGGGCTTGTGCGATTTTACGGCCCTGATCGGCGCCTTGTGCGAATGTGCGTATTTTAAGTTTTTTTTTTTTTTTTATGCTATGTTGTATTGTGAATATGTTGTTTGGATTTTAAGATTGAATTTGGATTTAGAACATTAAAATTTCATGTATGTATTATGGATATGGTGGTTTCTTTATTAAGTGTATTTCATTATGAAATAATGCTGATGATGTCTTCATGAATAATGATAATGATAGAATACTTGTTTTTTAGTATTTCATTATGATATAAAAATATAAACTGTTACAAAGGAGTAGGAGAAAAGAAAAAAAGGAAAGAAAAAAATATGATACATGTTTGGCACCTAAGCGACTTAGGCATTAGGCACCCCTCCTCCGCATAGCGAATTTTAGGACACTGCGCCTAGGCGACCGCCTCGCCTAGGGCACATAAATATGCGCAGCAAGGAAGTACCCAAATTCTTGGAAAGCGCATAGACGAGGTTGGACACCAGTCGCCTCACCTTACCTAACACCCAGAACAACATAGCTACAAGCATTAAGTCCATATTGCAAGGTTCTAAATGGAGATAGGCGGGTGCGCGACGGAGAGGGTTCGCCTACCGCCTAGGCGATTGATATATTTGGACTTTTTTTTACTAGCGTACCACTATTTTTTGCATAATAAGCATAATTTAAGGGTATTTTATTCATAAGTAAATTGTCGATCAAAGATTTATGAAAATTTTAGTCTTGTAAAAGTAAATCAAATGTCCATAATGCTTGCAAAATTGTTTTGCCAAAACATCTAGACAGGTATTGCCCCGCCTAAGTGTCCACCTACACCACCTCACATCTAGACGGGGGGAAGAAAAAGTTTAAGTATAATACCGTATAGATTTGTACAATGTATTTTACATATTAGTGATACAACCGTCAATTGTACTCATCTTAAACTTAATCAATTTGTCGTAATCAAAAAGGAGAAGTATAATACCTTAGTGATTTGTAAAATGTATTTTACATATTAGTGATATAATCTTCAATTGTATTCATCTTAAAGCCGATTTGTCATAATCAAAAAGGCGGAGATAATAAGTTTAAGTATAATACCTTAGTGATTTGTACAATGTATTTTACATATTAGTGATACAACCTTCAATTATTTTCATCTTAAACTTAACTAGTTAGTCATAATAAAAAGGGGAAGATTGTTAGCCAATGATTGAATTGAGTTTTTATTACGGTTCACTAATAATCATACAATCATTATAATATTTATAGTTAAACTTGACATAGTTCTAATATGCACTAATGATATCATACTTGCTCTATGTATATTATTTTTTTCGTCTAACATGTATTTACAGAAAAAGTAATAAGCAAGATCGATCATGGACGTATGCAATGAAGAAATTATCATGATTGGCCAAAGACACTGCTAGTCCAAAGATTTTTCTGAACCGCCTACAACATCTCTATGGGCTACGCACTCGAGGGCCCCCGAAAGGTATACAGATCTTAAGATTTGCTTACTTTGAACAACTGCCATCAAGGAAAAAGTCATTCATACAAAGGAAGAAGCTAAGCTTTCAAGACACCACGCTCACTATAATCTTTTTTTATTCTTGAGCATCTAGGATTATTTGTAACTCAATAAAGAAAGACAAATGAAAGGTAAACTAAAAATCCAGCCAAAATACCAAGTTCTGAAAATGTGGTATCATACTAATATACCGGCGATATACCGTTCAGCCTACTTTCGGCACATTAATTGCAAGGCAACGGCTAAAAAATTAGTCATTTATAGTTGTTACTTTGCAGAGAAGTATACCACCTACAGAGTAACTTTTGGGATGTTTTTGAGTTGTCATATAAACAAAGTTGGTCTCTTTCATTCTCATTTCTTGGAGTCTTAATTTTTTTATCTAATACTCCAAAACCTCTCAACATATACAAGTGCTTTCATTTGCCAATCATATTGAGATAGAGTTGTATCGAGTTGTAAAGTTCGATTTTCAAATTATTATGAGAAAATCAAAATCATTTCTTGAAAGAGGTTAAAATCCGCAAGTCTTCGTATCAAAGCTTGTGTAGAAGTTGACGAACCTTCGGATCAAAGCGCGTTTGTAAGAAGTCGGCGAGCCTACGAATCAAAGCTCATGAGTAACAATTTGTGATAATAGTGTATTAAAGCAGAAGAGAGTTCTGGGACTGGAGTGCCTCACGGAGGATACATCGGGTGTCGGTATTCTTGTATCATTTATAGCACTAAATTTTTAATTGCCTATTAGCATTCATAATTGTGCTTAATTATTAGTTAAATCCTATTCACCCCCCTAGGGTGTTTTCAAACCCCTCTATGGGCACAAGGATCTATCATGCAAGGAACTCTCTGTCCCTTTATATAGCATGTTATGCGTCTATACATAGAAACTCAATCCTAAATAAACATGACATTGGTTTCCTTATTTGGAAACTCAATATAAATAAGGTTTTGAGTAAGACTTTTCTCCAATCCTATTATTATTAAGATTACCAAATATGAGTCAAATCCTAACCTGAAAAGCCCTAACATCCTTCCACTTATGAGAACATTGACGTAAGTACCAATAGATCTTTCAAATAACCAACATAAAACTTAGAATCCAAGTAGATACTTCATGCTTAAAACAATACACATCGACTGAACAACCATCTCCATCCCAAAGTGTGATAGTTCAAATTCCATGCAACTAGGTGAGCTTACAGCCTTACATATCGCTGGTAACATCAATTTTAACTAGGTGAGCTTACAGCCTCGTTGCCTGGAATTTACCACCTATAGCCAATCAACAAAGCATGACCTTAAAATTTGAATTATTGAAATACTTTGACATGTGCATCCACGTATGCTATTGTCCATGTTAGTTTTCATAAATAAATAAGGGTATCTGTTTCAACTCTTATTATTACTGCCTCAAAGTAACCTCTTCTTTACAAGTATGCATAGTAATAGCACTTAAAGTTAAAAGGAACGTAATTTGTCTAATAACCTCTTCTTTTAAGCACGGATAGTTAAACAAATCCCTTCTGACCAAGTACCAATTAGATATTTGCAATTGCCTTGCAATATCCAAACAAGATTACTCAATACAAAATCCAAGAAGATTTCTACTTCTATGCAAAAGAAAGCCAGATGAAAGACATGCAAAAAGATTTACATAATTACAAGAATTTCAAATAATGTAATCAAAAATTAAGTAACATGTAAAATGAATCATCTTCTGAAATATGGAGTTCTTGCACAGCAATTACTTGTATTGAGGGTATCCAACAAAAGAAATAGCTATGTGATGCTTTAATTCTCCTTGGTAGTTTGAGAGAGCAAAAAAATTAAAATGAATATTGTAAGAATGAAATAGATAGCTGACCTCTATTTGTTCAATCTCCATATTCCATTCATGATGGTCTTGTAGATGCTTACGGTTGCCAAAATAACACTTGACCTTGAAATCAGTACAATTTTCTATGACCATGGCTTGCTGCAGAAAATGAGGCATTAGCTTCTCCCAAAATAGATAGTTAGGAAAACGAAATATTTTACTTCAAAACTGAGATAGATGAATCAAAAATTTCTAACATGACCCATCTCATATAAGATTTTATAAAGAATCCTGATGAAAAGCATAGTGCATTATCAAAGCATTGAGGCATCGCTTTCCTGATGGTCAGCATACTGTTAGGCACTTATCTCAACAAGCTTGAATCAAGCTCAGCCCTGCTTAAAGCTTTACAATAGTTCAACAAGTCAAGCTTGAACATGTCAAGCTCAGCTCGGCTAGACAAATTTACACTCCCTGCTCTCATGCCTTCTACACAGTAGAATTTCACTTCTTTAATCATTTGCATCCTCTTGGAGGGCAGAACGCGTATTCACAATATTGGTAAAAACTTGCATTCATCTCCAACAACTAATGAAAATATAAACTAACAAAATAGTTAAGTGTGATCTGGGTCAGCACAGGAGTACGCTAGACAAGACTTCTGACCATCTCTGCTTAGGGCAACCCTGCAGGCCCAATGTGACCTGCAAGAGGTCGGGGTCGCAGATGACCCCCATGACATAAATAAGCGTGCCTAACAATAGGCCAGGTCAAGAGGCAACCAAAATCAGCTCCGGCTAGGACAACCCAACCCTCCGTGCCGGCCTTGAGTGTGATAAACGAATATTCTTCTTCACAAACCAACTTCCATCACGAAATCGACAAGAAAGAGACTGTAGCTGCCGAGAACAGCAGTTGATAGAACAAAACCACACCAACCCTGGCAACCCACCTTAGGCCGAGGGGAAGCGACCGCTCCCCCTGGATTTTCGATTTACCTCTTCATTTTTTTTCCTATTATGTACTTAATTTTCTTTGGTAATTCAACAACCAAGTGCCGGACTAGTTAGTAATATAGGATGGCATGAAGAGCAATAGGACTCGTGTTCAACCAAGTGTCCGACACGGTGCGATGCAGACACAATTTGTTAGATGATGAACAAACAAATCAATATAGGAACTCAGAACCTGGCGGACGAGGGGGATGGTGGGGGCGAGGAAGACGCAGATGCTGCTGCTGGGCTTGCGGATCAGGTGGCCGAGCTCGTACATGAGGAGGACGGCGATGTGGGTCTTCCCGCACCCGGTCCCCAAGTAGACGATGACGTTCTCATCCACCGCTCTCCTGCAGAGATCCAACTGATACCTAAAGAAGACGAAGAAGAAGATCGATCGATGAGTAATCGAGGAATTGTAGTCGCAAAATTGAAAGAATAGTGGAGGAATTTTACTTACTTTCTAGCTATAAATCGAGGATCCTTCACTGGTTTTCGAGCTTCAGAGGTTTCGGCCATGGCGACAAGAGCAGGTTGGTTGGAGTCTGCTTCCAACGCAAGCGAAGTAAACTGCTTTATTGGGAGATGGTGCTGACGGAGACGGCACGAGTCGCACTAGAGTCAGATCGTACTGTGACCGGGTTGGCCCCCGCATAGGAACATTCTGTGCGGGATTTGGGTGGCGTGTAACCGGTAACCCGTTAACTCAAAAAAGGAAGCAAATTTGGGTATTCAAACTAAAGGATTATTTCATACGACCTCCCTCTTAGATTATGTATATTGTTATTAACCCTATGTTAGATTAAAAGTTAAAAATATTCTCTTGAAAGTGTCATTAAAAATCTGAAAGTGTCGTTAAAGAGTTTTGAACGACACTTTCAGGAAGTATTCTTAACTTTTAATCTAACATGGGATAATATCAATATACCTAATATAAGAGGGAGTAATATCAAATAGCTCCCAAACTAAATCATAAAGTCGCTTCAGATGTCTCGCTCAGGCATACACACCGTAAGAAACCCACTAACATGTGGGACCGGTATACTACTCTATGTTTACTGCAATAATTTAGTAGTTTAAAAGGCCAACATGTAGTTATGGCTCAAAATTGAACGAATGAGCTCGAGCAAGGAGTATTCGAACTCGGTTCGACGAAACTGTCGAACATAAGATCGATCCCAAAAATGATATTTGAACTATGTTCGATTATAGACTCGAAAGGACCGAGCTCAACTCGATTTAGCTCATGAGCTCGAACGAACACGAACCGAGCTAGAGCCAAGACCGAACCAAACTCCCATTAAATATGCTGACTATATAAACCATCACATAGTTCACATTGTTGCTCTCAAGTCTTAATGACTTTTTTATTGAATTACTTATTATCTTTATATTATAAATTTACCATCAAATAAAGAATAAGAAAAAATAGAAATTCCTAAGACATAATTTATTCTCATCCATAAAAACAAACAAACATAATATTTGTTCTAAAATAATTGTAAGCAAAACAACTCATAATACATAAGTAAATAAAGACCATAGGGTCCAAAACATATCTTAATTGAAATTACAAACCATAATCAGTCCAAAACTATAATCATAATTTTAATGCACAATTGAGCTTCATCTATCAAAGATTTATAGCAGCAGCCGTTTCTTTCACAGCAATAATGTCGGCCTTTCTCGTCAGCATCATGAGTCTCTCCTCATTGTTTAGTGCTTGAAAATTAATTGTCTCCACTAGTAGACTAGTAGTTGCAAGTCTCCCTCTCTCCCCGTGTCTCAAATGGCATCAGGAAGAGTAGAGTCAAGAGTCTGAGTGTGTTGTGCTTCCTGTCTGGTATAACAAAAAAATTTAAGCAGCACACAATAGAAATAGGAGCATATTGATACCAAATAATTATAGTAACCTTACATACACTTAGACACTTGCAAATATCCAACTTATAAATGATAAACCACGGTGACAAAATTTCTTAGGACATTACTCTATTTAGATGCTAAAACTGGAAAATGCTTTTGTTAGAAAAGGGGACTTTATACTATATAAAGACTTATTCATCGATATAGACGTTTTGTGCATTCTTTATTCTAAACTCTTAAAAGTAACTCGAATTTCAGACTTTCTTGGCCATGGTGAGGAATCCTACATTACCAGTATAACCAGAACAAGTCATTCAATAATTTCTTTAGTTTCAATATGAAATTTCTAGTAAATAATTTTCCAAAGCATCTTTAGTTCAATGTAATATTTTGAACTTTCCCTAAACTACTTCTAAGCATCTTAAGATAGAAATAACATTTTAAAATCAATGATTTTGAGAGCTGACAATGCATTTATCAAAATAGCATAAATCACGCAGGCCACAGAAAAACAAATATCAAATAACACTACAAATATGCTCTAACAAAATTTATCCATCAAACAAAGTCAACTTACAAATATGGTTGAGCATACCATGGAAGAAACTGCATCATGATATCACCATCACCAGTTGCACCACAAGCACCAACTTCATCATCAGCATAAGCTGAAAAACTAGCTATAGGTCCATCACCGACCCTAAAAGAAAAAAGTCCAAGCATTAATTAGGTAACAAAGACATAAATATGGATGAGAAGATTCTTAGAAGAGATACTTGAAACTAACACAGTAGTTAATCTTCAAGCAAATTTCTCATCTTTTTCAAATCATTAGTTAATTCCATATCATATCAACTTTAAGAAGCCAAATACGAATAATTGAGACAAGACCAAATTTCAAGTTTAATTTTACAATAATTTGTACTCTTAAAATTGCCAAAAATAATTCAATAATGCCATCAAATAACGTTGCCAAGAACTTGACATACCGGCCAGGAATTTTAAATATAGCACCATTTGTGGATGTCCCAACTACTATTCGTCCACCCTATGCAACATAAATACATGGAGGAAAATAAACTCATGACATAAGTTATAAATCACCATTTGCGGATGTCCTAACTCCCAGTCTGGTATAACCAAAAGTTTTAAGTTGCAAGTCTCCCTCTCCTTCTGTGTTCCAGAACTTTTAAGCAGTACAAAATTAGTCACAGGCCAATATTTTAAGAGAATTAGTCAAACCAGCCAGTACAAAATTAGTAAAACTTTATGAGAAGAAAAGCTTAAATTGAACCCACAGTGATGTTATGTCAAACTTTATGATATAACAAAAAATTGAACACAATTCAGCAGGTCTTTCAATATGTTTTACTTCCTCGTACTTAAACTTGAGACTAATTGTCAAAGTAGTAAATAACTTCACTTTCAAAATTAAATAGAAGAGAGAAAAAAACTTTATATCCAAACTAATAACTTTACTTTCCAGAATGCCATCAATGAAGAGGTATCCTTGCTCTCTACAGAATTCTCAAACAAATTGACCTATAGCCAAAATTCAAAGCAGAAGAAAAGACAAATTAAATCTTTTTCAAATACAAAGCTAATTAAGTGGATAAGAACTTTTAAGCAGATGTTATTTACCTTTTCTCCAATCAGATGTCAAGTATCCTAGTCTAAACGGACCTTTTGTATTGACTCTTCATCATGTTGAATCATAATCTTAAAAAACAGCCAATATCATACATAGTCAAAAAGAAATATTAACAAAAAACATATATCAAGTTTAAATCATACCCAGAATTTGCTAAACCATACTCATTGCATAGCCAATCCCAAATACAAATTAGGACTTCCATTATTTTTGGTTTCATTGAGCTCCTATACTAATCAAGGACTCTTCAACTCGCACTATGTCATGCCCTAGTACCGGAATACGGATACGGACATGGCCAGCTCCCCCGTACAAGGTATAAAATATCGTACAGCGGTCACGACTATAACTAGATAATGGGGTGCATACTACAAGCAAGTCACTTAGGGTCACATAGAACATCTAATGTCTCAATCAGTCAAGTAAGGACAGTAAACATATAACATGTATGACAAGGAAGTAAGACATCCCAAACGTCCTGCCACAATATTCTGGAAACCAGCCACACAAAATAATAAGCTGGCAGAGTAGCAAAAGTGTATAGCCATGATCAGCTGCAGTCTGATTAATTACAATTATGTAAGAAGACTAAATGTCCAGATTTACGGCTAACAAGTGTCGGTGGCTAAATGCTGGAAAGAGTAAAATGTGCAATAATGAGCAGTGATCAAGAAATCCACTTGTGTCCCTCAATGGCCACCCGCCTGGTGCTTGCTATTGTTCAGGGGGAAGTACGCTTGATCCTCGGGTACTGGCTCTAAACCTGGCCATGCAAAATCAGTGGGGTTAGTCCCCAAATAGCAAGTACTACAAAGGAAGCACGAATGAAGAAACAAAACCAAGAAGAATAAACATATACATATATATATATAGTCATGTCTCGTAGTTTTGGTTCATAGCCTATCGTGATACAACAATCTAACCCTACAACCAAACAAGGACAAGGGTTAGTGTCACTCACCATTCCCGATATACGTATTTGGAACGTATTTTATTTTAGCATAGTTTCATGTGCATGGAGACTAGACCCATTCTTTGGTTTAACTCGGTTCATGGTTTATTTTGTGGGTTGGTTCAACCCATGAGAACCTTTGGTTTAACCCTCAAACCCTACCATATATAACCCAACATTTTCTCTCTCTCCTCACTCTTCATTACTTTCTCCTTCTTTAGTTTTCTCTCCCCATTTCATAGACAAGTACACCTTGCATGAAAAATAGAGAAATCCTCCATATTATTATTCCATTATGTTTATTATATGTCTCTAAGTACTTTTTGTTCTTGGAATTTTCTGTTTTGATGGATGAATTTGTAAACTCCCTCGACCAGATTTCAGTAATTTAGGATTAATTTAGACTAAGTAGAATTTGTACAACTTTTTAAAATTTTATTTGTTATATAATCAATTGATTGTGTACTTGTTTATTACATAATTAATTAGGGCATCACACTAGCTGTTAACCCTAAATAAATTTCACATTCCTGCTCTAGACTAGTCAGACTACTTTTTCTGTATTTTGTGCAACTTCCAGAAACCTCATCTGGTGCTTCGTTTTAGTCGCACAAATATCGTTACAAACGTATGTATTTATTTCCTATTTAATTTTCTGCTCTTTACCCATCTCTGTACCCCTAGAGATTTGAGGACCAGTAGGCACCTGTTTTTGCCAACCAAAAATACGATAATATTCTACTCTAATTATACTTCAATTATCGTTTTGACACCGTAGAAAAATTATGACTCTAATAGCCTCTAAATAATTAGTGAACACCGTGCGCAGTATTTATTAAATAATAAATACGATGACTGTATCACCTGCAATATCAGACCCTGCACCTGCCCAGAATCACCCCACACTGTCCAAAACATTTTTCCCCAGCTATTTCCCTCATTTTTGTACAATTCAGAATTACGGGAAATCAGTATTTGAAATTTGGTAAATTGCGAAATTACGCAAAATATAAATTTTATGCAATTATGCAATTATTGAAAAGTTAGGGGTTTATATGCAAATTGCATGCTAGGTGGCCAAATCCTATTGGCTAGACCATAGGTGGGTGGGACCCACCATAAAATCCAGAGAAATCCTGTGAAAATATCTCCAAAATACAAATTTACCTAAATACCCCTGAACTTCTAGGTATTTACAAAAATGCCATTAGGCATAAACCTATATAAACCCTAGTATTTCCCTACATTCAAACCCATTCCCCCACCACCACGGCCACCCTCCGCCCACCGGACCGCCGCCGAACCCGTCGCCACTCCCCTCCCCTTCCCTCCGACCACTGCCACCCACCTCCGGCCGGCCGCTCCGCCGTGGCCAGCCTCCACAGTGTCACCCGATCACCACCTCCACAGCACCACCACCACTCCCATTCACTTCCCCCGCCGCCTCCGGCCGTCGCCAACCACCGCCACCCTACCCAAACGACTCGCCGTCCTCCCCTCCACCGGACCACCGACCCTCACCTCCCCACGACAGCTCCTCCGGCCACCCTCACCCCCACAGTGCCCCGGCCAGAATCCCGACTACACCACCACCCTCACCTCCGGCCGCCCCTAGCCGCCGCCACAGCCGTCGTGGACCCCCGCCACCACCACCAACCTGACCGCCACCCTTCCCTCTCCCAACCCCGCCGCCTGCCCGGCCCCCTCCGCCGCTCCTCCGCCGGCCAGAGCCCCCGCACTCCACTGCTGCTGCTGCTGCTGCTATCTGCTACTGCTACTGCTACAGCTCCCCCGGCCACCTCCGGCTGCCTCCGCCGCCGTCCTCTCACCGGCGACACCGCGTGGGACCCCTCCTGCCACCTGTAAGGTAAAATACACCTATTCTATACATAAATACGTATATATCATCTAATACATGAATATATGTATATAATATATGTATATATATGTATATATATATGTATAATACTATGTATATTTATATATATATCTATATATATATTATATTATAATATATATACTTTTCTTATACAGTATATATTATAAAATATATTATACTTTATATACTTATGTATATATATATTATACTATACATATATAATTATATATGTATATATGTATATATGTATATATGTATATGTATAAATATATATATTATATCATAATTACTATTATGTATATATTTAATACTGTTAAATATATAAATATATGTGTATACATATATTTATATAATTTGTATATAACATATATATTATACTGTGCATTTTCCATTTATTTATTTTCTGCATTTAATTTCCTGCACCTATATTATATATATATATATATATATATCTATATATATATATATTATCTATATGTATATATATATTAAATACCTGCTGGATAATACAGCTTAATTATTTATATTATATTTCAATTTCTGCAATGTCATTTATTACATAATATTATATGCTGGATATTACAGCCTATCTATAAATATATAATTATTAACAGTGGTCACATATAGACCCTGATAATATATATGTATTTAAATTACTGTCCTGTCAAATCAATTTATTTATATTATATATATATCAGAGGATACACCCTGATAAATACTATATTTATCGCAGTGGATATACCCTGCTACTATATATTATTGCCTGCATTTATCTGTTCTATATATATATACTATTATATATATTATATCTATGCCTACTAAATATATATATCAATACTATATATATGTATATATATATATATATGTTTTATATTACAGCCTGGATATTCACGAACCCTGCCTATTCTTTTAACAGAAACCAACTACAGCACAGCCAGTGACCCCCTGTCACCAGCACCTTCACAACTGACTATAAAATCAGGGTTTCAACACTATCAGGGAGTAGGCAAGTATACCTTGCCAAGTATTGTTTAAATTAAATTGTTGATATCTACTTTGTTCTGAAAATTCATATACCATGATCACCTGAGACTGCCTTGGGTACAGTCAACTGTTATGTTGACATGATATTACAGACTCTCTAACAGCTGAGATAATATCCTAATATATTCTCCTAGACCCTATCACGAGAACACGCAACATGGTTGCATTTACATATATGGATGTGAGCTGCGTATTTGGTTAGCTACCAGTACGTGTGACCCGCATCACGGATTAGAATAACTCAGGAAATGTACGACTTGACATTTAGTTTCATTGGGATGGGAAAGATAACTAGTTGACGTATGGGACACCCCCTCCACAAATGTTCTATACCTTCGCACCATGCTCCTTGGAGATGGTCGATTGCAGAGTTCCCTGAGTCGGGGGCATACGACACCTATACTAGCCAGTCGCCACGATTGGTGAATTACGTCAGCGTATGTCTAGCCACACATTCCCATGCGTACTACTGGATCTTTACTTGCATTTTCACTTAGTATGGTTAGCACCCTGTATTTATTTTATTTCTTTATTCAGTATTTACATTACCTGGCATGTCATTTTTTTGTATCTTGTTACGTCCCACTGAGGACCTGGTTCCTTGCCAGATCTAGATGAGGCTTTCTACCCCACAGTGTACGGGCCTGATCAGGAGGCCAGATGTGCTACCGAGGAGGAGCTCGAGGAGACACCCTCAGAGTAGGCTTGACCCTAGATGCTGCTACCTGGAGATGGAGATGTTTTGATCAGATAGACACTGCTTAGTCTATCTGATTTTTCTGCGCTATTATCAGTTTTTGTAGTAGACTTGTATTCTCACTAGTTGTGTACTGTATCAGACTCAGTTATATATATATTTTAGCACTTGCTTTTCTGACATTTTGTTGTGGATGAGATAGTTTTACCTGTTCTATACTTGTAGTATTTTAGGACAGTGTAGCACGTCCCTTTGGGTCCATCAAAGTGGATTAAGCCCTTAGTGACGTGTCAGCTGGCCAGTGACACGTGGCCTAGTTCCTGACATTTTTGGGACTGGGGCGTGACATGGTTTTAGTGGTGGCCCATGCAGGTCCAGTTTTATTTGCTAGTGGTATGATAACATGCCCAGCAATGCCTGCAATAGGATAGAAATATTAGGTCTCATCCACACTGACACCATCCTTACAAATTCTATTATTGCATCTTGCTTGATTATCATTATTTATCTCCTTTGTGTTTTCTAATTATCCTATTTTCCTCAGAAATATGGACATACCCGGGAAACTTGCGAATAATAGGGCTGACCAAGCAACAGACCCTTCGCCAAGTGCCCAAGGAACTCCGTCCAATCACCAGAATTCTAGCCAGGAGACGACACCAACTCCACATGCAGAGACACCTTTGTCTCTACCTCCAGCCTTGCCTATCCAGATGCCACAACTTGAGGGTCAACCTCAAATGTTGCAGTTTCTCCAGACTATGTTGCAGAACCAGTGGCAACAAACTGAGGCCCTGAGACAGTCTCAGTGGCAGCAAACTGAAGCTCTGCGACAGACGTTGATGACGGCTTTGGAGAGAACTACTACTCCGACACCAGTACTTGTCCTACCAGCGGGCACAGTTCGAGGCTTCCGTCAAATGAGCCCGAGGGATTTCAAAGGCAACGAGACTCCTGAAGAGATCTCCGATTGGATCTCCAACACCGAAATGCTGCTAGAAGGATCGCAACTCACTCCCGACCTATGGATGACCGCTGTGAGGGGCCAACTTCTTGGCAACGCCCATCACTGGTGGGAATCCATAGAGCGCAGCGTCGGCAAAGACCAAACTTGGCAACAATTCTTGGAGCATTTCAACGCCAAGTACTTTCCAGCGACAGTCCAGAATGCCCTATACTCCCAGTTCCTGCACCTGGAGCAAGGAAACATGACGGTAGATGCCTACGACGCGGAGTTTAGCAGACTAAGTCGTTTCGGTGCTGATCTGATCCCGAACGAGCTGAAGAAGGCTAAAAGATTCCACCATGGCCTTAACCACGAGCTCTAGAGGTACACAACAACGCAGTCGAGAATCTCCTACAACGAGGTTCTTACAGAAGCCAGGGAGCAAGAAGCCATTGGTCGAGGAGCCAGACGCTCAAATCCAACCTTCCCGGCCAAGAATCAGCACGGAGCAGGAGGACCTATACGTCGTCCCCAATATCAGACGCAACAGACGACGGGGCCTTACCAGAAGAGGGAGCTCCCGACTTGTCACTTTTGTGGCAAGAAGGGGCATTTTGCCAATGACTGTAGAAAGAAGCTGGGATTATGCCTGCTATGTGGAGCTAGAAATCATATGGCCAAAGACTGCCCACAACGTAGAGATGCAGCACCTCAACAAGGGCAGAAGCCAGGAGCACAAGCTCAGAAGATGCTTCCCTCCACATCAGGAGGATATCAGAGAGGAGCACCTCTGCCTACTCAGGAGACCCAGTTCAAGGCCAGACAACAAGCCGGAGGACAAAGGCAGGGACAAGCCTTTGCGTTAGCTGCCGTTGCAGAAGAACCTGAAGGGGAAACTATAACAGGTACCATTTTAGTTGCATCATTACCTGCAACTGTATTATTCGATTCTGGGGCTACTTTGTCATTCATATCCAGTAGATTCGTAGCCATGCACAAGCTATCTACTTCCCCGCTACCCAAGTGTTGGAAAATACTTACTGGAGGAGGTATTGTTCCAGTTACCAACATTATCGAAACCTGTCCGGTAGTTGTTTGTAGTAGAGGACTAAGAGCGCGATTTTTGGTACTTCCAATGCCAAATTTCGATGTTGTCTTAGGCATGGACTGGCTAAGCCAGAACGATGCTATCCTAGACTGCCGAAAGGGTAGTGTTATCTTTAGACCCCCAGATCACCCAGAGTTCGAATATGTTCGTGGAACCATCGAGCAAGGAGTAGGCCAGACTCCTAGAGCTTACATGGCGATGGAGACAGCACTTCCCTCAATTGTAGCAGAGTTCGAGGACGTATTTCCAGAAGAATTGCCAGGCCTACCGCCTGACAGAGAAGTGGAGTTCATTATTGAGCTGATACCTGGAGCTGCACCAGTATCCTCCAATGTATACCGACTGGCAAAGAAGGAGCTTGACGAGCTGAAGCTTCAACTGGAGGAACTACAGATCAAGGGATTTGTTCGTCCTAGTGCATCACCCTGGGGAGCACTAGTGTTGTTTGTACCAAAGAAGGACGGAACATATCGCATGTGCATTGATTACAAAGCCCTCAACGCTCTGACAATCAAAAACAAGTACCCTTTGCCGAGAATTGACGACCTGTTCGATCAACTAATAGGAGCCGTGGTATTCTCGAAGATAGACTTGAGATCAGGCTATCATCAGGTCAAGGTACGGAGGGAAGATATTCCAAAGACAGCATTCAGGACTCGTTATGGTCATTACGAGTTCCTGGTAATGCCTTTTGGACTAACTAATGCACCTGCCGTATTCATGAACCTGATGAACAGAGTCTTCCACCAATATCTGGACCAGTTCGTGGTAGTCTTCATCGACGACATTCTGGTGTATTCAAAAAGCCACGAGGAGCATGAAGAGCACTTAAGGTTGGTATTAGAGACGCTGAGACGGGAGAGCCTTTATGCCAAGATGAGCAAGTGTGAATTTTTCCTTGATCGTGTTGCTTTTCTTGGGCATGTGATCACAGGAGAAGGCATCTCAGTGGACCCTGCAAAGATTTCATCTGTGGAGACATGGCCAACCCCGACCAACGTCTCAGAGGTGAGAAGCTTTCTAGGACTTGCCGGATATTACCGGAGGTTCGTAGAAAACTTTGCAAGGATCGCGGAGCCGATTACCCGTCTTACTCGCAAGGAGCAGGAGTTCATATGGACTGAAGATTGCCAGACAGCTTTTGATGACTTGAAGAAGCGTCTGACTACAGCTTCCATTTTGACTATACCATCTGGATCCGGAGGTTTCGTCATATATAGCGATGCATCCGGAAAAGGATTTGGTTGTGTCTTAATGCAACATGGGAAAGTTGTAGCTTATGCCTCAAGACAGTTTATGACTCATGAGAAGAATTATCCCACTCACGATCTGGAGCTTGCCGCAGTCATCTTCGCCCTGAAGCTATGGAGACACTATCTATATGGCGAAAGAGTGGAGATATTCACCGATCATAAAAGTTTGAAGTACGTCTACACCCAGAAGGACCTAAATCTGAGACAAAGACGATGGCTCGAAGTGATGACGGATTTCGAAATTGATCTACAGTACCATCCAGGGAAAGCTAATATGGTGGCAGATGCTCTAAGCAGAAGACCCTCGGCATTCTTTATGATCACCCAACCAGGTCTTCTGAGAGATCTAGAAAATTTGGGAATATAGGTCATTATGCCAGGACTTGACGGCCAATTATCAAACTATCAGCTACAATCAACTTTGGTAGAAAGAATCAAAACTACTCTACCAACAGATGCAAGATTTCAGAGGCTTCGACAAAGAACAGAGGCTAGAATTCAGACAGGATGTCGCATACACGAAGATGGGACTCTAAGATGTGGTGATCGTCTTTATGTTCCAAATGAAGAACTTCGTAATGAGCTGATGTCAGAAGCTCATAGCTCAACATACTCTATACATCCAGGAGGCACAAAGATGTACAGAGATCTGCGACAATATTACTGGTGGCATGGAATGAAGCGGGAGATAGCACGCTTTGTGGCCAAATGCCTGGTGTGTCAGCAGGTCAAGGCTGAGCATCAGAGATCTGCCGGTCTACTTCAACCCCTCCCAATACCCGAGTGGAAATGGGAACACATTACGATGGACTTTGTTACGGGCTTCCCAAGAAGTCCTAGTGGTCGTAATGCTGTATGGATAATCGTAGATAGACTCACAAAGGCTGCTCATTTCCTACCTTTTAGAGTTGGACAATCTACAGAAGTCTTGGTGGACATGTACATGAAGGAGATAGTGCGTCTGCATGGAGTGCCAGTCAGCATAGTATCTGACAGAGATACGAGATTTACATCTTACTTTTGGCGAAGTATGCAAGAAAGTCTTGGTACCCGCCTCAAGTTCAGCACCTCGTATCACCCACAAACAGATGGCCAATCAGAACGCACCATCCAGACACTTGAAGATATGCTGAGAGCCTGCATGCTTGATTTCAGCGGATCATGGGAAGATCATCTACACCTGGTGGAATTTTCCTACAACAACAGCTATCAAGCGAGCATTCAAATGGCTCCCTTTGAAGCTTTATATGGAAGAAAATATCGTTCCCCAGTATGCTGGAGCGATGTTGGCGAGAGACAGATCTTGGGACCAGAACTGATTATTCGTACGGTGGAGAAAGTAAAGAAGATCCAGGGACACCTACGAGCTGCACAAGACAGGCAGAAGCACTGGGCCAACATTCACCGACGACCTCTAGAGTTCCAAGTAGGAGAGCATGTGTTCTTGAAGATCTCACCTACCAGAGGAACTATCAGATTTGGAGGAAGAGGGAAGCTAAGTCCAAGGTACATTGGACCCTTCGATGTGCTAGATCGCGTCGGAGAAGTTGCTTACAGGCTAGCTCTACCTCAGACCTTGGAAGGAGTACATGACGTCTTCCACGTATCTCAGCTGAGGAGGTACATTCCAGACCCGAGTCATGTGCTGGACTACTCAGAGATCACTATCGGACCGAGCTTATCGTACCAGGAGGAGCCTGTAGAGATCCTGGACCGTAGCGAGAAAGTGCTGCGAGGTCAGACTATTCCTCTTGTTCGTGTTGCATGGAGACATCATGCACCAGGTGAATCCACCTGGGAACGAGAAGAGGATATTCGTCAGCGTTATCCTCACCTATTTCCAAACCAGGGTATGTCCAATATTTCAAATTCAATCTTTCTTAATCATCATATGTCCTTTTTTTATTCTCATTATATGGTTATTTTTATTTCGAGGACGAAATATTCTAAGGAGGGTAGATTGTAAACTCCCTCGACCAGATTTCAGTAATTTAGGATTAATTTAGACTAAGTAGAATTTGTACAACTTTTTAAAATTTTATTTGTTATATAATCAATTGATTGTGTACTTGTTTATTACATAATTAATTAGGGCATCACACTAGCTGTTAACCCTAAATAAATTTCACATTCCTGCTCTAGACTAGTCAGACTACTTTTTCTGTATTTTGTGCAACTTCCAGAAACCTCATCTGGTGCTTCGTTTTAGTCGCACAAATATCGTTACAAACGTATGTATTTATTTCCTATTTAATTTTCTGCTCTTTACCCATCTCTGTACCCCTAGAGATTTGAGGACCAGTAGGCACCTGTTTTTGCCAACCAAAAATACGATAATATTCTACTCTAATTATACTTCAATTATCGTTTTGACACCGTAGAAAAATTATGACTCTAATAGCCTCTAAATAATTAGTGAACACCGTGCGCAGTATTTATTAAATAATAAATACGATGACTGTATCACCTGCAATATCAGACCCTGCACCTGCCCAGAATCATCCCACACTGTCCAAAACATTTTTTCCCCAGCTATTTCCCTCATTTTTGTACAATTTAGAATTACGGGAAATCAGTATTTGAAATTTGGTAAATTGCAAAATTACGCAAAATACAAATTTTATGCAATTATGCAATTATTGAAAAGTTAGGGGTTTATATGCAAATTGCATACTAGGTGGCCAAATCCTATTGGCTAGACCATAGGTGGGTGGGACCCACCATAAAATCCAGAGAAATCCTGTGAAAATATCTCCAAAATACAAATTTACCTAAATACCCCTGAACTTCTAGGTATTTACAAAAATGCCATTAGGCATAAACCTATATAAACCCTAGCATTTCCCTACATTCAAACCCATTCCCCCACCACCACGGCCACCCTCCGCCCACCGGACCGCCGCCGAACCCGTCGCCACTCCCCTCCCCTTCCCTCCGACCACTGCCACCCACCTCCGGCCGGCCGCTCCGCCGTGGCCAGCCTCCACAGTGTCACCCGATCACACCTCCACAGCACCACCACCACTCCCATTCACTTCCCCCGCCGCCTCCGGCCGTCGCCAACCACCGCCACCCTACCCAAACGACTCGCCGTCCTCCCCTCCACCGGACCACCGACCCTCACCTCCCCACGACAGCTCCTCCGGCCACCCTCACCCCCACAGTGCCCCGGCCAGAATCCCGACTACACCACCACCCTCACCTCCGGCCGCCCCTAGCCGCCGCCACAGCCGTCGTGGACCCCCCGCCACCACCACCAACCTGACCGCCACCCTTCCCTCTCCCAACCCCGCCGCCTGCCCGGCCCCCTCCGCCGCTCCTCCGCCGGCCAGAGCCCCCGCACTCCACTGCTGCTGCTGCTGCTGCTATCTGCTACTGCTACTGCTACAGCTCCCCCCGGCCACCTCCCGGCTGCCTCCGCTGCCGTCCTCTCACCGGCGACACCGCGTGGGACCCCTCCTGCCACCTGTAAGGTAAAATACACCTATTCTATACATAAATACGTATATATCATCTAATACATGAATATATGTATATAATATATGTATATATTATATATATATATATGTATATATATATGTATAATACTATGTATATTTATATATATATCTATATATATATTATATTATAATATATGTACTTTTCTTATACAGTATATATTATAAAATATATTATACTTTATATACTTATGTATATATATATTATACTATACATATATAATTATATATGTATATATGTATATATGTATATGTATAAATATATATATTATATCATAATTACTATTATGTATATATTTAATACTGTTAAATATATAAATATATGTGTATACATATATTTATATAATTTGTATATAACATATATATTATACTGTGCATTTTCCATTTATTTATTTTCTGCATTTAATTTCCTGCACCTATATTATATATATATATATATATATATATATATAATATCTATATATATATATATATTATCTATATGTATATATATATTAAATACCTGCTGGATAATACAGCTTAATTATTTATATTATATTTCAATTTCTGCAATGTCATTTATTACATAATATTATATGCTGGATATTACAGCCTATCTATAAATATATAATTATTAACAGTGGTCACATATAGACCCTGATAATATATATGTATTTAAATTACTGTCTTGTCAAATCAATTTATTTATATTATATATATATCAGAGGATACACCCTGATAAATACTATATTTATCGCAGTGGATATACCCTGCTACTATATATTATTGCCTGCATTTATCTGTTATATATATATATACTATTATATATATTATATCTATGCCTACTAAATATATATATCAATACTATATATATGTATATATATATATATGTTTTATATTACAGCCTGGATATTCACGAACCCTGCCTATTCTTTTAACAGAAACCAACTACAGCACAGCCAGTGACCCCCTGTCACCAGCACCTTCACAACTGACTATAAAATCAGGGTTTCAACACTATCAGGGAGTAGGCAAGTATACCTTGCCAAGTATTGTTTAAATTAAATTGTTGATATCTACTTTGTTCTGAAAATTCATATACCATGATCACCTGAGACTAGCCTTGGGTACAGTCAACTGTTATGTTGACATGATATTACAGACTCTCTAACAGCTGAGATAATATCCTAATATATTCTCCTAGACCCTATCACGAGAACACGCAACATGGTTGCATTTACATATATGGATGTGAGCTGCGTATTTGGTTAGCTACCAGTACGTGTGACCCGCATCACGGATTAGAATAACTCAGGAAATGTACGACTTGACATTTAGTTTCATTGGGATGGAAAAGATAACTAGTTGACGTATGGGACACCCCCTCCACAAATGTTCTATACCTTCGCACCATGCTCCTTGGAGATGGTCGATTGCAGAGTTCCCTGAGTCGGGGGCATACGACACCTATACTAGCCAGTCGCCACGATTGGTGAATTACGTCAGCGTATGTCTAGCCACACATTCCCATGCGTACTACTGGATCATTACTTGCATTTTCACTTAGTATGGTTAGCACCCTGTATTTATTTTATTTCTTTATTCAGTATTTACATTACCTGGCATGTTATTTTTTTGTATCTTGTTACGTCCCACTGAGGACCTGGTTCCTTGCCAGATCTAGATGAGGCTTTCTACCCCACAGTGTACGGGCCTGATCAGGAGGCCAGATGTGCTACCGAGGAGGAGCTCGAGGAGACACCCTCAGAGTAGGCTTGACCCTAGATGCTGCTACCTGGAGATGGAGATGTTTTGATCAGATAGACACTGCTTAGTCTATCTGATTTTTCTGCGCTATTATCAGTTTTTGTAGTAGGCTTGTATTCTCACTAGTTGTATACTGTATCAGACTCAGTTATATATATATTTCAGCACTTGCTTTTCTGACATTTTGTTGTGGATGAGATAGTTTTACCTGTTCTATACTTGTAGTATTTTAGGACAGCGTAGCACGTCCCTTTGGGTCCATCAAAGTGGATTAAGCCCTTAGTGACGTGTCAGCTGGCCAGTGACACGTGGCCTAGTTCCTGACATTTTTGGGACTGGGGCGTGACAGAATTAGTGTAAATCTATATTTCTAAACTTAGAGTTTTATTAGGTTTTATGATTTTTTCTTGGTTTTGATCTATTAAACTTGTGTCTTTGAAACCCAATTTTTGCTACATGATAGAGCTTTCAATTTAGAGCA
This sequence comes from Iris macrosiphon, assembly GCA_036927795.1. Taxonomy (NCBI): domain Eukaryota; kingdom Viridiplantae; phylum Streptophyta; class Magnoliopsida; order Asparagales; family Iridaceae; genus Iris; species Iris macrosiphon. The sequence continues at coordinate 94,524,763 of JAYESA010000005.1, read as the reverse complement.
TTTTGGCTTTTGGTTCACCCGATTTGGACTTAAAATGAAGATTTTATGGACAAAATAAAATTTTAGTTTTGGAGCTTTTATGCCATGGCTGAACCTGCTGTTGGAGAAGACGAAGTTCCCATGCGGCCAGTAAGCATATGCGATTGAGAGTGCCAAGCGGCCCGAGAGGGTTATGCGGCATAAACTCTTGCCGCATACTAACAACATGTGTCAATCTTGTTGGACAAATGTCTGCTGATTTACACAAGTGTCCTTGAATACCTTATGTTTTTACTCACTGAACGAATAAAATTTTTGTTAAGTCCTAGAGAACTCTATGAGGCAAAGAACCCCATACGGCACCAACACCCATACGGCCTAGAGATCATGTAGCCACTATTTTCTTGGACGCATGGCTCTGAACTGTTGGCACTTATTTCTATAGTTTTATCTTTTCTTCCTGACACACTTTATGGCTTGTTACCTCAGTCACATCAGTCAAGCACATTAGTCACTTTATGTCACATCACTGACACTTTATTTATTTAACTGTCACTTTTACACTTGTCCCAAGAGTAGACTTAACCCTGTGTCACGACCCGCACCCGGTATTGGGGCACGAGTGCATGGGTACGTCCAGCCTATGTCGCAGTATCGGCGGTAGAACATTGTCTAGGTCACAATACTAGCTAATCACTCTCACATGGATATCCAACTCCATAAGGAGACACAGATATCACAATATAATATGGAATACTCAATCACATAAACCAAAGCACGATGAGATATCGAAAAAAACATATGAAATACATGACAAGTCTAAACAACAAAAATAACCTAACCTGCAATCCATAATATCCAAATCTCCAAGTATTCTGGAAACCAGTCCTCTAAGTCGTAGTCTAGAAAAAATATCCAGTCAGGATTGGAACGAAGTACAAGCACTAACAGCAGTTCCATGTATATTGACAAAAACTATAATACAATATAAAAAAAATACAAGATGGATATAAATGCTGGCAATAAGCAATAATGGAATAATGAAATACTGGAAATAGAAATACTGGAGCATATGCCATGTCAATGGTACAACTTGCAATGAACAAGAATACAAGTGCATTGTAAGATCCCTAATCCTGAAAACTGTATTTTCTCTATTATTTAATTTATTTATAGTAGTTATGAGCTAAATAAAGAGAATAGATTTTATTTACATCTTTATTTGAGATGTTGTACATTTAGAAGATTTATGGGACCATTATAATTTTTCCTGATTTATTTCATGTAGGAGACTCTTTGGACAGTTGCTAGCTCAACCGTATGCACCAATATAATTCTTAGAATTTCCTGTGAATAGATATGTGTATATATATATACAATTCCTATTGCTTATTGATATCAGAACCGCAACTCCTAAACCCACTACCCGTTTGCACTCAAAACCCGCGTAGAAAATATCAACAGTAGCAGTAGCAAACCAACTTTGCTATTTCCTTCTCCGAGCGTAAAGCAATTTCGCGCGGAAACTCTTTCCACCGCTTCTTACTTCATCTGCGCATAAACTCTACCACCCACCTAGTTCCTCTCTCTAGGCATAAAACAAACCCAAGCGTAAACTCCACCACCGCCTAAATTCTTCTTCGCGCGTAAAGCAAACCTCCACTGCTCCACGCGTAAAACAGAACTTCACCACTTAATTTTTTCCTCCGCACGTATGGGAAAAATATCAGCAACAACCCACCGTATCTTTACCTGTTATTACTAAACAACCCTCAGCCGAAACCTAAACCAATGAAAGAGAAACAACAGCAGAAGTAGTTTTTTAACCATTTAGTGACCCTCACCACCTCTTGACCCTATATATATCACAACACTCTCAAAACCCTAACCCCACTTCTTCTTAAAACGAACTAAAACACTGTGCTGAACGTTGCACTCTACAGAACTTTGCTCGGCAAGTATACCTTGCCATTGTACTGATTATTTACATTCCAACTGATGAATGTATATTTATTTCTGCTTACATAGATGTTTATTTATGTGGATTTTGGACCTATTTCATGAGACCACCCTAGTATCATGTAGCATCAGTAGGTTCATTGGCCGTGACACAGTTGTTACACGAGTTGTGAGTCTCATATAGATTTCGGACTACGTACCGGGTTGGCCTCCTGTACGTATGAGCCGTGCGTTAGGGATAACTGCTGATAGAAACTTTGTATGCTAGAAGACTCTGCAGTTATTATAGGTCCATGGACATAGTCTATTGTAGTACGGTGGTCCAATCATTGTCTTTGTTTGGTTTCGGATTGGGCTAGGGTACTAAGGATAGGCTATCAACCAGCTCGTGTCATGGATGTGACATGCCCAGAGCATTGGACGGGGAGGACTACTAGTAGGCGTATGTGACACCCACTTCCTCTATGCAGATTCCACACTTGACGGTTATTGTATACATGTACCCTTGTACTGGGGGCATATGTGGCATATACTAGCCAATTGTCACGATTGGTGAATTACGACAGCATATGTCTAGCCTACACTTTCCATACGCCCAAAGTTGCCTCAAGTTGCATTTCACTTAGACGGTTAGGCGACCCACTGGATGATTATTTTTCAGTACTTATTGGCATATTATTATGTATCTTGTTACGTCCCTCTGAGGACCTGGTCCCTTTCCAGATATGGACAAGAAGGAGTATCCACAGGAGTACGGACCTGGACCCGACTCTACTTACCAGACTGAGGAGGTCTTACCCTCAGAGCATCTATGACTTGTTTCCACTGCTTAGAGATTTTTGTTACTACTTCAGTATAGTCGTTTTGTAGTGGATTTGTCTCCACCTGACTATCAAACCTGATACTTATCTTGGATATTCAGTTATTATTCAGCTCTTTATTCCTACTGATTATTTGTGCTGTGGATGAGATATAGATTGTGTATGACTTATTGTGACAGTATATTACCACTAGTGGATTACATATTCATTTACAGCGTACGTGTATATATGATTTCCATATATTGGAGTTCGTATACATACGGCTGGGCATGTTACGTATTTCTAGTCCTACGTATTTTGGGACTGGGACGTGACATATTTTTAGTGGTGGCCCATGCAGGTCCTGAATATATTGTCTTAGTTACATAACTGTACCAAACAAGCCTGCGTATAGGAATAGAGTATAAGGATCTCATCCATACTTGACTAAAACCTCATTCTTCCTTAAGTTTTACGCCAAGAAACCCTTTACCCTGTGACCAGACCCATTACCCTTGTTAGCGTAAAAGCCAAGTGACTGTTGTTGGCGTAAAAACCAAAAGACTGCCTGGTTGGCATAAAATTCAAATGACTGACTTGTTGGCGTAAAAGGCCAAAACTATGCAGAAGATAGTCTCATTTACGCTGTGATTATGACAACTGCCACCCCACGTTTCCTTTGTCTTCTAAATCTGTGTATGACACGTCATGCAAGCCATATAGGAAACTACCTCAGCGTAAACTTGATAAATAGATAACCAGAGTAAAGTAGCTGATTAGGCGTAAAATGTAAGGATGGTAATGTAAGCGTATTTGCCATAAGTTTTAGTTTTCCCAGCCATGACCAAATCTCGTGCATTTAATGTAGATATATGCCTCGAGCCCTGTGTAAGAAACAACTTTTGACGTGGCGTTTGATTTTGTTCTGTCTTGAACGTAAAAACTCATCTCAGTCTTGAGCGTAAAAACTTATTTCTGTCCATAGGCTCCATTATCTTCCTTTGGATGCGTAAAAACTGACTTGTAACAAATATGTTACTAAACGACAACCTGGGTCTCTGTGCAAATCATCATCACAGTCGTCCTCTCGATTATCGTGCGGTACCTTTGTCAGATGTCAGGATCACTGATTTGTCTAACAAATTCATCAAGTTCTCCGTACAGACTTTATGCTATAAAAAATCTATTTCAGATTTTACGCAGGAGACTTATTACGCAGGAAACCTTTACAAAGATCTTATGAAGGCAGATTTTACGCTGTAACATATACTATGCATAGGAAGGTTTTACGTAGACCTTAGCGCAGACCTTTTACTAAAACTTTATGCACACAGAGTTTTACGCACAGACTTTATGCAGCATATATTTTTCGCACATATTTTCTACGTCAAAGTTTACGCCGGCAGACTTACGTACAGACTTTTTACGCCGACAGTTTTGAATCCCTGTTTTACGCGACAACTCTACTTTACGCTCCTCTACCTTACACGGACCACTCTGAATCTCTACTTTATGCCAAACTATCCTGAAGCTCTGCATTACGCAGGAAGCTTATCAACCTATCTTACGCCAACTACCTTGAAGTTCTGTTTTACGCAGGGAGTACTTCATGTATGTTGGGTTTTTTTTTTGACTGTAAAATACACGGACCATTCCCCAGCATATTTCATATACTTACATCCTGTTTGATTTATGTACTTTTTCTAAAACACGTTGTGTACATCACCTACAGAGAGATGGATATGCAGAAAGGATGTACTGACACAGAGGGTGACACAACTCCTGGAGTCAATGGTCAGACTCAAGGAGAGACCTCAACGACTTTTAGACTTCCGGGATCAGATGGACAGATTCATAATCTAGTTCCATCTGATCTTCCCATTCCACCTAATGGGAACCTTCCAGTATCATCAATACCACAGGATGGCTAGGCACAACTATTCCAATTCTTCCAGATGATGATACAGGAACAGAGACAGCAAACAGTAGAACAGAGACAAGAGTTCCTAGCAGCACTTGAAAGGATGGCTGCAAAGACTACTGTACCAGCTCAAGCACTAGCTTTAGTACCACAAGCTAAAGTTGGTTCAGTAAAATACTTTATACAGATGGATCCGAAGCCGTACAAAGGCATTGAGAGTCTAGAGGAGACTACCAACTGGATCACTCACACTCAAAAATTATTAGAAGCATCATAACTACCTGCAGACCTATGGATGATAGGTGTAAGGACGCTTCTAGATGGTTGTCACTACCACATTTTAAGAAAAAGGGTATTTTAGTAATTTCCTATTTAAATAAATATTGTGCATGGTAAATAATTTTTGTTGTATTATTTAATTATTGTTAGATGTTAATTAATTATTTTGGACTTATTTTAGTAGACCCAACTAGTGTAGTTTGGACCCATGGACCAACATGAATTAAATAGTTAGATTTGGCCCATTTAGAAAGCCCATGGTTAAGGAGATGAATTAAATTAATTAAGTGATTAGACTAGAAGCTTCCTTCCTTAATTATTTCTTCATGAGAGGCCCCAAGGGGTACATTGGACATTTTACAATTGCTTGGGGAAGGGGGCATGGCTGGCCTATATTATGAGGGGAGAATTTTTCTCTCCTCTCATTCTCATTCCAAATCTAGATCTAGAATTCCCCACTCCCAAATTCCCTCCATTTCCATTCCAATTTCCCACCAAATTCATACCAAATTCATCCCAAATTCACCATTAGAAAGTTGAGAAGCAAGGATCTAGAATGAGGAAGCAAGGATCTACAAAGAGGAGCAAGGATCTACAATTTGGAAGCAAGTTCATCTCAATTGGAGGTTTCATTGAGAATCCATCTCCCAATAGGTATAATTCAGTTTTTCCCATTAAAATAGCTTTTAAATCTGAGATTTAATCATGTAAAATCAACCCATATGTATGTACTACCCATAGGACTTTGTTTTGTGTTCATAGGAGACCCATGGAGAAAGTTATGGTGCTTTTTGTGTCAATTTTGTTGGAATTCCAAATTTATATTTTGTTGTGTGTGTCAATTGATCCTATAGATCAATTGGACATGTGCTTATGTGTTTGGGGCTTGTGTCATGTCCATATTTGGGTACATGTGGTTCGTATCCCAACTATTTGGTGATACGTATCATTTTGGGGGTTTCCCTCCGACACGGGGCGTTGTACATGTCGTATTTTGACACGGACACATAGATCTACTTTTGACACTTTGATTTATTCATAAATATTATTTGTGACTTGTTTGTGTCCTTCGGGGTACATTTGGTTGTGTGTTGGACTCGTGTCACATGCGTATCCTAGATCTAGTGGGATACGGTGTGAAACTTTCCAATTTGGTGTGTTTATGTGTAGATCAAATTATTTATGCTTTAAATTCTTTATTTATAATTAATAAATATATATAAATATTATATATTATTTTAGTGTATTTATTATGGTATTTATTGTAGCATAGATCTATATATTTCTATGTGTTCTAATGTGATGTATAAATATATATATATGTAGCGTCTTGCATGCAATTATATATGTACTTATGTTAATAAAATAATTTATACATAAATGTTTTATAAAATATATTTATGTGTTTAAATGTGTAATTATATTATTTATAATTATTATGTAATTATTTGTATATTAATGAATGTATTTTTATGTGTGCTTCTAGCCATATTAAAATATGAACATTAATATGTGCAATGTGTTTTGTAACTATTAGTATTTAATTGTGTAAGTTTAAGTGTATACATTTATATTAATTGTTTTATATATATATATATATATATATTGTTTTATATATGTATATATATTTATTTATTTATATTAATTTATAGTTATTAATATATAGATTATATATATATAGCTTTGGCGACAGGACATTTAATGACAGAATCCTGTCATTAAAACAGCAGCCACTGTAGCATTAATAGGGCATTTAATGACAGTTCTGTCATTAAATGCAGTGGGCGGGTTTATTAAGCAGCAGTTTTCGTGACAGTTTCTGTGACAGTTTGAACTGTCATCAATCCGAGTCAGCAGTGGGTTTATTATTCAGCATTCTGCGACAGATTTTCTGTGACAGTCAAGACTGTCACTATAAGCCTGTTTTATTTAAATTGTATTTTAGCTCACTATTTTTAGTGACGATTGGGCAGATTTAATTTATATATTATATATTATTATTGTATATATATATGTATATATATATGTGCTTTTGTGAGGTATAATACTAGTAGTAATATATTATATTATTTGCATAAATATTGGTTTGTATATAATTTATATTAGAGTGTATTATATTGTATCTTAAGTATACTTTGTGTGGGTATCTATTGGGATCTAATTTTGATTCCTAAATTGTTGTATTTTATTTCTATATTATTTATATAGATTTCTGGTGAGGTTGACCTTGGTTTGACCATGTTTGATTTTAGTTGACTTTAGAGTTGACCATAGTGGACTTTTGACTTAGAATTTATTTATTGACCTAGAAGTTGACTAGTTTGACTTGTTCTCTTTCCGGGACCTTGTATTAATATGGTATTCTATATCTAGGTCTTCGAGGTACCGAGTCAGACATCTGTGAGACTGTTCTTTGGACTTCAGGCGAGTACATTCTCTGATAGTTTCTCATTTATGATATCCTCTATGTTCGTTGTATCTAGTGTAGATATACATGTTTCTCTTGACACTATGGTTACACGAATTGGTATATCCGGATCTCGTCATGAGATGTTATTCCTTGGTATATGGTGTATATGGTACAAGTATTGTTTTATTGGTTATCTTGTACATGTACAGACACCGATTTTCGGGAGGAGTCGCTCTCTTCTTGGGGAATCTAGTGCCATAGCATACCGTGGTTGGATCTATTATACCAGTTGGGGGTGGGGAGTATTAGTATAGATATGTGATCAAATCCCTATTGAATAAAGTATTGGTAAGCGAATAGTGTTGATCATGCACCGCACGTATGATTAGCCAGGCCGCATTGTATCTTGCCCAAGCCGATCACATGTTAAGCTAGTACTCACACACTTAGTCATTAGTATTATTGTTTCATTGGCATATTGTTTATTATTGTATTTCTTTCCAGTATTTCCTTATTGTCTATATATCTCTTGTATCTATTGTGCATCTTGTTTATCCACAGCTATTTACTGTTATATAGTTTTTATCATGGATTAGAACTGCTGTTAGAGATGTACTCTGCTCCTTTCTTGACTGGATATATTTTTCCAGATGACACTGAGGAGTACCCTACCTATTATGGACCCCAGGATGTTGTGGGTTTAGATTCGGAGACCCTGGCTCAAGAGGGACTTATCCCAACTGAGACAGTTGACCCTGGAGTGTAGCTTTGTAGTATGATAGTATTCTTTTGTACTGGATTTGTCTCCAGCTTATTTTGTTACTCTTCAGACTCATTGATGTATTATTTTAAACTCATGAGTTGTATGATGACTATTCTATTCTTATCTGTTTCGTGCTCATTCTATCTTAGTTCTGTGATTGAGTATTCTATCATTATTGGTGGTTCATTACTTTAGATAGACTATCTAGACAGCGTTCTACCGCCGATTCTGCGGCGTAGGCTGGACGTTGTTTCCGACTAGTATCCTTACACCGGGTACGGGTCGTGACAATGGTAATGCTCATTACTGGTGGGAATCCATGGAGCGCCAGTTGGGTACATACCAGACTTGGGAGTAGTTCCTGGAGTGCTTTGAGAGAAAGTACTTCCCGAACACCGTCAGAGATGTATTGTATGATCAGTTTCTCCACCTGGAGCAAGGGAACAGAACAGTGGATGAGTATGATGCCGAGTTCAGTCGCTCAGTAAATATGGTGCTGCTTTGATACCAGATGACTTGGCTAAGGCTAAGAGGTTTCATCGTGGACTAACTCAGGAGCTACAACACTACACTAGCTCCCAGTCCCGAATTTCTTACGTCGAATTACTAACAGAAGCCAGATTGCAAGAAACTATCAGCAAAGAAAAGAGAGGTCAGCGGAAGACACAACAAGAAAGACCTACCAGACATCCTTTAGCTCAGCAACAACAGTACCAGCACCAAGCATAACTATACCAGATCCCAGAGAAGCCCCACTGCCATCATTGTGGGAAACACGGACATAATAGGAGGGACTATCGACTTCGCTTAGGACAATGTATGATATGTGGTTCCGGACAGCATATGATAAAGGACTGTCCTATGCAACAAATATTGATACTTCCACCACCAACACAGAGGCTAGCGCTACCAGCACCAAGGCCAGCCCAGTAAATATGAATTCTTTTTTAATAAGCTTTTTGGACAGAGTTTATTTCTTGGGCATGTCGTTACATGAGTTAGTATAACAACTATAAAGACTTGATGAGTCTTACCTTCTCTATGAACTTGAAATATTTTGTAAACATCTCTCATCATAATCCAGCGTATTTATATTTTCTGAACTACCTTGACTTATGCTGCTGTTACAGCCTAGTTTTGCAAACTTATTCTTTTATCAAGCTTGTTCATGATATATGTATTAGTGGATGCATACATTAATATATTTTCAGAATCAGTGTATTATGGTCTGATCAACCATAGTGCGCTTGGTTCGCCCTTCGCAATACTACTTTACGTAGGATTAAGATACATAGTTGACTAGTAGACGAATATACTTGTATTCTATCACCTTCACCTGAAATTCTTTATTATTGTTCTCCGTCTTCCCTTACTTCGGAAAGATGAAACCTCGTGATTGGTATAAGCTGATATACAGATAGTACTAGAGATTCCCCATAGGCCAATCACATTATCTGATGATTACTCCCCGTAATTGAGGATATACCATAAGTGATATATTTTGTGTAATCCTTGAAGATTGAATAACATGATTAAATGATTCGAGGAATAATTTTCTTGGATATATAGCCTTAAGTGATAGATGGGTAAATCCTAAGTTAGGAAAAAATTGTATTTATTAAACATGAGGTGAATTCTTTTAAATTGTGATCCAGAGAGATTAGATAGAGAGACCCCTACCCTATTTTAATTTCGAGGGTAGAATGTAAGATCCCTAATCCTGAAAGCCGTATTTTCTCTATTATTTAATTTATTTATAGTAGTTATGAGCTAAATAGAGAGAATAGATTTTATTTATATCTTTATTTGAGATGTTGTACATTTAGAAAATTTATGGGACTATTATAATTTTTCTGATTTATTCCATGTAGGAGACTCTTTGGACAGTTGCTAGCTCAACCGTATGCACCAATATAATTCTTAGAATTTCCTGTAAATAGATATGTGTATATATATATATACAATTCCTATTGGTTATTGATATCAAAACCGTAACTCCTAAATCCACTACCCGCTTGCACTCAAAACCCGCGTAGAAAATATCAACAGTAGTAGTAGCAAACTAACTTTGCTATTTCCTTCTCCGCGCGTAAAGCAATTTCGCACGTAAAATCTTTTCACCGCTTCTTACTTCATCTGCACGTAAATTCCACCACCCGTCTAGTTCCTCTCTCTACGCGTAAAACAAACACAAGCGTAAACTCCACCACCGCCTAAATTCTGCTCCGCGCGTAAAGCAAACCTCCACTGCTCCGCGCGTAAAACAGAACTTCACCACTTAATTTTCTCCTTCGCACGTGTGGGAAAAATATCAGCAACAACCCATCGCCTCTTTACCTGTTATTACTAAACAACCCTCAGCCGAAATCTAAATCAATGAAAGGAAAACAGCAGTACAAGTAGTTTCTTAACCATTAAGTGACCCTCACCGCCTCTTGACCCTATATATATCACAACACTTTCAAAACCTGTAAACTCCCTCGACCAGATTTCACTATTTTAAAATTATTTTTAGCAAATTAGAATTTATTGCAATATTTTATTTAATTATATCCTATTGATTGTGCACCTGTCCATTACACAATTAATTAGAGCATTGCACTAGCTGTAATTCCCAAACAAAGTTCACATACATGTCCTAGACATGTTAGACTATTTCTCTGAATTTTGTGCAACTCCCAGATGCTTATTTTTGAGCCTCGTTTGAGATGCACAAATATCGTTACAAAAGTTCGTATTTAATTCCTATTTAATTTTCTGCTCTTTACCCATCTCTGTACCCCTAGAGATTTGAGGACCAGTAGTCACCTGTTTTGCCCAAACAAAAATACGATAATATTCTAGACTGAATATACTACAATTAGTGTATTGACACCGTAGAAAAATTATGATCCTAACTGCCCCTAAATAATTAGTGAACTCCGTGCGCAGTATTTATTAAATAATAAATACGGTGACCCGTATCACCCAAAGAACTAGACCCTGCCCCTGCCCAGACTCACCTCCACCCCTGCCTAGGCACTCCCCCAGCTTTTCCCCTCATTTCTGTGCAATTTGGTATTTCTAGGAACCAGGTGTTTTTCCAGACAAATTGCGTAATTGCGCAAAATACCAGTTTTAGGACTTTTATGCAAATTGTGAAAGTTTAAGGGTTTTTATGCAAAATGCATGTGAGGTGGCATAACCTCATTGGCCATTAACCATAATCCTTACATGTGTCCCTAGGCATGCAGAGAAATCTGTTAAAAATATCCTAAAAATCAAAATTTCCTAAATACCCTTAACTATTCATCCTATTTACCAAACTACCCCAACCCTAAATCCTATATATACCGAGCCACCCCCCATTCCCGAACTCCCCACACCACCCTCCGGCCACCTCCGCCCACCGGACCACCGCCAACCCCCTCGCTCTTCCCCCAGCTACTTCCCAGCCGAACGCCACCCTCCCTGGCCGCTGCCTCCGCCTCCGGCAGCCCCCGCAGCACCCAACCTCCCCTCCACTCCACAGCAGCTCCACCACCTCCGACCGCCCACCACCGCCACCCTGGCCGTCTTGGACCACCGCCACCACCCCCATCCGATCCGCCGTGACACCCCCTATCGAACCACCCTGCCCCCACCGCCCCACGACGCCCTCCACCGTCGGCAGCTCCCCCGCAAACCTCCACCGACTCACCCTGCCCACTGCCCCCGAGCCACTCCGACCTCCTCGAACGGCCGCCACCACCGCCTCTGACCACCGCCACCCACCCCGAACCCTTCGCCGCCCCCTCCTCCGTTGAACCCCCATCCTGCACCGCCTTTCCCGCCGCCGCTGACGCCGCTACCACCGCTGCAAGTAGCTGCTGTTGCTGTTGTTGACTGCAGCTGCTGCAGGCGACTCTCCGGCCAGCCACCGTCGACTCCGCCGCCGTGCTTCCGCCGGCGGCAAGCCCAGTGGGCCCCCTGACAGTAGGTATACCCCCCTCTATCATTTATACGTATTTATGTATTATTTTACATATGTATATAATATGTATATATATATGTATACATATACTTATATATATATGTTATATATATATATATTAATATATATGTTATATTAATTATATACTGTATAAATACAGTATAATTATACTAAATACAAATTTTATTATTATATATTTAAATGAGTATCAATATATATTTATCTATATATATATATATATATCTATGTATAATTATACATATATATTATATATTTAATGCATTATATAATTATATATATATTGTATATATAGTTATTATTATATTTAAATTAAAAATATATACAGGGTATATATTCATTATGCATTTCATTATTTAAATATGTTTTATTTCATTTATTTAAATATGTATATGAATACTACTAATATATATGTAATTACATATGTATATTATATATATATGTATGTTTATGTATAACTATGTATATATATGTATATATATATATATATAACTATACATATGTTATGTAATAACCATTATATCTATGTATCTATAATATGTATATATATATATATTATATATATGCATATAATATATACATATCTATATATGTTATGCACTATATCATAATTATTATATTTACTGTGAATATCCACAGTATATACATGTATGCATATACTATGCATTTTCTTCTTATTATTTACATGCACTTATTCCATTTATCTATATATATAAAATATGTATATATATATAACAGTGGTCACATATAGACCCTGAAAATATTTATATTATAATTGCTGGATAGTACAGCATTTATATATGTATTTACATTTCTACACCGTCTTTTCAATTTATTTATATTATATATATAAGTGGATATACTCTGCTAATATATACTACTATATATAACAGTGGTCACATATAGACCCTGATATTATTGCTGAATAGTACAGCATTTATATATGTATTTAAATTTCTGCACTGTCTTTTCATTTATTTATATATATATAAATCAGTGGATATACCCTGCTAATATTATTAAATATTATTATTACTGGATAATACAGCCTATATATATATTTATATTTTCTGTATTTTCTTTCCTGCATTATATATATATATATATATATTATATATATATGCATACTACTATATCTACTACATATCTATATATGCTCTACATATATATGTATACCCTATATAGTATATATATGACTATATATATATTATATATTACATAAGTGTATATATGTGTTATGTACCCTTGTATTTAATGTCGTATTCACGAACCCTGTCTGTTTTAACAGAAAACATCTCCAGCGCAGTCAGTGACCCCCTGTCACAAAAATCCACAACAGGTTATCAACACAATCAGGGAGTAGGCAAGTATACCTTGCCAAATTTACTATTTTAATTCAAATATTGATTATTGTTATTATTCCTTAAATTCAAATGAATATGAGTACCTGAGATTGCCTTGGGTACAGTCAACAGATACGTTGACTTAGTGTAATTAACTTAGTATTTACCGACTTACCAACAATTGTGAGGGTATCCTCATATCCTCTTAGACCCTATCACGGGTACACGCAACAAGGTTGCACTTCATTTTGGGATGCAAGTTTACGTAGTTGATTAGCTACCAGTACGTACGACGTGCATCACGGCTTAGCTTAAAATCAGGAAGGTTACGATTTGGCATTAGTTACATTGGGCGGGGAGAACGACTAAAATACGTATGGGACACCCACCTCTTTATCATGTGCCCCACTCGACGGAGTGATACGGATGTTATATATATATTCCTGTGGCCATACTCATCGTAGATGGAAAATTGTATAGTGCCCTTGAACGGGGGCATATGTGACATATACTAGCCAGTCACTACGGATTGGTGAATTTCGTCAGCATATATCTAGCCACACATTCCCATACGTACTAGGTTGTCTCAAATTGCATTCACTTAGTTGGTTAGCACCTTGTATTTATTTATTTAGTATTTACATACATGGCATGTTATTTTTCTGTATCTTGTTACATCCATCTGAGGACCTGGTTACCTGCCAAGTTTAGATGAGTCACTATACCCCACAGTACTTGGACCTGGACAGGAGACTGGAGAAGCCCTGAGAAGGAGTTAGGAGAGATGCCATCAGAGTCTGCCTGAGTACACCTGGAGCTGGAGCTGCATATTTTGGGGACGATGCATTAGTTTATCTTACTTCCCTTTCAGCTTATCTTTTGTAGTGGGTTTATTCCCACCTGACTTTATCTGATTTGTGTATGACATTTCAGACTCAGCATCTATATATTCAGCACTTATTTTCCTGATATTTCTGTGGATGAGATTAGATTTACCTGTATTAGACATGTAGTATTTTAGGACAGCGTAGCATGTTACTTTGGGTCCATTAAATTGGGTACACCCTTAGTGACATGTCAGCTGGCCAATGCCACGTGGCCTAGTTCCGTATATTTTTGGGACTGGGGCATGACACGGTTTTAGTGGTGGCCCATGCAGGTCTAGTTAATTGCTAGTGGTGTGATTATATGCCCAGCAAGCCTGCACTAGGATAGGAACACTAGGTCTCATCCACTCTGACTTCATCCATAAATTCTTGCATCCTGCTTGATTATCATTTATTATTTCCTTCGTACTTTTCTAAATTATTCTATCTTCTTCAGAAATATGGACATACCCAGCGGACACGCTAATGATGGGGTTGACCAAGCAACAGACCCATCGCCAGATGTCCAAAGGACTCCAACCCTTCCGAGAGACCAATCCCCAAGAAGGATGCTGGTCAATCCAACAACCCCGTACCTTCCCCAGGACCCTACCCAGGAGACAACCCCAGCCCAACTAGAAGGGCAAACATTCCAGGCACCAATACCGCAGGCGGAGACACCTTTGCCTCTACCTCCAGCCCTTGCAGCCCTGATGCCACAGCTTGAGGGACAAACCCAGATGTTCCAATATTTCCAAACCCTGTTGCAGGCTCAGTGGCAACAGACTGAAGCCCTGAGACAGGCTCAGTGGCAACAAACTGAAGCCCTGAGACAGACCTTGATAACAGCTCTGGAGATGACAACTGCCCCGGCACTAGCACCTGTCCAACCCCCTAACACTGTTCAAGGCTTTCGCCGAATGAGCCCGAGAACCCTTTCTGGCAGCGAAACTCCGGAAGAGATCTCAGACTGGATCTCCAATACAGAAATACTGCTAGAAGGTTCACAGCTTCACCCCGATCTATGGATGACCGCAGTAAGGGCCCAACTAAAAGGCAACGCCCATCACTGGTGGGACGCCATCGAGCGCAGCACCAGCAAGAACCATACTTGGGAGCAATTCCTGGAATACTTCAAGGCGAAATACTTTCCAGCTACGGTCAGAGATGATCTGTACTCCCAGTTCCTGCATTTGGAACAAGGAAATATGACCGTCGATGCCTACGACGCAGAATTCAGTCGACTAAGTCAATTCGGTGCAAACCTGATACCCAACGAGCTGGAGAAGGCCCTGAAATTTCATCACGGCCTTACCCTCGAGCTCCAAGGGCATACCACGGCACAGTCGAGGATTTCCTACAAGGAAGTTCTTTCAGAGGCAAGGATACAAGAAGCCATTGGCAGAGAAGCAAGACGCTCAAATCCAACCATATCAGCCAGAGACCAGACTGGAGCAAGAGGACCAATCCGTCACCAGGGAAATCAGACACAACACAAGACGGGGCCATATCAACACAAGAAACTTTTGACTTGTCACCATTGTGGCAGGCAGGGACATTATGCTAAAAACTGCCGAAGAAAGTATAGACTATGCCTGATATGTGGAGACAATCAACATCGGGCCAGAGATTGCCCACAACACAGAGAAGCAGCACTCCAGAATGGGCAAGAACCAGCAGCACCAGCCCAGAGAATGCAACCCCCTACTAGAGGTCAGCATTCTCCAGCATCTGGAAGATTTCAGAGGGGACCACCCTTGGCCACCCAAGACACGCAGTACTACCTAGCTAGACAACAAACCGAAAGACAAAGGCACGAGCAGGCCTTTGCACTAGCTGCAATTATAGAAGAACCGGAAGGTGAAACTATTTCAGGTACCATTATAGTTACATTATTACCTGCAAACCGCATTATTTAATTCTGGCACTACACTGTCTTCACATCTAGTAGTTTCGTACCCATGCAAATAGCCACTTTTACCAGAGGAGGCATTGTTCCAGTTACCAACATTACTAAAGCATGCTAGTAGTCATGTATAGTAGAGTAATGAGGACGCGATACTTCCAATACCAAACTCCAACGTTGTCTTAGACATGGACTGTTTAAGCCCATTACAAATGCTATACTAGACTACGGGAAGAGAAGCGTCATCTTTAGACCACCAAGTTACCCATCCAGATATAGATAGTACCTATGATAGCAAATCATAGTAGTTAAACCCTAGTCACCTGATGACTTATGCTATCCGAACTAAATTATGTTCCACCCTTAGATAATGATCAGGACTAAGCAAAAACAGATAGGTAGATTGCTAGACATTACTTGCTAGGCTCAATCATATGAATAAAATGATAGCTAAGTACTACAGGTAGTTTCCAAATTAGATTTGATGTACAGTCTCGTGTTTTCACTAATAGATTAGTTATAGCTAGTATCGGGATAAAAGCAATAGATTAAAGGAGAGAAGGTAGGCAGATGTTAACCTTGAGAAAAACATCATGAACTACCAATAATATACGACCTGTTGTAAACCTGATGATACCCCTATGATTTGGATGAAGGATATACATAGAGTAAAATAGGAGATCATGTAGATCCCACCTACCAGAGGAACTATCAGACTTGAAGGATGAGAAAAACTAAGCCGAGGTACATCAAACCCTTCGATGTGATGGAACACATCGGAGAAATAAATTACAAGATAAACTCTTCCTCAGACATTGGAAAGTACATGACGTCTCTCACGTATCCCAATTAAGATGATACACTCTAAAACCAAGTCATGTGCTGGACCATTCAGAGATCACCATTGGTCCAAGCTTATCATACCAGGAGGAGTCGTAGAACTCCTAGATCGAAGCGAGAAGGCGTTGCAAGGCCAGAATATTCCTCTAGTTAATATTGCATGAAAATATTATGCACCCGGCAAATCAACCTGGGAACGAGAAGAGGATATTCGATAATGTTTCCTCCATCTATTTCCAGACCAGGGTATGTCCAAATATTTCAAATAAATCAATCTTCAGCTATAACTATGTCTTAATATTTTAAGATTAATCAATCTTTCGTTCTCATTATATGTCTGTTTTTATTTCGAGGACGAAATATTCTAAGGAGGGTAGATTGTAAACTCCCTCGACCAGATTTCACTATTTTAAAATTATTTTTAGCAAATTAGAATTTATTGCAATATTTTATTTAATTATATCCTATTGATTGTGCACCTGTCCATTATACAATTAATTAGAGCATTGCACTAGCTGTAATTCCCAAACAAAGTTCACATACATGTCCTAGACATGTTAGACTATTTCTCTGAATTTTGTGCAACTCCCAGATGCTTATTTTTGAGCCTCGTTTGAGATGCACAAATATCGTTACAAAAGTTCGTATTTAATTCCTATTTAATTTTCTTCTCTTTATCCATCTCTGTACCCCTAGAGATTTGAGGACCAGTAGGCACCTGTTTTGCCCAAACAAAAATACGATAATATTCTAGACTGAATATACTACAATTAGTGTATTGACACCGTAGAAAAATTATGATCCTAACTGCCCCTAAATAATTAGTGAACTCCGTGCGCAGTATTTATTAAATAATAAATACGGTGACCCGTATCACCCAAAGAACTAGACCCTGCCCCTGCCCAGACTCACCCCCACCCCTGCCTAGGCACTCCCCCAGCTTTTTCCCTCATTTCTGTGCAATTTGGTATTTCTAGGAACCAGGTGTTTTTTCAGACAAATTGCGTAATTGCGCAAAATACCAGTTTTAGGACTTTTATACAAATTATGAAAGTTTAAGGGTTTTTATGCAAAATGCATGTGAGGTGGCATAACCTCATTGGCCATTAACCATAATCCTTACATGTGTCCCTAGGCATGCAGAGAAATCTGTTAAAAATATCCTAAAAATCAAAATTTTCTAAATACCCTTAACTATTCATCCTATTTACCAAACTACCCCCAACCCTAAATCCTATATATACCCAGCCACCCCCCATTCCCGAACTCCCCACACCACCCTCCGGCCACCTCCGCCCACCGGACCACCGCCAACCCCCTCGCCCTTCCCCCAGCTACTTCCCAGCCGAACGCCACCCTCCCTGGCCGCCGCCTCCGCCTCCGGCAGCCCCCGCAGCACCCAACCTCCCCTCCACTCCACAGCAGCTCCACCACCTCCGACCGCCCACCACCGCTACCCTGGCCGTCTTGGACCACCGCCACCACCCCCATCCGATCCGCCGTGACACCCCCTATCGAACCACCCTGCCCCCACCGCCCCACGACGCCCTCCACCGCCGGCAGCTCCCCCGTAAACCTCCACCGACTCACCCTGCCCACTGCCCCCGAGCCACTCCGACCTCCTCGAACGGCCGCCACCACCGCCTCTGACCACCGCCACCCACCCCGAACCCTTCGCCGCCCCCTCCTCCGTTGAACCCCCACCCTGCACCGCCTTCCCCGCCGCCGCTGACGCCGCTACCACCGCTGCAAGTAGCTGCTGTTGCTGTTGTTGACTGCAGCTGCTGCTGCAGGCGACTCTCCGGCCAGCCACCGTCGACTCCGCCGCCGTGCTTCCGCCGGCGGCAAGCCCAGTGGGCCCCCTGACAGTAGGTATACCCCCCCTCTATCATTTATACGTATTTATGTATTATTTTACATATGTATAATATGTATATATATGTATACATATACTTATATATATATGTTATATATATATATTAATATATACTGTTATATTAATTATATACTGTATAAATACAGTATAATTATACTAAATACAAATTTTATTATTATATATTTAAATGAGTATCAATATATATTTATCTATATCTATATATATATATATATATCTATGTATAATTATACATATATATTATATATTTAATGCATTATATAATTATATATATATTGTATATATAGTTATTATTATATTTAAATTAAAAATATATACAGGGTATATATTTATTATGCATTTCATTATTTAAATATGTTTTTATTTCATTTATTTAAATATGTATATGAATACTACTAATATATATGTAATTACGTATGTATATTATATATATATATGTATGTTTATGTATAACTATGTATATATATGTATATATATATATATATATATATATATATATATATATATATATATATATATATATATATAACTATACATATGTTATGTAATAACCATTATATCTATGTATCTATAATATGTATATATATATATATATATATTATATATATGCATATAATATATACATATCTATATATGTTATGCACTATATCATAATTATTATATTTACTGTGAATATCCACAGTATATACATGTATGCATATACTATGCATTTTCTTCTTATTATTTACATGCACTTATTCCATTTATCTATATATATATATATAAAATATGTATATATATATAACAGTAGTCACATATAGACCCTGAAAATATTTATATTATAATTGCTGGATAGTACAGTATTTATATATGTATTTACATTTCTACACTGTCTTTTCAATTTATTTATATTATATATATAAGTGGATATACTCTGCTAATATATACTACTATATATAACAGTGGTCACATATAGACCCTGATATTATTGCTGAATAGTACAGCATTTATATATGTATTTAAATTTCTGCACTGTCTTTTCATTTATTTATATATATATAAATCAGTGGATATACCCTGCTAATATTATTAAATATTATTATTACTGGATAATACAGCCTATATATATATTTATATTTCCTGCATTTTCTTTCCTGCATTATATATATATATATATATATATATATATATATATATATATATATATATATTATATATATATATGCATACTACTATATCTACTACATATCTATATATGCTCTACATATATATGTATACCCTATATAGTATATATATGACTATATATATATTATATATTACATAAGTGTATATATGTGTTATGTACCCTTGTATTTAATGTCGTATTCACGAACCCTGTTTGTTTTAACAGAAAACACCTCCAGCGCAGTCAGTGACCCCCTGTCACAAAAATTCATAACAGGTTATCAACACAATCAGGGAGTAGGCAAGTATACCTTGCCAAGTTTACTATTTTAATTCAAATATTGATTATTGTTATTATTCCTTAAATTCAAATGAATATGAGTACCTGAGATTGCCTTGGGTACAGTCAACAGATACGTTGACTTAGTGTAATTAACTTAGTATTTACCGACTTACCAACAATTGTGAGGGTATCCTCATATCCTCTTAGACCCTATCACGGGTACACGCAACAAGGTTGTACTTCATTTTGGGATGCAAGTTTACGTAGTTGATTAGCTACCAGTACGTACGACGTGCATCACGGCTTAGCTTAAAATCAGGAAGGTTACGATTTGGCATTAGTTACATTGGGCGGGGAGAACGACTAAAATACGTATGGGACACCCACCTCTTTATCATGTGCCCCACTCGACGGAGTGATACGGATGTTATATATATATTCCTGTGGCCATACTCATCGTAGATGGAAAATTGTATAGTGCCCTTGAACGGGGGCATATGTGGCATATACTAGCCAGTCACTACGGATTGGTGAATTTCGTCAGCATATGTCTAGCCACACATTCCCATACGTACTAGGTTGTCTCAAATTGTATTCACTTAGTTGGTTAGCACCTTGTATTTATTTATTCAGTATTTACATACATGGCATGTTATTTTTCTGTATCTTGTTACGTCCCTCTGAGGACCTGGTTACCTGCCAGGTTTAGATGAGTCACTATACCCCACAGTACTTGGACCTGGACAGGAGACTGGAGAAGCCCTGAGAAGGAGTTAGGAGAGATGCCATCAGAGTCTGCCTGAGTACACCTGGAGCTGGAGCTATATATTTTGGGGACGATGTATTAGTTTATCTTACTTCCCTTTCTGCTTATCTTTTGTAGTGGGTTTGTTCCCACTTGACTTTATCTGATTTGTGTATGGCATTTCAGACTCAGCATCTATATATTCAGCACTTATTTTCCTGATATTTCTGTGGATGAGATTAGATTTACCTGTATTAGATATGTAGTATTTTAGGACAGCGTAGCATGTTACTTTGGGTCCATTAAATTGGGTACACCCTTAGTGACATGTCAGCTGGCCAATGCCACGTGGCCTAGTTCCGTATATTTTTGGGACTGGAGCGTGACAAAACCCTAACCCCACTTATTCTTACAACGAACTAAAACACTGTGCTGAACGTTGCACTCTACAGAACTTTGCTCGGTAAGTATACCTTGCCATTGTACTGATTATTTAGATTCCAACTGATGCATGCATATTTATTTCTGCTTACATAGATGTTTATTTATGTAGATTTTGGACCTATTTTATGAGACCACCCCAGTATCATGTAGCATCAGTAGGTTCATTGGCTGTGACACAGTTGTTACACGAGTTGTGAGTCTCATATAGATTCCGGACTACGTACCGGGTTGGCCTCCTGTACGTATGAGCCGTGCGTTAGGGATAACTGCTGATAGAAACTTTGTATGCTAGAAGTCTCTGCAGTTATTATAGGTCCATGGACATAGTCTATTGTAGTACTATGGTCCAATCATTGTCCTTGTTTGGTTATAGGATTGGGCTAGGGTACTAAGGATAGACTATGAACCAGCTCGTGTCATGGATGTGACATGCCTAGAGCATTGGACGGAAAGGACTACTAGTAGGGTATGGGACACCCACTTCCTCTATGCAGATTCCACACTTGACGGTTATTGTATATATACGCCCTTGTACTGGGGGCATATGTGGCATATACTAACCAGTTGTCACGATTGGTGAATTACGTCAGCATATGTCTAGCCTACACTTTCCATACGTCCAAAGTTGCCTCAATTTGCATTTCACTTAGATGGTTAGGTGACCCACTGGATATTTATTTTTCAGTACTTATTGGCATGTTATTATGTATCTTGTTACGTCCCTCTGACCTGGTCCCTTTCCAGATATGGACGAGCAGGAGTATCCACAGGAGTACGGACCTGGACCCGACTCTACTTACCAGACTGAGGAGGTCTTACCCTCAGAGTATCTATGACTTGTTTCCACTGCTTAGAGATTTTTGTTACTACTTCAGTATAGTCATTTTATCTCCACCTGACTATCAGAACTGATACTTATCTTGGATATTCAGTTATTATTCAGCTCTTTATTCCTACTGATTATTTGTGTTGTAGATGAGATATAGATTGTGTATGACTTGTTGTGACAGTATATTACCACTGGTGGATTACATATTCATTTACAGCGTACGTGTATATATGATTTCCATATATTGGAGTTCGTATACATACGGCTGGGCATGTTACGTATTCCTAGTCCTACGTATTTTGGGACTGGGGCGTGACATGTTTTTAGTGATGGTCCATGCAGGTCCTGAATATATTGTCTTGGTTACGTAACTGTACCAAACAAGCCTGCGTATAGGAATAGAGTAGGGTATGATCACATAAGCTACTAATAATTCCCCGTTTCTCCAGCTAGCACGATGGATCCCAATCACGACTCCTCGTGACAGCTCTCGATGATGCCAACTCGTGTAAACAACAGTGTCAGAATCATGTACGTTATACAACTAGAATTATTGAGATAATCAACATAATGAAAACTGTTAGAGAATGTACTCGCCTGTGGTCCTTAGCTGGCAATACCAATGTCCTGGTTCCAAAGTATCGTCTGAATGATCCAACAGTCCTATAGACATATCATATAATACAATATTGCATCAGACATTACATTATCACACACAATCAAAACACAATAATCTCAGAGACTACGCTAGGGGTGTCACGTCTGTAGTTGCTGTGCATAACAGACAGTCAATGGTACGGGTCTTGCCTGTACGTCGATATACATATGGCAGTCTGCTAACATGTTATATGGTCACATGTCAATGTAACTACGGGGTATCCGTGGTTACACTCGGGTCATCTAGTACATAGACATATTATACAAATTATTATCTAGCATATACATTAATACTCATAATATAGGTATACTAATTAATTACATATATAATAGATATACGAGTATATACACTAATAGAATACATATGCAATATATATATTAAACATATACTAGGGATACATATACAATACATATACATAATTATATATATCCATATACCAACAATACGTGTATACTATCATAGATTAATATACGTATGCATACGAACGAGAAATACGCGTATGCGCATACGTGTACATGTACGCAAGAGGGAACTCGAACCTGTGTACGTGGGACGAGACATGAGTGTCGACGTCGTCGCGGGGTGCTTGGTTCAGTCGAGCAGGTTGGCAGCGTCTTCGGTCTAGGAGTCGTGCAGGCGGGTCGTTCCGGTCGGTTCAGCGTGTTCTGGTCGGTCGAGCAGCGTCTCCGGTCGAGCACAGTAGTCGTCGATGGCTCGGCGAGTTCAGGTGGGTTGGCGAGACCTCCGGCGAGGTTCGATGCAGGCGTTCAGGTGGACAGCGGCTCGGTACAAGCGGGTTCGAAGTCGACGGGATGGCAGCGGGGCATTATCGAGAAGGCATCGGGTAGTCGGGGTCGTCGTGTGGAGGCGGTAAAGTATGCGGGGGAGAGTCGGCGTCGAGATGGCAGCGGGGTTGGTCATCGGGTTGTCGACTGATGCGAGGAGGGCCGGTCGGGTTCAGCGGTTGCTGCGAGCGGGATGGAGGCGGGTGTTGCTCGGCGTGGAGGAGAACGGTGAGGCAGTGGGGTTCGTCCGGTCGAGGGGGTGCTGGGCAGCGGGTTGGTCGACGGAGTCCGGCGTCGTAGAGGCGGGTGAAGTCAGAGAACAGGGAAGATGGGAAGGGGAATATGGTCGGCTGTGGTTTAAATGTTAGGTTGAAAAAGAAAGAAAAGTAAAGTAAAAGAATACTATATATAGGTATTATTTGGGTTGACCTAGAATTAGGCTTGGTCAACCCTTGGGAAAAGGGCTTGTCATGGATATTTTCAAGGGCTAGGATTCAAATGAATTCAAATAAAATTGCTATAATTACATTGGTTCAAGGTTTAGATGGCCATGGTTTTAAGGAGGTTGATGTTGAATTACACACTTCCAAAAATTATGGAAAATATACATGAAGGAGAAATAGGTTTATTCACGTGTCGTGTCCAACGGGGTGGACACCTTAATACACTTTTGCATAAAAGTGCCCAAATATTAGAAAATTGTACAAAGTTAGGTTTATGATTTAATTAAATTAAAATAAATGCAAAAGGTGTTCTAAAATTAATTAAAAGTACAAGGGACTGAAATTAAGTGGGATACAAGTATCATGAATGAAGTAGGCTCGGAATAGAATATTACCCTAATTTGGGTTGCCCAAAATGGGTCGAGATTGTGTCTCCAATTTTGATTGGAACACACAAGGATACAAAGTTTTGATTTATAATGAATTAAATGTAGTCGTTTGCGACGAATATTGTGCGACTAAAATGAAGCACATCATGGCATAGTTTTGAGTCACACAAAGATCAAAATAAAAGTCTGGCACGTCTAGGACAAGGGTGCGAAATCTGTTGGAAGACAATGGCAAGTGTAGTGCTCTAATATCGAAGCAACAGTAAGGCACAATAATTAAATCAAATCACAATAATAAATTATAACCCTAAATAATTAATCCAAAAAATTACAAATTAAATCCATAATACTATATTTCGGTCAGGGCTCCATCTAGTGGGCATCTAGGTCTAGTCTACTAACTCATGCATTAAAGAACACTATACAATATAATATATATGTATACACATATCATGCCATTTTTTAAAATAAATACACACAATACCTATAATATATAAAATGACAAAAATACCCCTATTTTCATGATGTGGTAGTGACAAGTCTACCCCCCTTAAAAGAATTTCGTCCTCAAAATTTAAGATCCTCAATAGTTGTATTTATTTATTTATTACCATCAAAATTAAATTCATCAAATCACATAATCATGAAATAAATCCATATTGTTATTTCACGATCTTCAAAATTCTATAAATATCATATTCCTAAAAATCTTCAAATATAAAATCAAATTTCATTCTTATCACAATCTCCTCCAAAATTTTAAGTTAATAACTAAATAATCAAAAAAATTAATATTCAATCCTCTAATTGAAATCCAATTAATGCATATTTATAAAAATCTCATCCAAAAAGTTTGAATTTCAAACACTAATCCATTAATCATCTTACTCCTCTAATTTAAGTCCAATCGATGCGTATTTATAAAATTTAAATCCTCATCCCAAAAAATTGAATTCAACACTAATCCATTAGTGATCTTATTCCTCGATTCTTTTTTTACACAATACTCAAACAATCTAATACTTACGAAATCTTCAAATGCAACATTCAAAAATAATCTATATCTTGCAGTCAAATAAATATAATGATAATCTCCTTAATTTTCTCGAATTTTATGACAAATTCAATCATATCATAATATTCATAAAATCAATGATTTAACAAATCGGTAATTCTGTCATATTAAGTTCTCAACTCTTTATTTAAATTAATGTTTATCCTCAAAATTTAAAATACCTTGTCTCTCTTTGTCCAGTCATAACCTCTTCATTAATCTTTACTACGGTCAAACCCCCAACAATCAAGGTCTAAGAAAATCCTACCTACAGTCACACAACATGCAAACATGTATGGTTATGGTCTGTTTTATCATGGTATTACAGTCTCTGTCAAGGTGTACTACTAACTACATTCTAGCAAGAGAATCATTGATACCAACTATGGTACCAAGAAATCAATCAATCAATCAATCAAACAGACAAAAATGAACAGAAGAAAAGAACAGAACCTACTAATACAACCATAGTTTAATGATGCATCCAAAGTTTGATACCCTTATCCTTTGGTACCACTGTTTCTACTACAAGCACACCCACTGCTAGCTCTCTTACCTACTGCAATTGTTTATACTATTTGTTCTTATCACTCAAGTGCACGCCATGTGCAACACAACACACTAAGTATTGCTCCCTCTAATACAACTCTAGATGGACACCCAAGTCAGTTTGCAATGCCATCCCAGGCATTCTCAAGCCAATAGATCCTTACACATGCACATCATCTACTCTTATACAAATTTACATTTCTTACCCACCATAAAATTTTATACTAAAAATAAAATCCTCAAAATTTAACTTCTCGAACTATTTAAAATAAAATATATATACTTTCCTTAAAAGTCAAATATTCAAATATTAAAATAAAATTTTAATCACTTCCAAAGATCTTTATAGCTTTGACTATGTTTATTGAATTGAATTTGAATTTGAATCCTTAATTTTTTTAATAATATAAAATCTTAACTCCTTAAAATTCTTAAAAATTAAAATTTAACCAATCTTCAAATTATAAATTTAAATCCACATCTATCTAAGTATACATATAAATACTCGCAGTCTCTAAGACTCAAGGTACACACAAATACACCAATTATCTACACTCCTCAACTGTGTACTGAATATTGTACTGCTTGGATTACTTGTACTATTACTTCTAATGATTTTCTATCCACATTAATTGATACACCAATCAAATTTTATCACACAAGGTACTTACTGTTACTAGCACATTGCTCAAATAATCCTCGTTATAGAAACACTAGCACTCTTGATATAGTGACACTAGCTTCATCATTAGATTACCTCATCACACTCACTAGAACTCAAGATCATTCGTACTAGTTATAACTTATATAATACACATGCTTCACTTCACTCTCAAAGACAGGCATATGGTTCCATATCTCAATTGATGTATAAGTATCTCCCTTTTAATCTTTTACAGACTGTTACACTAATCTGTGATACACTTCACACCTTCCATGACCAATCTTGATATTTATCTACCCATGGCATCTCATTAATACCCTTTATGTATGTATATTTCTTTACTCTTGTCACACCCAAGTAATCAACCATCAAATTCAATATCATGCTCCATTAGTTTTTAATACAATTTCCTCGATACTTACTTGTTTACATGGATCATCCAACTTCATAAATTCATGACTATCCAGGACTAGCATGCTGACTCTGATACTAACTTCTGGAATCATCACTGATACTCTTACTCCTCCTTCTACCTATAGTACCAATACTAATTACATATTACAGAACTATTGCTACAAGGTACTATGCTATGGGTTAACTCTAGATTGATGCCTACTGCTCACATATCCAACCAAGAAATACTTACAAACCCACAACCCACACTCTCAGCAGTCAATACTGATACAAGACACAGACCTAATTACAATTCACCAATTATCACACTTACAAGGATCCTTAAGAAATAAAGCTCAAAAAGGAACTGGACTAAGGACTAAAGGTATCTCTACTGCTAGCAAGGAAAATGATTGGAACAAAGTTCTAGAATAACAGAAGTAAGTAAGTATTGAGATGATACTTTAAGAACCAATTTAAGATACAACCTGATAATCATACACGTCTGTCCAAAAATCATGACACTCAGAATCCTCGCCACGCCAATAAGCATAGCTGCGATAAATAATAGGTTCCGTAACTAAGGTATGCAACTCTATAATCACGTCATCTAGAATCCTCGCCATGCCAACCGGTATGGCTGCGAGAAACTCTAAATTTCATAACTAAAAATATGTACATCCAAGGTCAGGTTTCTACGTTTTTGCCACGACAGCTAATGTGGCTGCGATAAACTCTAGGTTCCATAACCAAAGTAGATGTTTTACCATTCTCACTGTCCTCATCAACATGTGTCATCAGATGATACCGTAAATTTTAGTCCGTAAAGTTTATCTCGATATAAAATTAAACTCAACAACGACACCAAGAATTAAATTTAACAACCGATAAATAAGAATTAAATTCAATAACAACAAGTGAGAACGGACGGAAACAAGGAAAAATATTTAAATTAGAAATTATAATAAGATTCTCAAGGGTCATCCTAGGAATCTCTCAAATAATTTGTGATTGAGAATTCGCTCTCATCCTAGTATCCTATGTCCTATATCCTATCGCAGGCATACAGTAGTACAACTAAGACATCGTACTACCATGACATCGCACTACCACGATATCGCACTACCACGATATCGCACTACCACGATATCGCACTACTTGCGAAGCCTGACCACCATGGGCCACCACTAAAAAATGTGTCACGACCCGCACCCGGTATAGGGGCACGAGTGCGTGGGTACGTCCAACCTACGCCGCAGCATCGGCGGTAGAACGCTGTCTAGGTCACAATACTAGCTAATCACTCTCACATGGATATCCAACTCCATAAGGAGACACATATATCACAATATAATATGGAATACTCAATCACATAAACCAAAGCACGATGAGATATTGAAGAAAACATATAAAATACAAGACAAGTCTAAACAACAAAAATAACCTAACCTGCAATCCATAATATCCAAATCTCTAAGTATGATGGAAACAAGTCCTCTAAGTCGTAGTATGGAAAAAATATCCAGTCAGGATTGGAATGAAGTACAAGCACAAACAGCAGTTCCATGTATATTGACAAAAACTATAATATAGTGTAAAGAAATACAAGATGGATATAAATGCTGGCAATAAGCAATACTGGAATAATGAAATACTGGAAATAGAAATACTGGAGCATATGTCATGTCAATGGTACAACTAGCAATGAATAAGAATACAAGTGCATGCTAGAACAATGAACTAGAATATAAGTGAATGCTAGAACAATAACTAGAACATGTAAAGATGCTAGATCAATATACTAGGGATACATGTTAAGAATATCTAGCTAAGTGTGTGAAACATCAGCATATCATGTGATCGGTATGAGACTGATCAGGCTTGTTACATATGATTAACTATGATTGATGTAAGGTCAGGCTAACCATCCGGATAGCTATGATGCGAGCAATAGTCAGGATAATCATATGTAACAGGCTATAAGGCATGTAATGGTCAGGCTGCACCGACGTGAGGTATGGGTGAGCTATGATGCATGTAGAGTTGGGTATGATCACATAAGCTACTAATATTTTCCCGTTTCCCCAGCTAGCACGATGGATCCCAATCACGACTCCTCGTAACAGGTCTCGATGATGCCAACTCGTGTAAACAACAGTGTCAGAATTATATACGCTATATAACTAGAATTATAGAGATAATCAACATAATGAAAACTGTCAAAGAATGTACTCGCTTGTGTTCCTTAGCTGGCAATACCAATGTCCTGGTTCCAAAGTATCGTCTGAATGATCCAACAGTCCTATAGACATATCATATAATACAGTATTGCATCAGATATTACACTATCACACACAATCAAAACACAATGATCTCAGAGACTACGCTAGGGGTGTCACGTCTGCAGTTGCTGTGCATAACAGATAGTCAATGGTACGGGTCTTGTCAGTACGTCGGTGTACATATGGCAGTCTGCTAACATGTTACATGGTCATAGGTCAATGTAACTACAGGGTATCCGTGGTTACACTCGGTTCATCTAGTACATAGACATATTATACATATTATTATCTAGCATATACATTAATACTCATAATATAGGTATACCAATTAATTACATATATAATAGATATACGAGTATATACACTAATAGAATATATATGCAGTATATATATTAAACATATACTAGGGATATATATACAATACATATACATAATTATATATATCCATATACCAACAATACGTGTATACTATCATAGATTAATATACGTATGCATACGAACGAGAAATACGCGTATGCGCGTACGTGTACATGTACGCAAGAGGGAACTCGAACCTGTGTACGTGGGATGAGACGTGCGTGTCGAGGTCGTCGCGGGGTGCTTGGTTCAGTCGAGCGGGTTGGCAGCGTCTCCGGTCCAGGCGTCGTGCAGGCAGGTCGTTCCGGTCGGTTTAGCGTGTTCTGGCCGGTCGAGCAGCGTCTCCGGTCGAGCACAGTGGTCGTCGACGGCTCGGCGAGTTCAGGTGGGTTGGCGAGTCCTCCAACGAGGTTCGATGCAGGCGTTCAGGTGGACAGTGGCTCGGTACAGGCGGGTTTGAAGTCGACGGGATGACAGCGGGGCATTGTCGAGATGGCGTCGGGTAGTCGGGGTAGTCGTGTGGAGGCGGTGAAGTATGCGGGGGAGAGTCGACGTCGAGATGGTAGCGGGGTTGGTCGTCGGGTTGTCGACTGATGTGAGGAGGGTCGGTTGGGTTCAGCAGTTGCTGCGAGCGGGATGGAGGCGGGTGTTGCTCGGCGTGGAGGAGAACGGTGAGGCGGTGGGGTTCGTCCGGTCGAGAGGGTACTGGCCAGCGGGTTGGTCGATGGAGTCCGGCGTCGTGGAGGCGGGTGAAGTCGGGGAACAGGGAAGATGGGAAGGGGAATATGGTCGGCTGTGGTTTAAATGTTAGGTTGAAAAAGAAAGAAAAGTAAAGTAAAAGAATACTATATATAGGTAGTGTTTGGGTTGACCTAGAATTAGGCTTGGTCAAACTCTTTGGAAAAGGGCTTGTCATGGATATTTTCAAGGGCTAGGATTCAAATAAATTCAAATAAAATTGCTAGAATTGCATTGGTTCAAGGTTTGGAGGGCCATGGTTTTAAGGAGGTTGATGTTGAATTACACACTCCCAAAAATTATGGAAAAATATACATAAAGGAGAAATGGGTTTATTCACGTGTCGTATCCAACGGGATGGACACCTTAATACACTTTTGCATAAAAGTGCCCAACAATTAAAAAATTGCACAAAGTTAGGTTTATAATTTAATTTAAATAAAATAAATGCAAATGGTGTTCTAAAATTAATTAGAAGTACAAGGGACTGAAATTAAGTGGGACACAAGTGTCATGAATGAAGTAGACTCGGAATAAAATATTATCCTAATTTGGGTAGCCCAAAATGGGTCAAGATTGTGTCTCCAATTTCGATTGGAACACACAAGGACACAAAGTTTTGATTTATAATAAATTAAATGTAGTCATTTGCGACGAATGTTGTGCGACTAAAATGAAGCACATAATGGCATAGTTATGAGTCACACAAAGATCAAAATAAAAGTCTGGCACGTCTAGGACAAGGGTGTGAAATCTGTTGAAAGACAATGACAAGTGTAGTGCTCTAATATCGAAGCAACGGTAAGGCACAACAATTAAATCAAATCACAATAATAAATTATAACCCTAAATAATTAATCCCAAAAATTATAAATTAAATCCATAATACTATATTTTGGTCAGGGCTCCATCTAGTGGGCATCTAGGTCTAGTCTACTAACTCATGCATTAAAGAACACTATACAGTATAATATATATGTATACACATATCATGCCATTATTTAAAATAAATACACACAATACCTATAATATATAAAATGACAAAAATAGCCCTATTTTCAGGATGTGGTAGTGACACCCTGGGCATGCGGCCTGACTTCATACGGGCTGACTTTTTATGTGGCCAGGATTGTTATACGGCCTGAGTTTTCATGTGGCCAAGATTATTATGCGACCTTACTTCATGCGGCTTAGAGACCCATGTGGCCTTGCTTGTTTTGACTGAATATCTTCTTGACTCTTGTGACCCAATGTATAATTGATAATTGGACTCGAATACTGTATCCATGTTGATACCCCTATTGCCTGAATTATTGTTCATGTTTAATGTGCGCCAAGGTGCGACACATCCTGTCACGTCTTAAGAAATTATATTTGGGTTGTGCATCGAGAATGCCTCCAAATTTCTGAACTCGTGATATTATAAATATATATTATTTCTCTAGCACGGGCATAATAGAGTCAAACTACCAAAGCGTGGCTAGGTTATTTGATTGTATGAATGTTGCGTACATGCTCGGGTGAATCCAGATTTGACTTCCATGGATTCGTACCTAGCGTGCCCGTACTTTGTACGATATATTAAGAGAAATTCTCATGTGACCACGCCTTGAGATTTCAAACACAACATAGGACTAATTAAGTAACTAAAAGTGGTAGTAACATTTGGAGGAAACGGTATCCCGAGATCATGCCAACCAACATTCCCACATAGATTAATTCTAAGTGCGCTGTGGGCTCGCCACCATAGATACTATATATCATCTGTATTAGTGGAGTACAGTATTTGACTTATTATTATGCCGAGCCACTGTTTCAATATAGGAACACTAGAACCACTAATACCGTATTTTTAGCGCAGTGGTCCTACGGGGGACTGGTGCATCCTGTAAGTGCTTATTTTATTATATTGGTTCGATTATCTGATGTTCAGCACTGGCGTGATCTGATGATACTTATTAAGCATTATTCTGAGATAACCTCAGACTCCACAAAAAAAGTAAGTCGTACAAATGATTGGCCGACTTAGGAAGAAATGGATTTGGTTATGGTTGTATAATTTAGCTAGTAGCCTAGGGAAGTAGTCTATCATAGTATGAAGTGTAATACCCCGTCCCGTTCAAGCGGACTGCCAATTCAAACGATAAAAGTGCAATGTCCCGACCCGCTTTGCTCAGGCTAGAATATTCGTTTGAGGCAAAGGATATCCAGACTTGTCCCTACAGGAATTCAGCTTAGGCTTTCAGAGGCTCGCTTGACGTACGCTCAACCGAGGCGAATCATCGCTAAGGTGGGTGGCGACGGTGAACTTGTCTTTGCCTAGGCAGCACACATAAAATGTGGAATAATACATGCTAGTCGCTAGGTGAATTACCCCATGCATGCTAATAAAAATCCAACGCACATAGTTAAGGGAATAATCCTAACTTGTATTGCTTATGCTAGAACATGAAAATGAAATATTGCTTATATATATGTTCAGACCCTTGTATGCTACCCTAGAACGTGTCGCTCGGGAAGTCCCCTAACGGTTTTACCTTTCGGCTTACCTTCGGGCCCGAGCCAACGTGAAAGTTTGTGTTATACAAATACATGCTTGTCTGCTTGTATATTGCCTTGTTTTCATCCAAACCCCGGAAGACTACTAAGTAGTCGTTCCGTGCCTGAATGAACCTGCAAGTATCTGGGACCATTAGGTCACCAAGGTAGCCCCGAACCAGGGGAATGCATCAAGGTAAGTTGTTCATGAATCAAGAATCCCGTCACATTGTAACTGAATGATAATCACATCAAGTTTACCTCTGAATGAGAATCAATGTTAACGAATCCAAGTATCCCAGCTCGTGGAGCAAACGCTCGGTTCAGATCACGAATCATGGATTATCATATCAAGTTATGGATTTGGAAAGACCCTGACCTGCATGTCGCGGACAACTTGAAAAAGGTGATCTTCGGATCTCGTTCCACAGACGGTCTCCGGGGCACTGGAACCGATCCGATCCGGATGGAACTTCACGATTAGTCTCACGCATCTGGACAGGATGGTCTGCAGCCACCAATGAATCTTTGTTGCTTTCCATCCTTATTCAAGACTAAAACGGTCCTTTATGGCTATGCCAGCGACAAACGTTCATATAAATAAGTCATCCTCACTGAGCGGCTATCCGCGTACGAGTCATTGCATTGCATCAAATGAACAACTGAACACCTGAACGATCATGATACAACGACTCTCGTGTTTGCATATGCTATACTTCCTGAATGTTTATACTTGCCCGTGCTTGAATTAACAATGTTTGCCTTGGACAGGGAAGGTCAAATGGTAAGTTGGTAAGTCTCGTCGTGTTTCTTCTCATGTCGTAGGGCGCACTGCCACACGAATTAGGCTATTCAAATCTTGCATGAAACTGATCCTAAGGCAACTAGAAAGACAACTTAATAGTTGGTGCACGAAACCTATATTACGTGTTTGGATTTGTCGAGCGGGCGAGTAGCCTCCCCACTAGTGCATTCAATGTACTGATAACCCACCAGATCGTTTGCAGGGTACGGAAGAACCTCGTTCGGTGCGGATGCCTCCTTCGTGCGTGCTAAGGCTAGGAGTTCCCTCTGAAGTCTTGGAGCATTGTATCCGGAACAGAAGCACATATAGAAGACATAATATTGTGAACATTGCCTGAACATCGCTTGTACAATCATTCCACAATTATAGCCACTTGGCACGCTTTTACTGTTTCAGAGATAGAGTCTTGAGCGACTTGTAATCTCGGCTATACGCCGCCTGTATCACTTATTTATATCAATAAAGAGTTATTTTACGTCAACTTGTGTTATTCAATGCTTCCGCTATATTTTTAACTCAGTGAACTTGTTACCGATCGCCTATGCGTTCGTGACTCCGCTGCACTCGGATAATCTATGCGACTCTGTGGCTTAGAACTCTTACCGCCAGCCAATGAACCACGACCTTGTACGAGCATGGCTCACGCTCGTGCGGTATCATGCCCGGATGGGTCACAAAGCGATCGTTCCGCGGGAGCGCTGGCGCGGTGATTCTCGCCTAGCGGAAACGGCCAATTTAGCCTGTGGGAGATCGGGGCGTGACATGAAAGTTCAACCATTGTCCTTGTTTTGTTGTAGGGTTGGGCCTTCACGCTAGGATATGCCATGGACCTAAGTTACGACACTGAACCTATTGTATTATTATTATATGTTTTCCTTAGGTTTTTGTTTTTTCATTTTGTGCTTCCTTTGTGGTACTTTCTATTTTGGGGTCAAACCCTACTGGTTTTGCATGGCCAGGTTTTGAGCCAGCACCTGAGAATCCAGTGTACTTTTCCCCAGTTCATGGCGCACACTAGTAATATTGTCGCAGGGGATAGCGAGTGGGTTTTCTTCTTCCCTGCTCGTTTTGCACATTTACTTCTTTTGGCGTTTAGCCACCGACACATGTTAACCGGCTCATCTGGACATTAGTTTTCCTTACATGATTGTATTAAATTATACTGTAGCTGAATCACGGTCATGTACTTATGTTACTCCTCCAGCCTCTTATTTGTACAACTGAACTCTAGAATATTTTGAGAAAGCGTTTTGGATGCCATATTGCTTATCATATATGATCTATGCTACTGTTTCTTGTTTGAATGATTGAGACATAGAAGTTCTTGATCATAGGAGACTTGATTGTAGCATGAGCCCCCTTGTCTTATACAGCCGTGATCGCCATATAATGTATAGTACCTTGTACGTGGTAGCTGGCCATGTCCGTCTTCGTATTCCGGTATTGGGGCGTAACAGTTAGACCATCTCACCATGATAGTTTATATCCCTAAACTATTTAACAAAAGGTACAATGCACAATCAAGTTCAGTTACATAATCGACAAATTACTTGTACGACTTACTAGGTGGAATCTGGGTTATTCCAAAAATATTATGCATATAATAGGAATCCTCAGGTCGAGCCATATTCTAGTAGGGGCTAGCCGAACCATGAATCGCCACATAGCACATAGTAGTATGCACCGGTCCCTCGAAAGGCCTCCGAGCTAAGATCGTATATAACACATAGTACAATATAATAATCAGATATTGTCATCTACTAATGATAATTTAAATATTATCCATGGGGGCCAGCCTTCACTCCCCATATGATTAAGGGTGGCTAGTTAAGCACGTTCTCGGGATTCCATCCCTCCTATTTCTCTACATATTTTACTTGCCTAATTAACTCTACGGTTAGCTGGAATCACATGGCGTGGTCATATGTTATTCCCCTTACATGTTGTACAATAGTATGGACACGCTAGATATGAATCCACGTTGTTACTTGTCAGTTCAATTTGGAATTACCCTAGCGTGATGCAACAATCAACACAAGTCCTAGCCACACTTGGTTATTAACCAACTATCATGTCCATGTTAGAGGAATTTTATTATATCACATGTCTTATAGCATGTAGGTATACCTCAGTGTAAAACATATAACATAATCATATAGGAACACTTAGCATGTAGGAACACATAGCACGTAGTAAGTGTATCAGCACTGATACCAATAGTCGAGTCAAGTCACCAATCATTGGTAAATCACATGAGTTTTAGCACATAACAACACATGGGTTGAGTCAGGCAAATAGGTAGTCATAGTCACTTGGTCGCATAGTCTATTTCTACTCATAGTTGGGTTAAGCATATAGTCAGGTACAAACACATGGTCACTTCGTTCTCATGCATTTACAATCATTTATAACACGCATAGAATCACAAAAATCCAATAGAACATCCAACTAAGTAAAACAATAAAACATGCACATGGGGCCGCATAAGAACCATTGACGCATGGGATCAATGTAGCATATGTCAAGGTCGCATAGGAGTTAAGCCGTATATGACAGGTGCCGCTTAAAACAAGTAAAGTCCACTCCTTAGGACAAGTGCCGAGTGACATGAATTAAATGCGTGTTAGTGAAGTAACTTAAGTGATAGATATGATAAGTCATAAAGTGACATGAAGGAAAAGCAAAAATCATAGAAAAATGTGTAAGGACGAAGCTGAGTTATGCATCAAATAGAAAAGACACATAGTGCCAATCCCGCATATGTTTGCTTGCCACATGCTCTTCTTGCCGCACAGATGTCTCTTGGACTTAGCGAATTTCTTATTCGTTCAGCAGGTAAAACGTAAGGAGTTCTGTCACTTAGGACTTTTTTAAGCACTTAGCTTCAGAACACTTTGTGTAATAATCAGTCATGCATCCAACAAGATGGACACATGCTGAAAGGTATATGCGGCACAGAGTTTATGCCGCATAGAACTCAGGCCGCATAACACTCTCTTCCGCATATTGTACTGGCTGCATGAGAACTTCGTCTTCTCCAGACAGCAAGTTCAGCTATGGCGGAAAAGCTCAAAAAAATAAATTTGTGTTTTTTCCATAAAAACTTTATTTTAACTCTGAATCAAGTGAACCAAAAGCCTAAATATTCGAAATAAAGTGCTCCATCAACCAAAAAAATTATTTTTTCTAAAATACCAAATTTTAATAGATCAAAACCAAGAAAAACTTTTGGAATCCATGGAAACCCTTAACTAAAAATGCAGATCTACTAAATTTTATCCATCAAAATCGAAAACTCCAAGTATTAAAATTGCTTAAAATCATAATGTACACATATTAAACTAATTAAATACAAGAGAAAAGTAAGAATTAAAATCTAGAGTTTCTCCATGTCATGCAAAGTGTACTTGCCTAGAAATGAAAGGAAGAATAAATGAGAGAATGAGGGAAGAGAGATAAAGAAGTTAGCTTATATAGCTAGGGTTGCAGTTTGGACCATGGGTTCTCTCATGACTAAACCAACCCAATAATTAAACCAAGAGCCAAGTGAACCAAAGAATATGTCTAGTCTTTATGACACGCAACCTAATTAACCATGCAAGCAAGAAATAATATAAGCTGAAAAACTAATATGTTCCAAATATGTATATCGGAAATGGGGAGTGACATACTAAATACAGATTATGAAGCTACAGTGCTGATAGGAATTAAAAGAATATCTCGTATCATCCTTGACAATAACTTAAACTACAAAATCTTCTTCTTCCACCAATTCAATGCACTAAAATCACATAAATAAATACCTTCCTCGAGATAGACATCTAAATCAGACTTGGAAGGTTCAACTTTATTCATTTGCTTAGCCCACATGTCTAACTCAGACCTTCCCTTTGTCTTTTCCTTTCTAGCCCTACTAGAACCTTCCCGTTTGGCCTTGTCTTGGTCTTTCTCATTACTTACAGCATTAGAAGCAACATATTATGCAAAAAGTTTATATAATGAATTAATCACATACCTAATATTTTTCTCTGCTTTTTGAGCTGGGTAAGAAAAAATCAGCTTCATCTTGAATCGAGGATCTAAAACAGCAACAATTGACATCAACAAATTACATTGACCCTAATATTTTTCAAACATAGACTTCATCCTATCAAATATGGATTTCGAATAATGAGTGTCATCAAATTCCACAGATTTTTTATTTAAAATTTGCTTGACTTTACAAATCCCGAAAAGAAAAAGATTAGAGGTTAGGTAAGACACACCAGAAAACATATTAGAAGCATCATGAAAAACCTCAAGGATTTTACACACATTTTTAGCCTTCTCCCAATCAAGGTCAGATGGCAGCCACATATAATTGTTATCTTTATCTCTAGACCTGGGAAAGACATCTTTAAAGATTAATGCAGACTCCAACATCGCATAGGTGGAGTTCCAACGTATCGGGACATCAAGAACCAAACGTCTCGCAAAAGGGATGTTCACCTGCTTAGCTATCTCTGCAAAATTGTGAAGTCTAGAACTTGACATTTTCAAGTATTTTACACTTTCTTGAATATTATGAATCACATCCTTAATCTCATGTGAACCGTCTTGAACCATAAGATTTAAATTATGAGCACAACAATGAACATGAAAAAGAATTACCCTTGAAAAATAATTTACCAAGCCTAGAAAAGTTATCTTTCAAATATCTTACAACAGAGTCTTTCGAGGAAGCATTATCAAGAGTGATTGTGGACACTTTACTTTCAATACCCCAATCCGAAAGACAACAAAATATGACATTAGCTATAGAAACTCCAGTGTGTGGTGGTGGCAAACTACAAAAGTTTAAAATACGTTTTTGCAACATCCATTCTGAATTCATAAAGTAGCCAGTAAGACACGTTATACCCTATCGTCTTGTTAGATGTCCATAAATCAGAAGTCAAACTAATTTTATCAACACCAGCAAGCATTATATTCAACTTATTTTTGTCAGATGCATGCAATTTAATACAATCATTCTAAATAGTCACACGTGATATTTTTTTTAACTAGGTGTTTAACATTCGACAAAAGAGCACAAAAAACTCATGTTTAACTATTATGAAAGGATATTCATGAATAATTATCATCTTAGCCATATATTCTCTAACATATTCCTTAGAAAATTTAAAAATGCCCAAGTTACCATTAGTAGCTCCAACCTTAATAAAATTGGTTCTATTTAAAAGTTTTTGTTTCTTGAAACTAGCATGATGAACAATGCAATTTTGCATGTGCCTCATAAATTGGGCTGTAGAACCTTTTTGTTAATAACAATTTCTTCTTACAATATTTGCACTCACCTTTTTTGATAGGAACACCTTCCATCATCACTGTTATCTTTGAGACTTCATTCAGACATGTGATTTCCTTTTTTTACAAGCATCATTAGGAGTCCCATTTTCTCCTTCTTCCCCATCACCCTATTCACAAGCATCCATATTATCAATGAGCTTTACATCATCATCGTTGATGGTGGTGGGTAAGGTAGGATTAAGATTCACTATTGCACTATCTCCATTACCTTGCATATTCGTATCTTCCATCACTGTAATGAAACTAGGGTTGTAAAACTGTTGCTCTCATTTGAATTAAGAGGGGAAAAACCAGAAATAATAAAATAAGAATAAAACCAAAAAGTAGCAAAATACAAGTTTACTCACCTATACTTAAGGAAGAATGATATATTTTATTTCAAATGCTTCCTCTATGAATTGGGAGCCTGGGACACAAATAAGAAGAACAAGCACCACCAGAAGGAAATTTGATATGGGACAAGGCCGGTATCACTGAATCATTTGTAGATACATTTAGTATATCAAAAAAAAAGAAAATTTAATGCCATATTGAAAGCCATAATTTGGATGAATATTAAGAAAATAAATTGAGAAGAACAAAAATTTACCGGAGTTGAGGAATAAAAGAAACCATGACTCTTAGTCTCCCATGCTATATTAAAAGATGCACTTCTCCCAACTACCAAACCTTAATTAACAAGGAGGTGGGAGGCAATGACTATTCTTCTCCTTCTCCTTTTCTTCTCAGCCGAGTTTTGGGCCTGGGTGGATACAGGACACTAGGAGTTAGTTGACTCCTTATTACTTAATACCCCAATGAGTGATTTGTGTGTACCTGGGGCATGTGGCACGCTATCAACCGTTCATTTCATTTTAATATTTTCATGGCTACAACCTCTCCACTCCACAAGTTGTCATCTCAATATCATCTACACTAAGAAACATATTAATACTATGGGCCACTTAACTATGACCGGGTTTGTAAGACCGGTTGTGGCTATATATATATAGATATACTATGTCAAAGTCATGACTCATATGTGCCCACATAATATTAATATTATAATAAGCCCCACCATTGTTAACTTTACCTAGTTTTATTTTACCATTACCACTTTATTTAAAAATTGATATTTTTTCTGGACTATGTAACTTAGAGCACATTAAATAAACAGTTTATTATAAACTTTGTTCAAGTTAGCATGATTTGTCACTTGTCCAACATACATATATTATTTAGCGGAAGCTCTAATACAAGAATTCGAACCTAGCTCGAGTCCATTCGCAAACAAATCGAGTCAAACAACCTATGGTCGAACTCGATTCGAACATCTTTTCGAACATAAAAAAAATCAATCGAGCTCGGTACCGACCAACCCACGAACGATTTTTGAACCGAGCTTGGACCAAGCCGAACTTGAGCCGAATGTGAACCGTTTGAATCGTTTTATAACCCTATATATAGTTGGCTTCATTACCGTGTAGACATGTATGAGCCGCACCTAAACCGCTCCCAATCTTAAATATTAAATGGTTGGTTAAGCCATCTCCAATGGGAGTTTCTATCTCCCTTTTTTATGGTGGAAATTCCTTTTTGGGCATGTTTGGTTGCACGAAAGTGTAGTGTCCCACTCCTCATTCGGGGGCACTTTTATAAAACTCTGTCGGTATTGATTGATCGGGACATATTGAATCAAGATCCTTTCCTAGTTACCATTTGTTTCTTCGGAATAGGTCCCATATTCAGCGGATCATGTCTCGAGGAAGGACTCTATATAAGTCATGTTGGACCTTTTTACTGCTTGTTTTCGTTGCTGTTTTTGCTACCGTTTCCTAATGCTTTCGCTGTTGGTTTTATGAATGCATTTTTGTGAATATTTTTGAT
Source organism: Iris macrosiphon (assembly GCA_036927795.1). Taxonomy (NCBI): domain Eukaryota; kingdom Viridiplantae; phylum Streptophyta; class Magnoliopsida; order Asparagales; family Iridaceae; genus Iris; species Iris macrosiphon. The sequence goes on along the minus strand of JAYESA010000005.1, from coordinate 94,483,519 downwards.
GGGTTTAATTGCTTGCATTCTTCGAACTTCGTATTCATATTTTTTGGGAGAAAGAGAAGAGATTGTATTGATTATCTCTTGGTGCAAATGTAGGTGACCATGTAAACACAGCTTGAGCGACACGTTGGAGATCTCTTTCTCTCTCTCTCTCTCTCTCTCTCTCTCTCTCAATAATTCACCAAGTAATGTGTGGCTTTGACCCTTCTTTCCATTTCTTCACACTCAATAAAAATAACTATCTTGTTATGTGTTTCGATCAACGATACCTTAATAAAAAGAACAGAAAATTAGGGATAAAGCATAAAAGTTTTAAGTTTATTTCAAATAAGGCTTATAGTTTGCTAAATTTATATTTTAAGCATATAATCGCCCTAAATTTGGGAGTAAGAATCATAATCTAAATTAAACAAATCTTATAAAATATTTACGACATTTTTTAGGGCTTAGGTTCTTAACTTACGCCATATTATAGGGCGTAAGTTACCAATAAGTATTAAATTATTTTTGAAGGTGTGGATTAAAATTTAAAACTGTGGATTAAGAATTATGCCCTAATCTAGGTAGTAAGTTAAGAATCTACACCCATTTATTTGGCGTAAGTTATTATTTCAATTTTTTTATATATAACTTTTTTGTTTTGTTCGTAATAGAAAAATTAAAATAAAGAAAACAAACTTCTTCTTTCAAAATTACTTACGGGAGAAAAATCAAACATTCAACCAACTTCTTTCTTATCTATTCAAACAGTAAATAAATAACCAAACAATTTATATAACAAATTAATAATTAAAAATTCAAAAAAAGTCTAACTATCCATTTACTTGTTTTCCTTACGTAGAAACATCTTTAAATTATTATAATTACCTAAATATATATTCAAATGTATATAATGATATATATATATATATATATATATATATATATATATATATATATATATATATATATATATATATATATATATATATATATATATATATATATATATATATATATATATATATATAACAAATTCAAATAAAAATATATTCAATATTTAAAATACATTTAAACTAATTTTTCAATTATGACATCTTTAAGAGATGGAAGATGTCTTGACTGGAGTCAATCCCTAATGGGAGTAATGCAAACAAGTCTTTGCCATGGTCCAGTATATTTTAATATTTATCCTAATTTAACTTTGTCAATGATAGATACTCATTTATATGAGTCTGTTACTTTTAATCTAAAGACATATCCACAGTTTTACAAACATACATATTTATAACAAACTTTAATTTAAATATATTAAAATCAAATTTAAACTATTTTAATATAATTTATATTGTATTAATCCTTTCTAATATCAATGAATTTTATAAATCTAATTTTTCAATATATATATATATATATATATATATATATATATATATATATATTAACTTACTAATCTTACTAATTAATATATTAATTAGGGGGAGAAGGACTTACATGATACAATAGGGCGTAAACTCAACTTACGCCCAAATATTAGGCGATATTATGCTCCACTTAATATTTTCCTGAACTATATGCCTTATTTAAAATAAAGTTTAACTTTTATGCTTTATCCGTAATTTTCTGTCAAAAGAGTCTACCTGAAAGAGAGTAGACTTGAATATTTGTTGCTTATCGTATATAAATATGGAATGATCGTACTGTTGGGTGCTTGTCCACTATAAATGCATATCATGTTTCTGTTGTAGCTATAATTGGTTCATCTATAATTGTGCATCGCGTAGTACATTTTTACAATGTAATAACTTGAGGTAGTTAGACTATGCGATCAGAAATTATTGTGTAGTTACATTCAATCTCTATTTTCTTGCATATATATACTTTGTTTATTAACTTAGTTTCTTAGATATAACATGGTCATGGATAGCGTGTGCACAAGGGTGTGGTTCCTCGAACAGACACCAGGACATTAGGACCGATTCAGCCTATGAGGAACAAAGATAGTTGTGCTAGCGAACTGGCAAGGATGATTTGGAAACCTTCAGCGGGGCTCGCTACTGCCCTGAAGGGATTGTCTAACCAGGCTATAGTCCAGTATGGCTTGTGGTGCTAATGTCATTCATATATTTTAAATTTTTGTGATAATGATGTCTAGTCCACAGGAAATAATACGGTAAGATCTTATGCAAGATGAATAAGTCGGCTACGGGTAAGAGTCACTATCCGGTGATGCATATTAGTATGTGTTTTATTTTCTATCGTATGCTTGTAAATTGAACTAAGACAAGATAGAAATACCACTTTATAATATTGCATGCTTTATATGAATATCGTGTTGATTTGGTGAGTCGGGTTAACCCAGCCTCATCGCTATATTTCAAATGTGCTGACCCAAGGTTTTGCGAGCCAAGACGACGTCGCGAGGAGCTAAGGACCCTCTCGTCCATCAACCGAAGTTCATGTATATTAATTTTGAAGCTTCTTATTGTAGTTGTAGGCTCTCACTGAAGGTGTTTATATCATTTGTTTTAGTAAGGGATATGATGTATAAAACGACTATCTTATTTTGTGTTCAAGTTGTAAGTTTGTGCGGCACCCTTTACTCGTACTCAGGACATATATAATAGATGTACATTATAAATGAAAAAATATTTACCTTCTGTGCCATGTGTTATTCAATATCTCTGCTTAACTCTGTTGTTGTGCTCTATACATAATTTTGATACCCTTACTTCACACGTCTATGCGTTTTGCAAGCACAACTTAGGATCATACGACATCATGTCCAGTGACGACTATTGATTCTACGGAATCGAGTGATGACAGAAAGTGTAGAAAAGTATAAAAGTAGAAAAATGAAGTTTGCGTCGCGTACACATAAGCTTTGACTTTTAAAATATTGTTTGGTTAGTTGAATCAGAAGATATAAAAGTGGAGAATAAATGATGGAATTGGAAGATATGAAAGTAGAGAAAAATAAGTTTAGTTATTTGGATGGTTGTTGAAAGTGGGAGAAAAATGTGTTAAGTTTTTTGGATGGTTGTTGAAAGTGGATGTTTATTGGAGATGCGGTAATCCTGGGTTGACTTACCCACAACTAGCATTTTTTGTATGGATTAAAAATTTAAGCTTACATGTCACGTCCTAGTACCAGAATATGGAGAATAGGGGTATGATACGACCAGCTACGCACAACGACGTACCCCAGGTACCCCGCAATGCCATCAATGTTGTATATAGACAAGGGGGTGCATACTATAATCAAGTCGTCTAGGGTGCACAGAACATCTATGCCTCAGTCATTCAAAGAAGAAGCAGTAATCATAGAACATGTAAGATAAAGTTGTAAGGAGTCCCAGATGCTCCATTAAAATGATTTATAAGTTAGCTGTATAAAATGATAGGCTAGTAGAGTAACAATAGTACATGACTAAAATCAGTTGCAGTCTGAATAAGTACAATCATATAAGAAAAACTAATGTCCAGACATGCCGGCTAACAGGTGCCGGTGGCTAAATGTCTAAAAGAAACGAACGTACAATATGAGTGGTGAAGAAGAAACCCAATCAGTCCCTCAACGACCATCCATCTGCTATGCACCATAAGTTAAGGAAAGATACGCTTGATCCTCAGACTCTGGCTCTAGACCTGGCCATGCAAAATTAGTGGGGTTAGACTCCAAATAGCAAGTACCACAAAAAAGCACGAGTGAAGAATCAAAAACCCAAATCAAAGCATAAATAATGCATAAGCCAAGAATCATAGGCGTATACCTCATCATCGAGGCCATACGACATTCCTACCCCAATAAGGACAAGAAATGTCGTATCACTCCGAGATATAGTACATCCCCTGATTAAGGTTAAGCTAAATGTTCTGCATCATAGTTTTGGTTCATAGACCTTCGTAGTACACTAGCCCAACCCTACAACCAAACAAAAACAAGGGTTGAACAACCACACCACGACAGTCCATGTCCCTAGACTACTAACAGAATGATACAGTACACAATCAAATCTGATTAATTAATCAGCCAAATAATCCTACGACTTTCTATGTGAAGTCTGGGTTATCCCAACAGTATAATGCATATAATAGGGATCCTTAAACCGTGCTACATCCGAGCAGGACTAGCCAAACCAATAATAACACATTGCACGTAGAATAGGCACTGGTTCCTCGTAAGGCCACCGTGCTAACTGTCACGCCCCAGTCCCAAAATACCGAGGGACCAGATACGTGGCAATGGCCAGCAGCACACACTGATGGGCAAACCCAATTTAATGGATCCATCAGAGCGTACTTAAGCTGTAAAATAAGTCTACGACAATATGGCACAACTAATCTCATCTACACAAGATAAAATATGATCCACAGATATAAGAAATATAAATCATCAACCAGTCTCAACAAAGTGCTTCGGGGAATAACTCGATAAAAATCTGATACAATGGTTCATCAGACCAAAATATAAATGACTAAATAAAGTAAATACTGAGCATGAAACATAGATGCTCAGAAAAAGTCTTCAGCTAACACCTCATCCTCGGGTATCGGTACAACTCCTGTATCAGCTCCTGCTGCTGTCCCGTATACCTCGGGATAGGTCTCGTCTGCAAATCCTGGGGACATAATCTGGATCCAGGTCCTCAGGGGACATAGCAAGGTACAAGATAATACAAGCCAAAATAAATGCAGTACAGCAAATAATGAAATAATAGGGTAAGTATGTAACCATCTATGTAAAATACAAGTGAGAGCATCACTAGTACTCAGGCTGAGCCACTACAGCTCTGTGTCGGGGAGCCGATAGCAGTAATAATGAGTAATGGGCCAAGCTCGGGTTTAGAGTCTTGCGCCTCACAATAATAGGGGTTATATATATATGATCAGCCTGTAGCCTGTGTGTCTCTCCCCTCCCAATGTAACCACACCTCTCATGTCCACAACATCTCATGTACATGTCACGCAAGATCATAGCTAATGCAGCAAGTCATATAGTATCAATGAATATAATGTCTATGTCATAACCTGTATCCTATAAAGAATCACCATGAATATCTCAGGAAGATTCTGTCTCATAAATAGTGTCAAGTGTCCTGGGTTATAGTGTACTTGATAAGACAAGTACAAGAATATAAAGGGTCACGAATGTCCATCTCTAGGTGACGTTACACAACTTTGCGTACAGTGTTGGCACCCGACTAATAATCGGATGCTAAATAAGTCACACGGTCCTAGGTCAAGCATGCACAACAATATAAATGAATCAAGAAAAATATGTAACAAGACTGCAAGTTTTGGCAAGGTACACTTGCTTGGGGTTTGAATACCAACAGCTGTCCTTGTATCAGTGGATCCTGTAGGTACTCCTCCAAAAGCTAAAATAAACATCACCAACAGTCTCAAAAAATATCAAATAGCTAGAAACGCCTGTCCTTAAGTCCAATTTGGACACATGAGCAAAAATGATATTTTTGGGTCAAAGCAGGGTCCACATGTGGGCCACGTTGCACCAAAAAATGTGTCAGGGTCAAAGGTCTCCAAATTCGTCAAACTTAGTGTCAACAAGTCAGGAACGATGATATGAACCCAATAGAACTTCCAGAATTGGATTCCGATGAGCCGATCACAAAATTACCCGTCAAGTGGAGCTTGTGGGACCCACGATACGCGATTTTGTCAACGTTCTCAGAATCGAACCAAACTTGGGTCACAGGACCAGCGTATTGCTACGAGTTTGATGGCATAAGTTTCGTTTCGATCCGACATATGTACACGAAGTTACGATGTGTTCCAGAACAGGCGGTTACGGGGCGTTGTCGGCGGATATGCGTTGATTCCGGTGTGCACGCACATCCAAATCAACTTCTGCGAAATCTTGCATGTCCATATCAATGGCACACACGTTTCGGTGAAGACCGTGCGCAACCAAGTCGTCCTGTTTGGCGGGGCGCACTCAGTTCCAGGGTGAAACAGGGCGTTGGTTTTCCTATTTTTGGATCGCGGTTTGCGATCACCACAGGACGCAATGCACCGAGCGAGTTGTACGGGCATCGAGAGGGTTACACAGTCTACGCGACACAACTGCCGGAATAAAAAACGAAATAACAAGGAGAGAGAATGGGTTACCTGAACAGGGCTCCGTGAACCGAGAATTTCTCGTGTCCGGGATGCTGTTTCGTGTCCTGGTCACCGTGTCCGGGTCTGAGAGCTGCTGTGTCCGTGTCCGCTGCTAGGGCTACGCTGGTCAACTGGGAGTGGCCGTTCTGGTCAGCGGCCGGGCTAGGGTGTTCTGGTTGGTGGTCGACGCCGGTGGAGTCGGCGGAGAGGTGGTGTTCGGGTCGGGGTGAGGTGCAGCGGCGGAGGGGAGTGGTGGTCGATGGTCGAGGGGTGCTCGGGTTAGGGCGGTGATCGGGTGGAAGTCGGGAGAGGTCGACGAGGTGAGGGGGTCGAGCGGGACTAGGCGGAGGAGAGTTGTGGAGGCAGTGACAGGCGAGGGTTCGGCGGAGGAAGTCTGTGGAGTCGGTGATCGACGGAGATGGGGGAGATCTGGTCGAAGAAGACAACGGGGAAGTTAGGGTTCGGCTAGGGGAGTTCGTCGACGGCTAAGCTGCGGTGGCAGAGAGAAGTCTGGAGGTTTTGCGGCGGCGGCGGGGCACGAACGCCGAGGTATTTATAGGGCATGAACAGTAAATCCGGTGGGATTCAGAATCTAGGGTTCGGTTAGGGTTTCAGGTCCGGGTCAGTTTCGATTCGGATCCGGCCCGACCCGACCCGTTAAGTCTGGGTTGGTCTGGTTTGGTTTGAGTCGGTTTGGTTTGGTTTAATTTTCATTAAACCGGGTTCAGTCAGGGTTTAATTAGGTTTAATTCTACATTGGTTTTTAGGGCTTTAAAAATACTTTCGGAGTCCAATAAATTAACAAAAAATTATCCTATGTCCGGTTTTCTATTTTACACCATAAAATATTATTTCCATAATATTTTAATATAAATTAACATTATTTAAAAAATCCTTTAATCATAAAATACCTTAGTTTTAAATTCCCAAAAATTATAGAAAAATTGGGAAAAAATTATTTTAAATTTTTTTAGAAAAATTAGGGTGTTTACACTAACGGATCAATAATAACGCATAACACATAATAGCCAGATATTACACTCCACTACTGTGGATCATATACAATATCTGGTGGTGTTCAGCCTAGCACGTCAGAACTAATGTCTAAGAGATGGCCGTCATGCACGATCTCGGGTTTTCGTTCCCTTCCAATGGTCTACATATTTTAGTTGCCTAATTAACCCTATTGTTAATCGGAGACTCATGTCGTGGTTACATGATTCTTTCTCCTCTGTCATGCCCCGCTCCCAAAATATGATGAGCCAAGTACGTAACATCATCCCCAGGCTACGTGACATACGAATACTTTGGTATCCATATCCGCGATTGCCGCCCATAAGGTTCTAGTATAAGTTTATCATAGGTTACATACTTTCATAATACAATAAATAGCAATTGGGTAGAGGATAATCTAAACTATAATTAGGGAAATAACTATTCTACCCAATTATAACTACTAAACCCACTATACAATAATTTTATACCTTTAATGGATGATAGGAATATTCCTTGTTCTAACTTGATAACCTTTATTTGTAGCACATCTTTTTCTTGTTCTCCATATGATCTTTAATATTTGATAGCAGATTCCTTTGGAATATTGCTACAAAACTAGTAAACAATACTAGATCGTCAAACGACATATAAGTCCTCGGTCAAGGATGAAATAAATAAATAAAATAAAATAAGAATCTAAGAACTATTAGATTTTCAAAATTTAAAGGTTAAGAGATGGAATATTCAATTCCTAAGACTAATTATAGCGTAAACTCGAGATACGACTCCTTTCCAATGGCCCCCCTTGTGCTCTAATGCTCTAGGACTCCATGGGGATGAGAATGAATGAAAATTGAGTGGTTTAAAGTAAAAATTGGTTTAAAATTGGAATGACTTGGGAAAGAAGAAGCTTAGGGAGAAAGAAACTACTAATTGGTATGGAAATGAATTGGTTCTCCCTTAATTAGGGCCGACCATAATGTGATTGGTTGAGGGTTAGTAAAATGTCAAGTTTGCCCCTCTCTACTCTCTCATTAATTTCTAGAATTGTCATGAATGGAATTTTTTTGGTTAAGGAAGAATCTAATCAGTTATGGAAGGGTATCTAACTATTCTAAAAAGAAATATTCTATCCATGACAACTAGTACTTAATATTTTTAATTGACTACTTAATTAACTATAACTAAATAAATAACAACTACTAGCAAAATTATAAGAATATCCCTAGTCCTATTTTTAGGAGGTTACAATCCTACTCCCCCTTAAAAATAATTTCGTTCTCAAAATTAAAGACAACCAAGCACAAAACAGAATAAGCACAACAAGAAAGAAAGATACCTCACGGCTCGAAAAGATAGAATTTTGCTCATGTATCTCGTTTGTTCTCCCCTAAGAAGATATCATATATTTATCCTGTTTCTCAAAATCTTTATACAAATTCTAGAACTTCTAAATAATTATTGTTTTCATTACAAAAATAAGTCTTGCTAACTTGTTTGTAAATTAAACAAAGAAAAAAGTACAAATAATTCCTAAACAGAAACTCTAAGTACAAGAATGATTCTGGAAAAGTTTGACGATGGAGATCGAGTACTACAGCTAACTTTTTTACTTTGTTGACGCTCAACCGACGAAGGGGGTTGCAAAGTCTCTGGCTCACTAACACAAAAAAGACAACAACTGGGATCTTGGATCTGCTCTCCATTTGTGTGTGCATGGAAGTATGTTCCTGCTATTTATAGGCATCTGCACTGAGATGCTCATGATTGTGCATGTGCTGAAACACTATTTTTAACCCATGCACGCATGATTTTTGGTTCCCGCATTGACTTCTCAACAGAAAGCAGTTACAACATGTTCGCACATGTCATTATTCGACTGGCATGTGGCATTTATTGGAATTTTGTTGTTACTGAGAATCTGGGCTTTTTACACTAGCCGCGAGCATGACTTGGTCAACTTGAAATGTGGCATGCGCAAGCTGTTGAGGATCACGGTCGGTTATAAAGCAAGATTATGTCGTAATGAATAGTTGCGGCATGATGACTCAAGAGAACGTTATCGCATGACATCCTTGCCGTATGATGGTATTAATGATGCATGAGGTTACTGACGCATGAGAATTCAACCGCACGGGTATGCTGTCATATGGGAGCCTTTGCTGATAAATTGTCGCATGAGGTCACTGCCGCATGAAGCTTTGCTTTTTGTACACGTGGTACTGCACCTCTGTATACTGATAGGGGTAACTATGGCGCTGACGTAGATGCTGGCGTGTGTCGCCTGTGGCGAATCCTGGATGCTCATGGCAATTAATGCCGTTAGTATTCGTAGGTGCTGACGTAGGCACTTGACAGAGATGACAACTTGTGGTAAACTTGTATGCGCTTGGGCTCTCTGCCGCATGCTTTTCAGACAACTATGAATAAGGACTGGGTTTGTTTCCGCATGAGCTTACTGCTATATGGATGCGGCCTGTAGTACGAACGCATAGATTTAGACTTTCTTCCATTCTTCTACAAGACCTTCTTCAAAGTTTTCAAATTTGAATAAGTTTGATATCCTTTGAATAAGAAGCATGGATAATTCATCGCATGGTTTATCTATCGCATGGCCGACTTGATGCCGCATGGCCTGTCTGCTGCATGATTTTGATAGGCTATGAAATCTTTTCGTAGATAAAATGCTTCGATTGTGGAGAAGATCTCTAGGGATCTTGTACCGCAATATGACATGAACTTTAAAGCGACAGTCTCATAATGGCTGAGGCACGCAGAAACCGAAGCAACGGCTGTGTGATTTGTCGTTACCCGATGTCACATGTGCCTGCCTATAAATAGGGGCTCAGTAGGAGAGAGAACACGTCAGATTTCAATTCAAAATCTTCCAATTCAAAAGCTAAGAAGGATAAGAAGTACAGATCATGCAATATGATTTCTTCGGATCCTTATTCAGACAGAGATCAGGACCAACTTCAGGAAGATGTATCTCTCGATGTCAGATTTCAAAATCTGAGCATTGCCCCACCAAGCTCTACTCACAAGCTTTGCTTGACGCACCGACAATGGTCCATGATTGGCAGCGTTCCATTATATAGGGCACAACAAATCTTTAGTGTTTATGAAGGTGTTCCTACACAAATTCCTCCTCCTCCTTCTGCAACCATTAGAGCATCGACCTCGACTCAGGTTCTTGAGAAGGATTGCCCCCAATTTTATCAATACAACCAACGATCTTTATGCTTGATGCAAAAATGGGGTATAATTTTCAGAAAGCTGAAGGTTTAAACTTTGGCAAGGGACGACGTATTCCTCTACATCTCCGAGGACAGTCCAATAAATTCCGTAGTGGATTGGGCTATGACGAGACCAACCCACAGACTCACTCTAAGAAAGGGCATGATAAAAAGAAACTCATGTCCTGTAACATGATACTTCTTTCTCTGATGTCCGAAGAAGAATCCATGACTAGTACCAGGTCCGGTAAAGATTATCATAAAACTTATGAATCTGTCCCAAAAGATATTCTTGACACTCTTCCTACTTCGCCAACTCCTGCAACTCTGGTCACAATCGAACCTGGTCCTTTGAAGCGTACTACGGCAGAGAAAAAAAGAAAAAGAAAGTACGCTTCAACAAATCTCTAAAGAAGAATATACCCCAAGGACTTGAAAAGCCCTACAATTTTGACATATTGGCACAACTGACCAATACCCCAGCCGACTCTCCATATTCGAGTTGCTTCGTTTGTCAAAGGAGACTCATGAAGCTTTGAGCGAAGCTCTGATATATGCAGACTCATGCTTAGCTCAACTCGAGACCCCTGATGAAGAGCCATTAAAATGTCCTCAATGCCATAGCGTGATCGAGAAGATTTCTAACATCACCTTCATGCAAGATGACATGCTACTCAAAGATAATCAGCATGACAGGCCTCTGTATAATATCGGTTATATCGGATCTATTAAGGTGAACTGGATTTATATCAACCCTGGTTCTTCACTCAACATCATCCCTAAAACTCTACTAAGAGGATTGAAGATACCGATGCACAAACTGTCTGCTACCAGTACTACCATTCTAGGCTTCAATGCTGGAAGAAGTAAACCACTAGAAAAGATACGCCTAAAAATTCAGATAGGCGATCTACGTACAGAAGTCACATGCTATGTGATTGACTCTGACGTATTCTATAACGTTTTGCTGGGACGGCCATGGATACACGAGCATAAATTTGTACCCTCCACCCTACATCAATTCTTCAAGTATGTGAACAGTAGAGGAGAGGTCAAAATAGAGATAGCTGACCTCAACCCTTTCAAAGGTATCAAAGCCTATTTCGCTGACTCTATACTCTATACACCAGAGTATATACAAGAGGAAGCTAACCAAGCTAGTGATGAAGCTAAAAATACTCTAAAAGAATATCCTCTGATAATCAGAGTCAAAGGACGTACTACTCGTCTAACTCCTTCAAAGCCTCTCGGCATCGACCTGCACAAGTCATCTCCATTGGTCATCAAACTTTGATGCAATGAACAACCAACACTAGAGAATGAGCCACTTGTTATCTACCTTCGTCGTAATAAGCCATCAACATCAGTGAATCAACCCCTAGTCATCAATCTTGCCATGCCTCCTGTCAGGGCTGAAGATTCTGTCGACTATGTGGAAGATGAAGAAATTTTATATTTCATGAATAAAGAAGACTCTACTTTGTACTACATTGATGTTGAATCCTATGCTAAAAAATTCTTAGAGGCTCTTCACCTCTACGAACCTCTATCCATACCCGTGGCATCTCCATTCCAATATGGTTCATCATATGAACCATATAAGGAGGCATACTTCATAGTCCCAGCGAGACATGACAGGCAACATAATATAATTTTTGGCAAAGTTAGAAACAAAAGAGTCACGCAGACTAATGGTTCTGACGAGGATATGAGGAAGATACAACCATATCATTATAGCCAACCAGCCAAGAATATCATATAAAAGATGGACTACAACTTAAAATCTGCCTTAGGACTAAATTATGGAAAATTCAGACAGACTCCTATACGTTACATCTCTCCTAAAGGCAACCCGAAAATATACTACCAAGGGACTGGTCGTAGTTAAGGATATATTATACCACCAACAAGTTGAAAATACTCCAAAAGAGACACATTATCATTCCTCTGACTCATTATTGTAGGATTCTGACGAAAGCATGGGTAATGTATTCAAACAGGATTTCTCTGTAAATATGGTGTCAACTGCCCCAGATGAGGAATACGTTGAACTATTAGAACCATTCAAAAATGATCCATGGATACAACAAATGGATACTCAATGTGAGCTTCAATTTGAACAACATGAACCAGCTACAGAGGATAAAATAGTCCAAATTAATGTAGGAGAATAATCTTCTCTAAGACCAATATTTATTAGCAAGAGTCTTCCTGAAGAAGATCAACACGCTTTACTCCAGCTAATAAATGAGTATATCGATGTCTTCGCCTGGATTTATGACGATATGCTATAGTGCCCCACTTTATGTTGGCACTATATACAAGTGATATCGCTTTATTGGCTCGAGCGAAAGCCTTCTCGAAGAGTTCTCCGATCGAAACACAAGACGATTGATCTGGGTGAGTGGGCATAACTTCATTCTCTGATTTTTGCATGCCTTAATAATGAATATGAGTTTTTGTATGCTTGTTTGCTAAGTAGTAAATGTTCACATAAGAATGATAGAATGAGAACCTGCATGCTTAACTAGAGAACTTATATGCTTGCCTAAAAGAAATAGATCACTTGCCATGCTAAGTCCAGATAGAAATGTTGCATGATAAGTTACACGGACACCGCTATCGAATGAACCCTTGCTATGCTAATAAAAAGAATAAAAATAAATGCTTGAACATGTTCTTGTATCATATGATAAAATATGAGTAGAATTACATGCTTGTTTAAAAGATTAGAGAAGAAATATCGTCATGCTTGTTAGATAGAGATCGATTGCATGTTTCTTTGTTATTATTGCAAAAAGCTAGATTGAATGTATGCTTGTATTGTTACAAAGAGTTAATGACTTATCTTGATAAGAAAGAGACTAGTAGCCCGCCCTGATATTTCGTTCCTATGGGATCTAGGGGGATGCGGCTATTAGATAAGAGATAGTGATATGGTTGTTCATGTATTGTGCATCATAATAGTTTTTATCTTATAGATGTTGCTTATCATGCATTGGTCTCGGATAACTTGTGCACAAGGTAATAGTCTCTCGAACGATTCTCGGGGCACTGGGAATCGGTCGGTCTGGAGGAGATTATGAGAGCACCCTGATGTTCCAGTCCTACGGGATCTAGGGGGTGTTGTTGTCTATTAGTGTAGAGTAGAACCATGATGTCACAACTGCTAGTATTCGTGTGTGTTGGTGAAGAACTGAACCTTGAGTCATAGCTGCCAACATATGTGAGTGTTAGTGCAGAGCTGAACCTTGACTCACCGCTACTAATTATGGGGAAACCCATGGACCATAATGTAGTTAGGGCGCTTGCTAGGTTAGCCTTCTTATATACCTAACTGTTTGATGCTGGGATGAACAAGAAATAGAACCCATATGTTTATACAAATTATTGCTAACTTGTATGTCTGTTGCAGGGATAACCGTTCAACCGAGGATAAGGATCACTCTATAAGTGATAACAAGTTATTATATATGCTTCTTATCGAATTACTTATAAGACTGGTCTGTTCTACATGTATTTATTTCTGCTGTCTTGAATTAAAATGAACAGTCCACTAGAGATAGCTTGTGTTCCTAAACGTTAATGAATTAGGTTCACGATATATGTTGTGCACTGCATGATAGAACATTGCCCCTATGATATGCTTGAATGTATTGAATATGCATCTATTTTTAAAGATATATTTTCTACAGAAGTAAACCGACTCTGATCCTGTGCTGCATGAAATGAACCTAGGTAAAAGTAGCAAGATCACTAGTAATGAATTATTTTGCCACATGATTATTTAGTGTTGGTTTCAGGGAGTATTATTTCTGTTCTTTGATTATACTCATCATTACTTTCCCTAAAGTGCTGACCCCCACCAGTTTGCTTGTTCGTAGGTACTGGATTATTTGAAGAAGCGATAGCATATCCTCATCCTCATGACCCAAAAATCTGGAGTCGATGCCTTGAGCCGTATTAAGATAGTTTGAGCTACTTTTATATAAAGGGATGTAATGTATGGAACAATGTCATTGTAATCGAGAGAAAGAGAGCTTGAGCGAATTGTAATCTCGGCCAACCGCCGCTTGTAACACATCTTGAATATCAATAAAGAGCTTATTTTTGTATGTCATTATGTTCTTTACTTTTTTACAATATTGTGCCGCTGCTTCCATCTTGAATAGCTTACTTGTTCTCGTTCAAAGCTTTGGCCTTGTGAAAACGCAACTCAGACTTGTACGGCATCACGTCCATGCGAGGATGACCGGTTCTGCATGACGCTAAGTGAAGACAATCGACCCCTTGCGAGAATTGGGGCGTGACATATGCTTGGCCTAGATCCTCAAATAGCCACACACACAGGCTCAATATTCTTTCGAATGCGAAATCGGTAAAACAACAACAACGACGATTCCGTCTGGATATGATGGATGAAATTAAATCAGAAGTCAAGAAACTCATAGCATGTGGCTTCATTCGAGAAGAGCAACATCCAGATTGTGTAGCCAATGTTGTTCCAGTCATAAAGAAAAATGTAAAAGTCTGGGGCTGCGTAGATTATCGAGATCTAAACTCGGCCTGTCCAAAAGATGAATTTTCTCTTCCTATCATAGATGTCATGATCAATAATACATGTGGATTTGAACGTGTCACACCCCAGTACCAGAATACGGAGACGGACATGGCTAGCTCTCCCGTACAAGTTATAGATCATCGTACGACGATCACGGCTGTAACTAGACAAGAGGGTGCATACTACAAGCAAGTCACTTAGGGTCACACAACACATCTATTGTCTTAATCAGTCAAGCAAGAACAGTAAATATAGAACATATATGACAAGAAAGTAAGGCGTCCCAAATGCCCTGTCACGATATTTTGTACTCCCGACTCAACAAGATATTCTGCTTTTGTTATCGAAACTACTGATGCTGTTGCACTGCCATCTGATGCTGCTGCGTAGCCATCATTCCCCGAAGGATCTCCAGTAACGTCGGGGTCTCAAGCACCACTATTACTATTGGTACTACTGGGGGTATGGGAATCTCAGGGGCTGGTTGCCCAATATGTCCACCTTCTAGTTCCACTATGCCAGCTTGTCCAATTACTGGCTTTACTCAAATTTGACTCTGAACAGGTGTTATCTCCCATTTTTGCCCTGGGGATCCCTGTCCTGCCATGCTTGCTACTCCAGCAATAGAAGAAGCCCTAAAGAAAAGGACAAGAAATATCAAGAATAGGACAGAAATGATCAAGGAAACAATTGATTCAATAGTCAAGCAAGGCTTCGAGAAGAGCGAATTCAGGATTTTAAAGACACATGTTTGATTGAGACTCCTATGATCATAACACCCCACAAGTCTGAAACCACAGACCTATATGGACCACCACTAAAATCTTGTCACGCTTCAGTGCCGAAATATGGGGACAGACATGATCAGCTCTCCCGTACAAGGTATAAAACGTCGTACGATGGTCATGGCTGTAACTAGACAAGGGGGTGCATACAACAAGCAAGTCACTTAGGATTACACAGCACGTCTATTGTCTCAATCAGTCAAGCAAGAACAGTAATGTCACTACCATATTTCCTAGAAAAGGATATTTTAGTCATTTGGTAATTATTTAAATATTATGCATGTTAAATATTTATTTATTTATTATATTATTTATTTATTGTTAGCATGTTAGATTTATTTTTTTGGACTTGTGTTAGTGGACCTAACTAGTGTAGATTAGATCCATGGACCAACATTTAATTCTAGTTAGAATTGAGCCCAATAATTAGAAGCCCAACCATTCGGAGGATGATTAATTATGTTAAACCCATTAGACTAGAACCTTTTCTCCTTAATTAAATTCTTTATGAGAAGCCCCAAGAGTTATTTTAGACTTTACATAGTAGCTTGAGGGAGGGGGCAAGTGAGGCCTATATAAAGGGGATGAAAACTTTCTCTCTCTTTATTTTTTATTTCAAATCTAGATCTAGAATTTTTTTCAACCAAATTACATCAAATCTCTACCAAATTTCTTCCTAATTTCTTTCTAAATCACTATTGGAGGCTATTAGAGCATGGATCTACAAGGAGGAAGCATGGATCTACAAAAAGGAGCAAGGATCTACAAGTTGAAGGCCAATTTCACCAATTTTGGAGGTTGCATTGGAAATTCATCTCCCAATAGGTACAATTCAATTTTCCCCCTTTAATTAGGTTCTAAATATAAGATTTAACCATAAAAAATCAACCCACATGCATAGGCTACCCATAGGAATTGGAATTAGGTTCATATGAGGCCTATGGAGAAAGTTATGGTACTTTTTATGTCAATTTTGGGCGAATTTTGAGATTGACACTTGTTGTGTTTGTTAATTGGTCATATAGACCAAATTGACAAGTTTTTGTTTGTATATGGTTAGTTTCGTATCCACAATTAGATACGTGTAGGTCGTATCCCAACAAATTGGTGATATTTGTTATTTTGGGTATTTTTTCTCCGACACGGAACTTTGTACATGTCACATTTCGACACGAACACGTAGGTGTATATTTTACTCTTCGTATTGTTCATAAATAGTAATTTAGACTTGTTCGTATCCTTCGAGGTATATTTGGTAGTGTGGTGGACTCGTATCGCAAGCATAACATAGAATGAGTGTGATACGGGTGCGGTGCACTCCACGTGTTTGTTTCATTGCCCCTTAATTCTATGTAACTTGTGTATATTTATATTAGTATGAGTTATTATGTATAATATATATGTATATGTGGTTATATAAGTGTATATGGATATCTCTTGTATAAGTATATGGGTATGTTTATATGTATATATGTGTGTGAGTGGAGAGTTATATATGCATATGTATATAGATATATATATCTAGATGTGTGGAGTTGTGTATATGTGTATATATATGTATGTGTATGGTTGTATATATATGTATAGGCATGAGGGTATAGCTATATATATATATATATATATATATATATATATATATATATATATATATATATATACACACTCTTATAGATACATAGCCATATATAGATATGCCTATATAAATATCAATATATATATATATATATATATATATATATATATATATATATATATATATATATATATATATGATCCATGGAAACTTAAGGATAAATATTTGGAAACTTCTATATTTCCTACCAAAGATAAATATCGAGCTATTTTTGAGGCCATCCTCATATCCACTAAATCTGTGAAAATTTAGCACTTCTACCAGAGAGCCAATGATCTCAAGAGTGAAGTATCATACAACAAATTGATCATCCGCAATATTATGACTCACCAATCTTGGGGGGAATTACATCCTAACCAACCTAAAGTTCTGGTGAACAAAGATAAAATCTTATCTATATCATATAATTATTGGGATTATATTGATGCCTTCTATAAGATTTTCTATTTCAATAATATTAAGCAAAAACATTCTTTGTTTATCAGAATATGCCCGGATGTCTTGAGACAGGAGATTCCTGCTTGGTTCAATAACTGGTGGGTACAAATGGGTGCTACACTTGAAATCCTTCCCTCATCTATTCAGAAGGTTTTCTCAGATTGGATTCAATCTTCCCCTTACTGTCAAAAACCTGACACTCTTTTTGAAGGAGAAAGTACCATGTACTTCTTTATCCAATATGAAATTTCATACATTTTAAAATGGATAATTAAAAGCGAATATGATTCAAATAATTTTCTAGTCTTGGTTAGGAAATTCCTAATTAAGTGGTGGAATAAGATTGACGAGAACGATAAATTAACATCAATCAAGAAATCTGTTAAGGATAATGAGATCCTTCTTGACTCTCAAATTAAGAGAGAAATTATTGAAGAAAGTCCACTTAAGAAATTAAAGGACTCCCTCAGAAGAATAAATCCTCAAATGACTGAGGACAACCTTAAGAAGAAATGTCTTCAATATATGCGTACTCAATTCGAGTCCATATTTGATCTTGATGATTGTTCTATGATTTAATATAAATTAACTGATTCAAAAAGATTTCTATCAGTTAAAGATAAAGTCAAATTAGGATAAACATTGAAGTAGACTGGTCCATGGCAAAGGCTAGTTTGCATAACTCCCATAAGGGATTGACTCCAGTCAAGACATCTTCTATCTCTGAGAGATGTCATAATAGATGCATTTAAACCTTGTAAAGTAAGAGGTTTAAAAGCAACCTGAATTAGTCCAATATGAACATAATTATATTTCTCACGATAGTGACCTATGTCATCTTCACTAAGTAATTTTAGTGACTGTTCAGTATCACTGATTTGAACTGTTCTTTCCATTATTTTAATCGCAATGGAAGATCTAAAGTCAAAGGTATCGATCTGGTATATCTTTTTTGGTTGAACTTTAGGAATAGTCCATTTGTTCAATGCCTCTAATTCAGAGGAAAACTCAACATTTTGACCATTCTTAATAGTTTTGCTCTTATTAAGAGCTTTCTTACTGGAACCAATTAAGGAATTCATCAGAATTTTGAGAGTTCTACTTCACTCAAAAACTATGACCATAGTACATCAGTAACTTAATATAATTAAGATATCAAAGATACTAAAAGTAATTAACATAGAAACCATTGTTTAAACTGACTGACTAAATAAGTAGGAATAAAATATTTTCTCTGGTTGATAGTAAAATTCTAGCACATGGCTGTCAACGATTTACGACAAATACGGCCATCTCGGCACAACATGACTATGCGACTTGAGTCCTAAGACCCAGGCCAATACAACTAGACAAAGACACATCTCCCAGAAAGAAAACGAAAGACTACCCTAAGTCCATTTAGACAACAATTAAATCATTAATTGCTACTAGTAAAAAGGAATCATGAGAATATAGAAAGTTACATGAAAATTACTAAATCACAATCTTGAGGAAGTAGAATTACCTTAGCCGTTCATTGGCTCTGATACCAAATATATATATATATATATATATATATATATATATATATATATATATATATATATATATATATATATATATAAGAGTGTGTGTATATATATAGGCATATCTATATATGGCTATGTATCTATAAGAGTGTGTATATATATATATATATATATGTATTATGTAAGTGTGTTGATATATCTATGTATACGTATATATGTATGAGTGTTTATATATATCTATAGGTGTATATGTGTGTTTGTATATATATATATATATATATATATATATATATATATATATATATATATATATATATATATATATAGAGAGAGAGAGAGAGAGAGAGAGAGAGTTGTATCTATATAAGTTTGGTTGTATATATATATATATATATATATATATATATATATATATATATATATATATATATATATATATATATATATATATATATATTTATGAGAGTGTATATATATATATATGGATTGACATATATTGGTGTATATATATATATGTATAGGTGTGTGGCGTGTTGTGTGTGATGAGGAGGGTCAGGAAACAACAGGTTTTCTCAGTAGCAAGATCCATAGCAGCAATTTGGTGCATGCTACACAGCATTTGTAGCAGAGTATTGCGAGCAGCGAGCAGCGTGCAGTCGCAGCAATAGCCAATGCACAGCGCTGTAGCGTGCAGTCGCAACAGCAGCCATTATAGCGAGCGCTGCAACATGCAGCAGCAGCGAGCCCTGCACGAGCGCTGCAGCGAGCAGCAGCTATAGTTAGCTCCAGCAGTAGCATCAAATGCATCAATGTACAGCAGCAGGGCCAGTTCAGCAGCACAGGAAGTACAGTGGGTTTAGTTAACTAGTTGAGTCAGTTAGTTCAGTGAGGTTTTGGTTAGTTTAGTGTGTTAGTGTTAAGATATTAGTTTATTAGTACTAATATGATACATAAATATTTGAGGGATACTAAGGTATGGGTTAAGGTGCTTAGCTAGGAGATGGTTAGTGTGTTCAGTTAGTTTAGTGTTAAGGTTATTTAGCTACTAGTAGTTAGTATAGCTAGATAGTTAGTTATATATACTTGTTATCTAAATAGTTAGATTGATGTTGCTACTAGTTAGAATATTAACTATATGTATCTATGTATTTGGGTATTGGTAGTAAGTTATTATGTAGGTATTGTATTGATATGTATTAAATGTTAGTAGTTGTAGTATTTAATAGTTAGAATAAGTTAGCATATGCTTTAGTTATGTTAGTATATGTTTGGCATATAGTTAGTATTTGGGGGTTTATATGTGTATTAGCTATAATCATGGGTTTTAAATTACCTCGGGATACCAAGGTAATATCAAGGTAAGGGGGCGATACCAAGATATTGGATTTGGGTATCAAGATAGGTAGTATGATACGCATTGGTGCAAGGCCAAGGTATCCTAATTTCATCGATTGGTTATAGATACTATGTATATTGACTTGAATATATATCTAAATTACCATTTTAATATATTGAAACTTGTGTATCCTATGATATGGTATTTTAGGTGTTTCTTAGTATCCTGGATTAGTTAGTGTAGCTTAGTTTCATAGTGTATGGATCTAGTATCCTAGAGATAGACTCATACAACCAAAAGATAGCTAGTTTGACCAAGTTTGACTTATTTGACTTAGAGTTGATCTAGTTTGACTATTTTGACTTAGAAATGGCTTTGTAACCTAGATGTTGACTAGTTTAACTTAATTTTATTCCAAAATCTTGTATTAATGCAATATTCCATATATAGGTCTATGATACCAGTTCAGACACCGTTTGACATTCATTGCTTTGGACTACAGACGAGTACATTCTCTGATAGTTTCTTATTTATGATATCCTCTATGTCTCTTGTATCTAGTGTAGATATCCTTAATTTTTGACACGATGGTTACACGGATTGGTATATCCGGATCTCATCATGAGATGTTATTCCTTGGTATGTAGGGTGTATCTTGTGCAAACCTTGTTTATTGTTCTTCGTGTGCATGTACATACATTGGTTCATAAGAAGAGTAGTGCCCTTCTTGTGGAAACCTGTGTCATGACGTACCATGGTTGGATCCACTATACCAGTCGGGGGTTGGGGAGTATGTAGTGTAGATATGTGATCATACCCTTCTTGTGCATATCTTGTTTCTTGTGAGTGTTGGTCATACACTGCACGTATAAC
The DNA here is from genome assembly GCA_036927795.1 of Iris macrosiphon. NCBI lineage: Eukaryota > Viridiplantae > Streptophyta > Magnoliopsida > Asparagales > Iridaceae > Iris > Iris macrosiphon. Next base: position 94,462,054 of record JAYESA010000005.1, on the reverse strand, counting down.
AAGCCAGGCCCTTATTCTTGTGCAAGTTCCCAAGCCGATCACATGTTAAAGTTGGTACTCACTCACTTAGTCATTAGTATTCTTGTTCATTGCCATATTGTTCATTCTTGTATTTATTTCCTGTATTTCTTTTATTATATATCTCTTGTATCTATTGTTACATCTTGTATATTTATATCTATTTACTGTTACATAGTTTATATCACTGATTAGAACTGTTGTTAGAGATGTACTTCGCTCCATTACTGACTGGAAAATATTTTTCAGAGGATCCCGGAGATTGGTGTCCGACATACTATGGACTTTGACCTATAGATGGTGCAGACTTGGACCCCCACTAGTTCTGGAGTGATTGTCGGGAGGTTTATCCGGATCACTAGTTTTTCATAGTTAGTTTCTTTAGCATTTTGGTACCGGATTTATTTTCGGCATATAGTATGAGATTAGATATTGTTTCTATTGTTATTATATATTTTGAATGTATAGTTAGACTTCCTTCATATCTTCTCGTGCTTTAGAATTGTGATTGAGTTTTGTGTTAAGATATTGTTGGCAAATTTTATATTATTGTGAGATATTTAGATAGTATAGTTAACCAAGACAGCGTTCTACCACCGATGTTGTGGCGTAGGCTGGACGTTGTTTCCGACTTGTATCCCTTCACCGGGTGTGGGTCGTGACACGTTTTTAGTGGTGGCCCATGCAGGTCAGGCTTCACAAGTTTTGCGATATCGTGGTAGTGCAACGACTTAGTTGTACTCCTACGAGCCTATGATAAGATATATGATATAGGATATAAGATATTAGGATGAGAGGATACTCAATCACAAATTTCTTTAGAGATTCCTGGGACGACTGTCACGCCCCAGTCCCAAAATGCCGAGGGACTGAGCACGTGAGCAATGGCCAGCAGCACGCACCGATGGACAACCCAATTTAATGGATCCATCAGGGCATGCTTAAGCTGTAGTCTAGCAGTACTAAGTACAAGTCTCAGGTATTTCTAATCTCATCCACAGAAATAACACAGATTAATTGCCAAAAATCATGCAAAGGAAATAAATATGCAATATCAAATAAGGTTATCTCGGGAAACAATCCGAGAAATTATTCTGTTACATTTAAGGAGAAAAGACAGGAAATGAAATGCTGGAAATGGAAATACTGTGTAGTTGAAGCCGGTGCTCAGGAGAAATCTTCGACCACTACTTCGTCCTCTGTTCCTTGTTCTGCTCCAAGGAGCGCTCCGGTACCGTACACCTCTGGGTAATTCTCTTCAGCTGTACCTGGGGACATAATCCGGATCCAGGTCCTCAGGGGACAGCAAGGTACAGAAAATACAAGCCATATAAATACAGTGCAGCAGATAATTAAACAAGAGGGTAAGCTATGTAACCAGCTAAGTGATATGCAATATGAGAGCAGCACTAGAATTCAGGCTGAAGCCACTACAAGCTCTGTGTCGGGGAGCCGGTAGCGGCAATAACTATGAATTATACTCTGAAATATACTATGTTATATATATATAATATCAGCCTGTAGTCTGTGTGTCTCTCCCCACCCAATGTAATCCCACGTCTCATGTCCACGATGCCTCATATCCATGTCACGCACGATTATAACTAATGCAGCAAGTCTGATAGCTATGAATCAAATGTCTAAGATTGTAAAGTCTATGTCATAAAACATGCATCCTATACAGAATCACCTTGAATGTCTCGGGAAGACTCTGTCTCATGGAATAGTGTCAAGTGTCCTGGGTTCTGGTGTACTTGATAGGACAAGTACGAGAATTATCGGGTCTCGATATCCATGTCTATGTGACGTTACACAACCCCGCGTACGGAGTTGGCATCCGACTATGATCGGACACTAAGCACGTCACTCGCTTCCTAGGTTAAGCAGTTAAAACATGTTTATATTTAATTCCACAAGAAATCCATTAAAATACTATGTCAAGAATTACTGAGATTTGGCAAGCTTTACTTGTCCATTTTTGCATAATTAAATCCAGAAAATAATTAGCAAGCTGCAGGGTTTGGCAAGGTACACTTGCCTGTGGTTCCGGCTATGTTTACAGTTCTGACTTCGGCTGGATTCGCAGGCGGTATTTCGGTTACTGAAACAAACATCACCATCAGATCCAGAAAATATCAATCAGCTAGAAATGCCTGTCCTTGGGTCCAATTTGGAGACAAAGACAAAAACGACAGTTTCGGGCCAAAACGGGGTCCACCGGTGGGCCCGCTTTGCACCGAAAAATGCGTCCGGGTCAACGGTCTCCAAATTCACCAAACTCAGTGTTAACAGGTCAGAAACGCTGATACGAACCCAACGGAACTTCCAGAATTGGATTCCGATGAGCCAAACACAAAATCGCCCGTCAAGCGGGGCCTATGGGGCCCACGACATGCGATTTCGTCAACGTTCTCAGAATTGAACCAAACTTGACCCACAGGACCAGCGTATAGCTACGAGTCCGATGGCGCAAGTTTCTTCTCGATTCGACGTGTGTACACAAAGTTAGGGCGCGTTCCAGAAAGTACGGATACGGGGCGATGTCCGCGGATACGCGTTGATTCCGGTGTGCACGCACAACCCGAATCAGCTTCCGCGAAATCCCACATGTCCGTATCGACGATGCGCACGTATCTGTGAAGATCGCGCGCGACCAAGTCATCCCGTTTGGCGGGGCGTACTCAGTTTCGGGGTGAAACAGGGTCCGGTTTTTCCTGTTTTTGGATCGCGGTGTGCGATCACCACAGGACGCGATGTCCCAAACGGTTTGTCCGGGCACCGAGAGGGTCATACAGGCTTCGCAACGCAATTTGCGGAATAAAAAACGGAGCTACGAGCAAAATGTTACACGTACCTGAAGGGACCCGAGAAACCGGGGTCAAACCGTGTCCGACACGTGTCCGACTCGTGTCGGACACAGGGAAGATTTAGGGTTAGGGTTTAGGGCTTCAGGCCGACGGGCACGCGGCGGAGGGCCGGGGGCAGCTCGGCGAGGGGCGGCGCGGTGGCGGCGGGGAGCCGGCGGTCAAGGCCGGCCGGGGCTCGGCGGAGCTCTGGCCCGCTGCTGCTGCTCTCGAGGGCCACTGGGAAGGAGGAGGGCGGCGGTGGCTCTGCTGGCCGGAGGAGGGGCGAGGGCGGCGAGGGGGTGAGGCGTAGGCGGCGAGGCGGGAAGCGGTGGCTGCGACGTACGGAGCGGGCGGCGTCGGCTGAGGGAGATCCGGCCGGAGGGGGGGGTTTATAGGTGGAGAGAGGGAGAGGGTGGCGCCGGGCAAGGCGGAGGGAAGAGGGGGTCGTGGGCGAGCGGAGCGGAGGCTGGGCGACGTGCGGCCGAGCGGAGCGGGCGGAGCGCCGGCGGGTGCGGCGGAAGACGCGGGGGAGGGCTGGGGTTCGTGGGGGAGGTGCGGGTTCGGGCACGGGCGGGTCGGGTTCGGTCGGGCGGACCCGACCCGACCCGATAGGGGCGAGCGGGTTGGGCCGAAATGGGTTTGGGCCGCGGGCTAATGGGCCGGGCTGTTTAAATAAGAATAATGATAATAATATTTTAAAAAAATCAGTAAATTTAATAAATAAATAGATAATTAACTAAAATACTTTTTAGGTGTTTAAAAAATAGGTCCGAGGCCCAATAAATTCCAGAAAAATTGCCCTAAGTCCAGTTTTTCATTTTACACCCAAAAATATTATTTTCATAATATTTTAATACTGTTTATTATCATTTAAAATCATTGAATAATTCAAACCCTGTTTATAAATTACAGAAAATTCCCAAAAAATTTCAGAAAATTGTGAAAAATCCAGTTTTTTAAAATTTTGAAAAATCAGGGGGTTTACAATTTACCCCCCTTAAGTGGATTACGTCCTCGCAATCAAAGAATAACCGGTCAACAGAGATGACGCGGTCGCAAGCATCGTTTGAAAATACATCACAAGAGGCTTCAGGGAAATACCGTTTCCCTAAAAATTGAAAGTTTACACTTTCCAGGAAAAATCTAGTTAAAACTATAACTTATATGAAAAACCAGGTTGTTATTAACAAGTTGTAATTTACTAGGTTGGGGCTGAGGTCACGAACCAACGGGCACGAGCTAAAACAAGACTAGAAACGGATAACTACAAATCACTTACTCGCATCAGCGTCCTGCACAGTCAGCGCATAAGCTTGTCCTCGTCCTTGAGGTAGATTCCTCTGCTGCTGCTGGGCTTGCTGGAAGAGTGCTGCCTGAGGAGCCAGAGGTGGCCTAGGTGCTGGTGAAGCTGGTTGGTTTGCCCTTGGTGCTCCATCTCGATGCTGGGGACAGTCCTTGGCTATGTGTTGATTGGTGCCACAAATCAGGCACAATCCCAACTTGCGTCTGCAGTCCTTCTCGACATGGCCTATCTTGCCGCAGTAGTGACAGGTAGGAAGGGTCTGCGAAGCTGTCCTCGGTGGCTGGTGCGTGTGAGATCTCTTTGCAGATTCTCCCGGTGACGTCCTGTCTGGTGCTGAGGTGATTGGCCGCTTGTGGCGAGACTCCCTCCTGGTGACGCGTTCCAGGCGTCGGGCTGCAGCGAGAACGTCCGAGTAGGAGGTAGGTGCGACGGATCCGATGAGTCTCTATAGCTCAAAGTTCAGTCCGTCGAAGAACTTCTCGGCCTTCTCTTCCTCTGTCGGGATCAGGGTTGGGGCGAAGCGGCTCAGACGAATGAATTCTGCGTTATACTCTTCCACCGTCATAGAGTCCTGGGTGAGGCGATTGAATTTGTCCCGCAGTTCTGATCGAGCGATAGCCGGAATGTACATCTCTTGGAAGAGTCTGGAGAACTCCTCCCAAGTGACTCGGTCTGGTCCGAGTCGCGTCTCCTCAGACAACCACCAGTGGTGCGCGTTGCCTGTCAATTGCATTCGGACGGCAGTCATCCAGCGTTCCCGTGGAAGCTCAGCTGCTTCAAGTTGATGTCGAATATTGGTGAGCCATTCATGAACTTCTGTGGGCTCTTTCTTGCCGGAGAAAGTGCGGGGCTTCAGTTGGCGGAAGTCAGTGATTGAGCCCGTCGATGGCCGTCGAGCTGGTAAGTTGGCCTGCTCCAGTACAGTTACGATGCTGTCCCTCCAGAAGTTAGCTTCGCGACGCTGAGCCTCGTGTTGGACTTGTTGCTGCGCCTGCATCATCGCGTAGATCATTTGGAATATCTGCTGCCCATCAATTGGCTGTCCTTGTGGGAGTACGGGCGTTGGTGGAACGAACTGCGGCGGAGGTGGAATGTCATCGCGTCAGAATCGGGAGGTAGGTTGACCTGCCTGCTGGCTCTGTTGAGTTGGGGAAACTCCTCCGACTGGTGTCACTTCGTCGTCATAGGTGACACCTGTAGCTTGTGGTATTCCGGCGGGAGTCTCGGTGCATTCTTGTGGGTCCATTTCCCTGTATCAAAAATAACCAATAAGAGGCGCACAGGAATCAAGGCAAGATGCAAGTCAAAATTAGTTCGAATACGATACAAATATCAAAAATGATTCAAGCAAGTGGATGAGATCCTAAAAACCTATCATATTCTTTATTACAGGCCTGTTCGGTCCCTAAGTTGAAACCGAACAATTTAGTCGTAGACCTGCATGGGCCACCACAAAAACTATGTCACGCCCCAGTCCCAAAATGCCGAGGGACTGAGCACGTGAGCAATGGCCAGCAGCACGCACCGATGGACAACCCAATTTAATGGATCCATCAGGGCATGCTTAAGCTGTAGTCTAGCAGTACTAAGTACAAGTCTCAGGTATTTTTAATCTCATCCACAGAAATAACACAGATTAATTGCCAGAAATCATGCAATGGAAATAAATATGCAATATCAAATAAGGTTATCTCGGGAAACAATCCGAGAAATTATTCTGTTACATTTAAGGAGAAAAGACAGGAAATGAAATGCTGGAAATGGAAATACTGTGTAGTTGAAGCCGGTGCTCAGGAGAAATCTTCGGCCACTACTTCGTCCTCTGTTCCTTGTTCTGCTCCAAGGAGCGCTCCGGTACCGTACACCTCTAGGTAATTCTCTTCAGCTGTACCTGGGGACATAATCCGGATCCAGGTCCTCAGGGGACAGCAAGGTACAGAAAATACAAGCCATATAAATACAGTGCAGCAGATAATTAAACAAGAGGGTAAGCTATGTAACCAGCTAAGTGATATGCAATATGAGAGCAGCACTAGAATTCAGGCTGAAGCCACTACAAGCTCTGTGTCGGGGAGCCGGTAGCGGCAATAACTATGAATTATACTCTGAAATATACTATGTTATATATATAATATCAGCCTGTAGTCTGTGTGTCTCTCCCCACCCAATATAATCCCACGTCTCATGTCCACGATGCCTCATGTCCATGTCACGCACGATTATAACTAATGCAGCAAGTCTGATAGCTATGAATCAAATGTCTAAGATTGTAAAGTCTATGTCATAAAACATGCATCCTATACAGAATCACCTTGAATGTCTCGGGAAGACTCTGTCTCATAGAATAGTGTCAAGTGTCCTGGGTTCTGGTGTACTTGATAGGACAAGTACGAGAATTATCGGGTCTCGATATCCATGTCTATGTGACGTTACACAACCCCGCGTACGGAGTTGGCATCCGACTATGATCGGACACTAAGCACGTCACTCGCTTCCTAGGTTAAGCAGTTAAAACATGTTTATATTTAATTCCACAAGAAATCCATTAAAATACTATGTCAAGAATTACTGAGATTTGGCAAGCTTTACTTGTCCATTTTTGCATAATTAAATCCAGAAAATAATTAGCAAGCTGCAGGGTTTGGCAAGGTACACTTGCCTATGGTTCCGGCTATGTTTGCAGTTCTGACTTCGGCTGGATTCGCAGGCGGTATTTCGGTTACTGAAACAAACATCACCATCAGATCCAGAAAATATTAATCAGCTAGAAACGCCTATCCTTGGGTCTAATTTGGAGACAAAGACAAAAACGGCAGTTTCGGGCCAAAACGGGGTCCACCGGTGGGCCCGCTTTGTACCGAAAAACGCGTCCGGGTCAACGGTCTCCAAATTCACCAAACTCAGTGTCAACAGGTCAGAAACGCTGATACGAACCCAACGGAACTTCTAGAATTGGATTCCGATGAGCCGAACACAAAATCGCCCGTCGAGCGGGGCCTGTGGGGCCCACGACATGCGATTTCGTCAACGTTCTCAGAATCGAACCAAACTTGACCCACAGGACCAGCGTATCGCTACGAGTCCGATGGCGCAAGTTTCGTCTCGATCCAACGTGTGTACACAAAGTTAGGGCGCATTCCAGAAAGTACGGATACGGAACGATGTCCGCGGATACGCGTTGATTCCGGTGTGCACGCACACCCGAATCAGCTTTCGCGAAATCCCACACGTCCGTATCGACGATGCGCACGTATCTGTGAAGACCGTGCGCGACCAAGTTATCCCGTTTGGCGGGGCGTACTCAGTTTCGGAGTGAAACAGGGTCCGGTTTTTCCTGTTTTTGGATCGCGGTGTGCGATCACCACAGGATGCGATGTCCCGAACGGTTTATCCGGGCACCGAGAGGGTCATACAGGCTTCGCAACGCAATTTGCGAAATCAAAAACGGAGCTACGAGCAAAATGTTACACGTACCTGAAGGGACCCGAGAAACCGGGGTCAAACCGTGTCCGACACGTGTCCGACTCGTGTCGGACACAGGGAAGATTTAGGGTTAGGGTTTAGGGCTTCAGGCCGACGGGCACGCGGCGGAGGGCCGGGGGCATCTCGGCGAGGGGCGGCGCGGTGGCGGCGGGGAGCCGACGGTCAAGGCCGGCCGGGGCTCGGCGGAGCTCTGGCCCGCTGCTGCTGCTCTCGAGGGCCACTGGGAACTAGGAGGGCGGCGGTGGCTCTGCTGGCCGGAGGAGGGGCGAGGGCGGCGAGGGGGTGAGGCGTAGGCGGTGAGGCGGGAAGCGGTGGCTGCGACGTGCGGAGCGGGCGGCGTCGGCTGAGGGAGATCCGGCCGGAGGGGGGTTTTTATAGGTGGAGAGAGGGAGAGGGTGGCGCCGGGCAAGGCGGAGGGAAGAGGGGGTCGTGGGCGAGCGGAGCGGAGGCTGGGCGACGTGCGGCCGAGCAGAGCGGGCGGAGCGCCGGCGGGTGCGACGGAAGACGGGGGGGAGGGCTGGGGTTCGTGGGGGAGATGCGGGTTCGGGCACGGGCGGGTCGGGTTCGGTCGGGCGGACCCGACCCGACCCGATAGGGGCGAGCGGGTTGGGCCAAAATGGGTTTGGGCCGCGGGCTAATGGGCCGGGCTGTTTAAATAAGAATAATGATAATAATATTTAAAAAAAATCAGTAAATTTAATAAACAAGTAGATAATTAACTAAAATACTTTTTAGGTGTTTAAAAAATAGGTCCGAGGCCCAATAAATTCCAGAAAAATTGCCCTAAGTCCAGTTTTTCATTTTACACCCAAAAATATTATTTTTATAATATTTTAATACTGTTTATTATCATTTAAAAATCATTGAATAATTTAAACCCTGTTTTTAAATTACAGAAAATTCCCAGAAAATTCCAGAAAATTGTGAAAAATCCAATTTTTTAAAATTTTGAAAAATCAGGGGGTTTACAACGACCCTTGGAAATCTTATTATAATTCCTATTTCAAATCTTTTCCCTTATTTTTGACCGCTCTCACTTGTTGTTATTGAATTTGATTCTTGGTGAATCGGTTGTTGAATTTAATTCTTGGTATTCGTTGTTGAGTTTGATTTTATATCAAGATGAATTTTATGGACTAAATTATGGTATCATCTGATGACATATGTTGATGAGGACAGTAAGAAAGATGAAACGTCTGCTTTGGTTATGGAGCATAGAGTTTATCACAGCCATATTAGCTGGCATGGCAAAAACGTAGGAACCTGACTTCAGATGTACATATCTTAGTTATAAAATTTAGAGTTTTTCGCAGCCATACCTGTTGGCGTAGTTAGGATTCTAGACGACATGATTATAAAGTTGCATACCCTAGTTATGGAATCTATCGTTTATCGCAACTATGCTTACTGGCGTGGCGAGGATTCTAAGTGCCATAATTTCGGACATACGTATATGATTATCAGGTTATATCTTAAATTGGTTCTTAAAGTATCATCTTAATACTTATCCACTTCTGTTATTAATAGGACTTTGTTCCATCATTCTTTAGCTTAGCAGTAGAGATACCTTCAGTTCTTTAGTCCAGTTTCTTATAGAGCTTCATTCCATTAGAGTTTCTTGTTAGTATGATAGTTGGTGACTTGCAATTAGGTGTGTGTCTTGAGTATCAGTATTGACTGTTGAGAGTGTGGCTTGTGAGTCTGTAAGTGGTTCTTGGTTAGACATGTGAGCAATAGGCATCAATCTAGAGATTATCCATATCATAGTATCTTATAGCAATAATTTTATAATATATGTCATTATGGATAGTATGAGTAGAAGGGGGGAGTAAAGAGTACCAGTGGTGGTTCCATAAGTTAGTATCAGTATCAGCATGCATGCTCTAGATAGGCATGAATTCAGGTAGTTGGGTGAGCCATGTAACAATTAAGTATCGCAGGATTGTGTTGATAACAATGGAGCATGACACTCTATTGGGTGATTGATGCTTGAGTATGCCATAGTAGAGTGGTACCAATAGGTATAGAGAGAGTGTGTGGGAATAAGAATGCATTGTGCTAAAGTAGTAAGACTTGTGTTACAGGTAAAAGTAGAGCATTGATGTAAGTAGATAGGAGTGTACCAGTATATGACTAGTGATGAGTATATCACCTGATATTGAGGCTAGTGATGTATTGGAAGCAATAGGTAGGAGAAGTATTTAGAAATTGTATGCAGAATGCACAGTGGGTGATGAGTGTCAATGTGAAAGTTCATGAGTATCAGAAAGTGGAAGCCTGAGTATTATAAATTTTAATAGTATGTCATGGGTTGAGAAATATCAAGATTGGTCATGGAAGATATGTAGTGTATCACTGATTAGTATATCAGTCTGTAAAAGGTTTAAGGAGAGATACATAGACATTAATAGAGATATGGAACCATGTGCCTACCTTTGAGAGTGAAGTAAAACATGTGTATTATAGAAGTTAAATAATTAGTGCATTGGATGCAAGTGATCATGAGTTCTAGTAAATATGATGAGGTGATCTAATGATGAAGGTAGTATCCTAAAATATTAAGGGCATATATTATGTAGTTAGGAAGCTAGTGTTACTGTATCAAGAGTGCTAGTATTTCTATATCAGGGATTAGTTGAGTAATGTGCTAGTAATAATAAGTACCTTGTGTGATGATAATGGATTGGGGGTATTAATTGAATATGGATAAAAAATCATTTGGAAGTAATGGTACAAGTGATCCAAGTAGTAGAGGAGAGACAATATATATATAGAAGTAGGTTTAATAGGTATAGTACCTCGCTAATTTTGAGTATAGAGGTTGCATGTATCAGGGAATAGTACGAGAGGTATAAGGATACCAGTGAGATATCATTGTGTTGTAATGACTAGAAGGTAATTGGATATTTATCATGATACTATGGTATAAATAAGAACCTTAGGATGATTAACAAATGTTAGAGGATGAGTTGCACCAAGTATCAGATGGAAAGAGATATCCTAGTAATAACCGGAGTACCTTAAGTATTATGAAAGTTTAGGCACAAGCATTTTAGTATAATAATATAAAGGAGAGACATGAGTAACTTGGTATAAGGATGTCATCTAAAAATGCATATGAGAGATGGTGCCTTGTGTAGACAGTAACAAGATTTGAGTAAGGCATCATATTGGGAGTATGTAAGTTGGACAAGGGTGTGCTAATAAGACACATGATTGAAAAAGTATACAAGTGTTCCTTGCAAGAGAATGGTTGAAATTTTTTGGTGATTATAAGAACTGAAACGGATAAAGGAAGTAGTATTTTAGCGGTATTTTGTATAGTATCCTAGGTAGCGAGTGCTAGTGAGTGAAGCATGTCCCTAACCTAGAACTATAGTATATCACTAGTATTTGGTAACCCTCGGTATTGAGAATATCCTGACTAGGTTGATGATTAGTGAATGCTTAGTGTGTGATGGAATAGGCCACAGGTGGCATAGCAGATAACCCTGCACCAGTAGAAGAAGATACCCCAGCAGGGCAGAGACTGAATTTCATAATAGTGAGAGACTATATCCAAGTATGATTTCTCTTTCAGTAGAATGGTAGGATTGTATGTTATATGATAAGGCTATTTTAGACTGTAATTGATGGGGGTTTGACCATAGTAAAATTTGTATGAATAGGTTGTGACTGGCCTAAGAGAGAGGGGTAAGAGTTTTAATTTCGAGGACGAAATTCTTCTAAGGGAGGTAGACTTGTCACTACCACATTTTCTAGGAAAGAATATTTTAGTCATTTGGTAATTAATTAAATATTGTGCATGTTAAATATTTAATTATTGTATTATTTATTTATTGTTAGCATATTAGATTTTTTTTTTGACTTGTGTTAGTGGACCTAACAAGTTTAGATTAGATCCATGGACCAACATTTAATTCTAGTTAGAATTGAGCCCAATAATTAGAAGCCCAACCATTAGGAGGATGATTAATTATGTTAAACCCATTAGACTAGAACCTTCCTTCCTTAGTTAAATTCTTCATGGGAGGCCCAAAGGGGTTATTTAGACTTTATATATTAGCTTGAGGGAGGGGGCAAGTGAGGCCTATATAAAGGGGATACAAACTTTCTCTCTCTTCATTTTTATTCCAAATCTAGATCTAGAATTTCCCTCAACCAAATTACATCAAATTTATACCAAATTTCTCCCTAATTTTTTTCCTAAATTACCATTGGAGTCTATTAGAGCATGGATCTACAAGGAGAAAACATGGATATACAAAAGGAGCAAGGATCTACAAGTTGAAGGCCAATTTTACCAATTTTGGAGGTTGCATTAGGAATCCATCTCCTAATAGGTACAATTTAGTTTTTCTCCTTTAATTAGGTTCTAAATCTGAGATTTAACCATGAGAAACCAACCCACATGCATAGGCTACCCATAGGAATTGGAATTAGGTTCATAGGAGGCCTATAGAGAAAGTTATGGTGCTTTTTGTGTCAATTTTGGGAGAATTCCGAGATTGACACTTGTTATGTTTGTCAATTTGTCATATAGACCAAATTAACATGTGTTTATTTGTTTTTGGTTAGTGTCGTGTCCACAATTGGATACATGTAGGTCGTATCCCAACAAATTTGGTGATACGTGTTGTTTTGGGGGTTTTCCCTCCGACACGGGACTTTGTACATGTCATATTTTGACACGGACACGTAGGTATATATTTTACTCTTCGTATTGCTCATAAATAGTAATTTAGACTTGTTTGTGCCCTTTGAGGTACGTTTGGTAGTGTGGTGGACTCGCATCGCAAGCGTATCATAGAATGAGTGTGATACGGGTGCTGTGCACTCCACGTGTTTGTTTCATTGCCCCTTAATTCTATGTGACTTATGTATATTTTTATTAGTATGAGTTATTATGTATGATATATATGTATATGTGTTTATATAAGTGTATATGGATATCTCTTGTATAAGTATATGGGTACGTTTATATGTATATATGTGTGTGATTGGAGAGTTATATATATATATATATATATATATATATATATATATATATATATATATATATATATATATATATATATATATATATATATATATATATATATATAGATGTGTGGAGTTGTGTATATATATGTATGTATATGGTTATATATATATATATATATATGTATAGGCATGAGGGTATAGCTATATATATATATATATATATATATATATATATATATATATATATATATATATATATATATATATATATATATATATATATATGTAAGTTGGGATATATATATATATCTATAAATGTGTATCTATATGTATTATGTAAGTGTGTTGATATATCTATGTATAAGTATATATGTATGAGTGTTTATATATATCTATAGGTGTATATGTGTGTTTGTATATATATATATATATATCTATATATGTATATAGTTGTATCTGTATCTATATAAGTTTGGTTGTATATATATGATTATATATATATATATATATATATATATATATATATATATATATATATATATATATATATATATATATATATATATATATATAGGTGTGTGGCGTGTTGTGTGTGATGAGGAGGGTCAGGAAACAACAGGTTTTGTCAGTAGCTGATCAACAGTAGCAAGATCCATAGCAGCAATGTGCAGCAATTTGGTGCATGCTGCACAGCATTTGTAGCAGAGTATTGCGAGCAGCGAGCAGCATGCAGTCGCAGCAGCAGCCAATGCACAGCGCTGCAGCGTGCAGTCTCAACAGCAGCCAATATTAGTTAACTAGTTGAGTCTGTTAGTTCAGTGAGGTTTTGGTTAGTTTAGTGTGTTAGTATTAAGGTATTAGTTTATTAGTACCAATATGATACATAGATACTTGAGGGATACTAAGGTATGGGTTAAGGTGCTTAGCTAGTAGATGGTTAGTGTGTTCAGTTAGTTTAGTATTAAGGTTAGTTTAGCTACTAGTAGTTAGTATAGCTAGATAGTTAGTTATATATACTTGTTATCTAAATAGTTAGATTGATGTTGCTACTAGTTAGAATATTAACTATATGTATCTATGTATTTGGGTATTGGTAGTAAGTTATTATGTAGGTATTGTATTGATATATATTGTATGTTAGTAGTTGTAGTATTTAATAGTTAGAATAAGTTAGCATATGCTTTAGTTATGTTAGTATATGTTTGGCATATAGTTAGTATTTGGGGGTTTATATGTGTATTAGCTATAATCATGGGTTTTGAATCACCTCGGGTTACCAAGGTAATATCAAGGTAAGGGGGGTCGATACCAAGGTATTGGATTTGGGTATCGAGATAGGTAATGCGATACGCATTGGTGCAAGGCCAATGTATCCTAATTTCATCGATTGGTTATAGATACTATGTATATTGACTTGAATATATATCTAAATTACTATTTTTATATATTGAAACTTTCATATCCTATGATACAGTATTTTGGGTATTTTTTAGTATCCTGGATTAGTTAGTGTAGCTTAGTTTCATAGTGTATGGACCTAGTATCCTAGAGATATACTCATACAACCTAGAGATATCTAGTTTGACCAAGTTTGACTTGTTTGACTTAGAGTTGACCTAGTTTGACTATTTTGACTTAGAAATGGCTTTGTGACCTAGATGTTGACTAGTTTAACTTAATTTTATTCCAAAATCTTGTATTAATGCAATATTCCATATATAGGTCGGTGATACCAGTTCAGACATCGTTTGACATTCATTGCACTGGATCACAAGTGAGTACATTCTCTGATAGTTTTTCATTTATGATATCCTCTATGTCTCTTGTATCTAGTATAGATATTCTTGATTTCTTGACACGATGGTTACATGGATTGGTATATCCGAATCTCGTCATGAGATGTTATTCCTTGGTATGTATGGTGTATCTTGTGCAAGCCTTGTTCATTGTTCTTCTTATGCATGTATAGACATTGGTTCATGAGAAGAGTAGCACCCTTCTTGTGAAAACCTGTATCATGATGTACCATGGTTGGATTCACTATACCAGTTAGGGGTTGGGGAGTATATAGTGTAGATATGTGATAATACCCTTCTTGTGCATGTCTTATTTCTTGTGAGTGTTGGTCATACACCGTACGTATGACTAGCCAGGCCCTTATTCTTATGCAAGTTTCTTGTGCAAGTTCCCAAGCCGATCATATGTTAAATCTGGTACTCACTCACTTAGTCATTAGTATTCTTGTTCATTGTCATATTGTTTATTCTTGTATTTATTTCCAGTATTTTTTATTGTATATCTCTTGTATTTATTGTTGCATCTTGTATATTCACATCTATTTACTGTTACATAGTTTATATCATTGATTAGAACTGCTGTTAGAGATGTACTTCGCTACATTCCTGACTGGAAAATATTTTTCAGAGGATCCCGGAGATTGGTGTCCGACATACTATGGACTTCGACCTATAGATGGTGCAGACATGGACCCACTAGTTCTGGAGTGATTGTCGAAAGTTTTATCCGGATCACTAGTTTTTCATAGTTAGTTTCTTTAGCATTTTGGTACCGAATTTATTTTCGGCATATAGTATGAGATTGGATATTGTTTCTATTGTTGTTATTATATATTTTGAATGTATAGTTAGACTTTCTTCAGATCTTCTCGTGCTTTAGAATTGTGATTGAGTTTTGTGTTGAGATATTGTTGGCAAATTTTATATTATTGTGAGATGTTTAGATAGTATAGTTAACCAAGACAGCGTTCTACCGCCGATGCTGCGGCGTAGGCTGGGCATTGTTCCCGACTTGCATCTCTTCACCGGGTGCGGGTCGTGACAAGTAAACATAGAACATATATGACAAGGAAGTAAGGCGTCCCAAATGCCCTGCCACGATATTCTAGAAACTTACTGTATAAAATAAGAAAGCTGGCAGAGTATCAAAAGTACATGACCATGATCAGCTGCAGTCTGATTAATTTCAATCATGTAAAGAAAACCAAATGTCCAGATCTTACGACTAACAAGTGTCGGTTGCTAAACACCCAAAATAAGTAAAGTATGCAATAACGAGCAGGAAAGAAGAAACCCACTCGTTCCCTTCAATGACCATCCGCCTGGTGCGCGCTATTATTCAGGGGATAGTACGTTTGATCCTCGGGTGCTGGATCTAAACATGGTCATGCAAAACCAGTGAGGTTAGACCCCAAATAGTAAGTACCATAAAGGAAGCACGAATGAAAAAATAAAACATGGTTATAAAATAGATACATATAGTTATATCTCGTAGTTTCAGTTCATAGCCTATTGTGACATAATAATCTAACCCTATAACAAAACAAGGACAAGGGTTAGACCATCGCACTATGATAGTCCATATCCCTAGACTATTTGACAGCAGACGTAATACACAAACAAGCTCTGTTACATAATCGGCTAATCAATTATACGGCTTACTAGATGTAGTCAGGGTTATCCCAGAGATATTATGTATATTGGAATCCTCAGATCGAACCAGGTACTAGCAGGGTTAGCCGAGCCATAAATCGCCGCATAGCACATAACATTGCGCATCGGCCCCTCGTAAGGCCACCGTGCTAAGATCGCATAGAACACATAGTATAGTATAATAGTCAAATATTGCCATCCACTAATGAGGACTTAAACAATATCCTTGGGGACTAGCTTGCATACCCCAATTTAGATGACTAGAGGTGGCTAGTTAGGCACAATCTTAAGATTCTATTCCCTCCCAATGCTCTATAAGTTTAGTTCCATAGTTAACCCTATTGTTAACTGGAATCACATGGCGTTGGTCATATGGTATTCCCCTTATATGATGTACCATAGTATGGCCACACTAGATATGAATCCACTTTGTCACTTGATAGTCCAACTTGGATTCACCCCAGCATGATACAACAATCAACAGATCCTAGCCACGCTTGGTCATTGACTAACTCTTATTTCCATGCTGTAGATTAAGTCATATCATATGTCACGTAGCTCATAAGTACACCACAGTGTAAATATGTAATATAATCGCATAGGAACACTTAGCACGTAGAAATACATAATACGTAGTAAATATATCAGAACAAATACAAGTGGTCGGGTCATGACGCATAGATGGGTCTAATACTCTTGTGGTCATCAAAGTCACACATACATCCTATAAAGTTCACAAGAATATTCAAAAAAACCAGTCCAATAAAGCGTGTACAACGGGCCGCATGCCCGCATAAGGATCAAGGCCGCATAGGGATCAGCTGTCGCATAGAATCAGTTTTCGTATAGGTAGTCGGGCCGCATAGCCGCATGGGTCGCCTGGTCGTTGACCGTAGAGGTCGCATGAGCCCAAGGCCACATGACCGTATGAGTTCAGACCGCTTTGTCGTATAAACTCAGACCGCATGGCCGCATAATCGCATGGTCGTATGAGCTCAAGGCCGCATACGCTCACTTGCCACATATGGGTCAAGGCCGCATGGATCTCTCAACCGCATGCGACTTCGTCTTCTCCAGGTAACAGTTCGGCCATGGCGAGAACTCCAAATACCAAAAATTTATTTTCTTTATAAAAACTTTATTTTAACTCCGGATTGAGTGAATCAAAAGCCAAAACGCTCGAAATAAAGTGCTCCATCCATCCCCAAAACTTTTTTTGAAAATAATATATTTTAGTAGATCAAAACCACCAAAACTCAAGGAACCCATGAAATCCTAAGTTAGAAAAGTAGATCTACACAAATCCACCCATCAAAACCGAAAACTCCAAGTACTAAAAGTGTTTAGACATGTTGCGAAATAGGCTCCGCTCCTGGTATCAAGTCTATAGAGAATTCAATATCTCTGTCTGGCGGCAAACCTGGCAACTCCTCTGAAAATACATCCAAGAACTCTGCTATAAGTGGATGTGGCAACTCCTCTTCTTCTATCATGGCTCCATAAAATGTGCCTCTGCTCTGCTCCTCTGCTCCTCTGGCGATCTCGAACTCTGGCTCCCCTGGTAGTCAAAATACCACTCTACCTCCATGACAATCTATAGAAGCATGGTGTTTACTCAGCCAGTCTATCCCGAGTACAATATCGTATCCCGGAAGTGGCATAACGAGTAAACTCATGCTCAACTCTCGGCCTTCCAATGACACTCTCCGATCCTTACAACAATCACAGACTAGGATAATGCCTCCTCCTGTCGTGATCTTGCAAGTCCTATCTAATGGTTCCGTTTCTAAACGATGCTTAAGGGCAAATATAAGATCCCTAATACTGAAAACCGTATTTCTCTATTATTTAAATTATTTATAGTATTTATGAGCTAAATAGAGAGAATAGAATCTTTATTTGAGATGTTATACAGGACTTATGGAGCCATTATAAATTTTTCCTGATTAATTCAATGTAAGAAACTCTTTGGACAGCTGTTAGCTTAATGGTGTGCACCTATATAATTCTTAAAATTTTCTGTGAATAGATATGTGTATATATATATATATATAATTCCTATTGGATATCAAACCGAACCCAAACCCTAACCCGCAACCCTTAGCCCAAACCAGTTAATCACCCCGCGTATACTTTCCTATCAACCGCGCGTAAACAGCAGCAGTAACAAAACCACCCCCTATCTTTTTCTTCCCTCCCGCATAAACTCTTCCTTTCACCCTGCGTAAACTCTTCTTTTCACCCCCCCCCCCCCCCCGCGTATACTTCTCCGTGCGTAAAACCCAAACCCCAACCTATTAGGTGAAGAAAATATCGGCAGCAGAAGCAAAACCTAAATTTACTTTGCTTTGCTTTCCCACACGTGTAAGCTTCTCATTCCACCGCTTAAACTTTTTTCACCCCGCATAAAATAACCCCCTTATGACTCATCACCCATGAATCATCCCCCACCGCCTCTCTATGTTATTACTAAACACCCCTCAACCGAAATCTAAACCAATGAAAAGAAAATAGCAGCAGTAATTCCTTAAACATTAAGTAACTTCCACCGCCCCTTATCACTATATATATGTGTATTATTACAAACTCTTTCAAACCCTAAACCCCACTTCTTCTTACAACGAAATAAAATACTGTACTGAACGTTGCACTCTACAGAACTTTGCTCGGCAAGTATACCTTGCCTTGTTGTACTGTTTAAATTTTGAATTAATTATTGTATGTTTATTTTATATAACTGTGTGCGTCCGAGAGAGACTCGGGTGTAGTCAACGAATGCGTTGACGTTAAGGTCTGGTGTTTGACCTAGTGTCTAGTAGACCCACCTAAAGTGTGGAGTTATCGGTATGACTCCCCAGGCCTTGACACGTACCATTTCATGTCACAGAGTGAGTTCATGTAGGGACGCGTGCCTCATACTCGACTGGCCACCGGTATGAGCAACACGTGTAACAGATTTAGTTTAGTTGTTTATGGAGACTTGCATCATAGTACGTGATGTCCACGTCGTGTTTACGACTTGTATATCTATATTGGGAGGGGAGGACTTCTAGCAGGCATATGGGACACCCACTCCCTCTATACAGATACCGCACTCGACGGAGTGATACAGACGTATATATATTGCAGATTCCGTGCTCCTCGGAGATGGACGATTACAAAGGGCCCTTGTATGGGGACATATGTGGCATATACTAGTCAGTCACGATGATTGACGAATTACGTCAGCATATGTCTAGCCTACACTTTCCCTACGCACTAAGCTGTCCTCAAATTGCATTCACTTAGATGGTTAGCACACCCTTTTTATTTATTCAGTATTTACTTTATGGCATATTTCTATATATCTTGTTATGTCTCTCTGAGGACCTGGTCCCTTTCCAGATATGGACGAGCAGGAGTATCCGCAGGAGTACGAACCTGGACCTGGCGATACTTACCAGACTGAGGAGGTCTTACCCTCGGAGTATCTGAGATATTATTACCACTGTTTTTGAGATCCTTGTTACTACTTCAGTATAGTCGTTTTGTAGTGGATTTGTTTCCACCCGACTATCAGACTAAATACCCATCAAGGATATTCAGTGATTATTCAGCTCTTTATTCCTACTTATTATGTGTGCTGTGGATGAGATATAGATTGCGTGTGACTTGTTGTAACAGTATATTATCACTGGTGAATCGTATATTCATGAACAACGTACGTGTGTATACGGTTTCCATATATTGGAGTTTGTATACATACGGTTGGGCGTGTTACGTATTCCTAGTCCAACTTATTTTGGGACTGGGGCGTGACATATTTTTAGTGGTGGCCCATGCATGTCCTTAATATATTGTCTTGGTTACGTAACTGTACCAAACAAGCCTGCGTATAGGAATAGCGTATAAGGATCTCATCCACACTTGACTGAAACCTCATTCTTCCTTAAGTTTTATGCTAGGAACCCTTTACGCTGAGACTAAGGACCCCTATTTATGTAGAGTAACCAATTTGTTGGCGTAAAAAAAAACCAAACTATGCAGAAGATTGTTTACTTTACGCTGCGGATATGACAACTGCTAAACTATGTTTCCTTAGTCTTCTTAATCTATAGGACACGTCATGCAAGCCACGTAGGTAAACTATCCCAGTGTAAAACTTGATAATAGATAACCAGCATAGAGCAGCTGATTAGGCGTAAAATATAAAGATGGTAATGTGAGCGTATTTGCCATAAGTTTTAGTTTTCCCAGACATGACCAAATCTCTTGCATTAAATACAGAGATATGCCTCGAGCCCTGTGCAGAAATAGCTTTTTGACGTGGCGTCTGATTTTGTCTCACCTTGAGCGTAAAAACCTATTTCTGTAGGCAGCGTATTCATAAGACTCCACCCTCTTCCTTTGGATGCGTAAAAACAACTTGTATCCAATATGTCACTAAACGATAACCTGAGTCTCTATGTAGAAATATCATCACAGCCACCCTCTCGATCAGCGTGCAGTACTTTTGTCAGATGTCAGTTTCACTGAATTATCTGACAAATTTATCTGAGGAAATACAAAGAGTTCCTCGTACAAACCTTACGCTGTAAACGTATACTAGACTTTTACGCGCAGATTTTTGGCAGACCTTTTTACGCGAGTTTTAGGCAGACTTAACGCAGGAAGTATAGCAGACTTTTACGCAGATAGTCCTGAAGCCATGATTTATGCCAGATAGTTAAATCTTTACTTTATGCCAGACGGCTTGAAACTCTGTGTTACGTAGACAATTTTAAAATCTCTATCTCTGCTTTACGTAGACAATCTCGAATCTCTACTTTACGCGGACTATCTAGAATCTCGATTTTATGCAGACAGTTCTGAAGCTTTACTTTACGCTTCTCTACTTTACACAGATAATTCTGAAACCCTACCTTACGCTTCTTTGCTTTACGCGGACCATTCTGAAGCTGAAACTTTACGCTAAACTTCCTTGAATCCTTATATTACGCTGACTATTTCGAAACTCTGTTTTACACTAACAACCTTGAGCCATGTTTACGCAGGGAAAGGACTTCAAGTATGTTGGGAGTTCTTGACTGTAAATACGCAAAAAATTTTCTAGCGTATTTTTATGCTTCTACATCCTATTTAATAGTTGTATCCTGCTTACTTCTCTAATATAGCCCTCCTAGAATGTAGAAGTCCCTGTTGTTAAATGATAAGTAAGGTAACCTTCCTATTAAGAGTACAACTAGAATGTTGACATATCACTGAATTAGAGTATTTAATGAACCACAGCACCCTTACCTCTAGATGGATTGACCATTATCCCTTGATAATTAGGGATGACTTGGGAGTAGTATAAACACTACTAGAGTTAGATAGAGATTTGACCATAGTGTTTGACCCTAGTATTGAGAAACCAATAGAAACCCAAGGTTGAATATTAGGACTACCCTAGCTTTTCATGGTGAGATAGTACTAGAGCACTACAAACTTTAGCTTCTTGACTTGATATTAGCAGACAATACCCTAGGAGGCCAAAGGAAATGAATATAACATTTCCCTTGATCATACCTCAAACACAGAGAATAGCAACCACCTTCCCTCAAGAAACTATAACATTATCTAGAGTCTTTCTATCTTTATGACTTGTTCTTCTAAACCTTTAACACTTGTGATTGTGCGACGATTAAATTATGTTCTTCTTTTCTTCATCTTTCAACTCGTGCCACCTGACACTCCTGATTATAGACTGAGTGATTTTATTCTATGTTAGGATATATAGTTTGCTAAAATTATAATTGTAATCTTGAATTTTAAATTTGTGCTTAGTAGTTAGAACCTGACAGCTGAGTTGTTCATTCAGACTATGATCATTACCCTTTAGTCGTAGATCTCGTAATTTGTATCCACAACTCGATACAAGTTATATTCTATTTCACTTAAAGAGCCAGTAACCCTTCTATTTTTATTATTGACACTTGTTCTATAAGACTTGAGATGACCGTTACCTATATAAATGCAATAGGAGACCTTAATGAATACCAAGATCTTTTTCTTATGTACCCTAATAAGAGTTCTACTTTATTTGCAAGTGCAAGATTATTTTGTAGATTCCCTGTAAGACTGTCACAGTATTAGAATTTTTTTATAAGTTAGGTAGTATACCTCACAACCTAGTATCACATAGTCCTTGTAACTCATTGATGAAGTATAACTGAATGACACCTACTATATGCTGGCATAAGACAATAGTGTTTATCTAGACTATAGAACTTGGAGACCAAACCCTATTTGGTCAACTAGCAACTTAGACAAGGAGTTAGTATGACAACTGTAGAGTCTCATCTTTTGTGAATTGGAATTATTTTGTAAAGTTCTCTCATCATAATCTAGTGTACATCACCTGCAGAGAAATGAATATGCAGAAGGGATGTACTGATGATGACACAACTCCTGGAGTCAATGGTCAGACTCAAGGAGAGACCTCAACAACTCCTAGATTTACGGGACCAGAGGGACAGATTCACAATCCAGTTCCATCTGAGCTTCCCGTTCCACCTAATGGGAACCTGCCAGTATCATCAACATCACAACATGGCCAGACACAACTGTTCTAATTCTTCCAGATGGTGATACAGGAACAAAGGCAGCAGGCAGCTGAGCAAAGGCAAGAATTCCTAGCAGCACTTGAAAGGATGGCTGCAAAGACTACTGTACCAGCTCAAGCACTAGCTTCAGTACCTCGAGCTAGGGCTGGTTCAGTAACATACTTTATACAGATGAGTCCAAAGCCGTACCAAGGCATTGGGAACCCAGAGGAAACTACCAACTGGATTCCTCATACCTAGAAATTATTAGAGACACCGCAGCTACCTGCAGACCCATGGATGATGGGTGTAAGGACACATCCAGGACCAATAAGGACACAGCAAGAAGGACCTATCAGACGTCCTTTGGAACCACCACAACAGTATCAACATAGAGCCGGACCGTATCAGATCCCAGAGAAGCCCCGCTGCTATTATTGTAGGAAACGCGAACAATTAGGAGGAACTGTCGACTTCGCTTAGGACAATGTATGAGATGTGGTTTCAGACAGCATTTGGTAAGGGATTGTCCTATGCAACAAGCATTGACACTTCCACCGCCAGCACAGTGGCTAGCGCTACCAGCACCAAAGCTAGCTCAGTAAATGTAAGTTCTTTTTGGATAGCTTTTTGGCCAAAGTTCATTTCTTGAGCATGTCGTTACAAGTGTTGGTATGACAACTATTAAAACTGGATGAGTCTTATCTTCTCTATGAACTTGAAATATTTTGTAACATCTCTTATCATAATCTAGCGTATTTATATCTTCTGAACTACCTTGACTTATGTTGTTGTTACAGCCTAGTTTTGCAAGCTTATTCTATTATCAAGCTTGTTCATGATATGTGTATTAGTGGATGCATACATTAATACATTTCAGAATCAGTGTATTACGATCTGATCAACCATAGTGCGCTTGGTTCACCCTTCGCAATACTACTTTACGTGGATTAAGATACATAATTGACTAGTAGACTAATATACTTAAACACGTCTGGCATATCGCATTAGTTACATAAACTGTACTGATGCGAGCATGTGAATAAGAATTGCCAAAAATATGATTTCAACCCACAACTGCCTTGATGATTCCCAATTGAAGTCTTTAAAACTCCTTGAACCTCGTACTTGTAATCTATCTCCTTCACCTAGAATTCTTTATTATTTGCTCTCCATCTTCTCTTACTTCGGAAAGACGAAACCTCATGCTTGGTATAAGTTTGATATACAGATAGTACTAGATATACCCCATAGGCCAATCACATTATTTGATGATTGCTTCCCATAATTAAAGATATATCATAGGTGATATATTTTGTGCAACTTCGGAGGATTGAATAACATGATTAAACAATTCGAGGAATAGTTTTCTTAGATATATAGCCTTATGTGATAGATAGGTAAATTCTAAGTTGGGTAGAAATTGCATGAGGTGAATTCTTTTAATTTGTGATCAAAAGAGATTAGATAGAGAAACCCTACCCTATTTTAATTTCGAGGACAAAATTAAAATAATTTGGGTAGAATGTAAGATCCCTAGTCCTGAAAACCATATTTCTCTATTATTTAAATTATTTATAGTAGTTATGAGCTAAATAGAGAGAATATAATCTTTATTTGAGATGTTATACAGGACTTATGGAGCCATTATAATTTTTTTCTGATTAATTCCATGTAAGAAACTCTTTGTACAGCTGTTAGCTTAATGGTGAGCACCGATATAATTCTTAGAATTTTCTGTGAATAGATATGTGTATATATATATATATAATTCCTATTGGATATCAAACTGAACCCAAACCCTAACCCGCAACCCTTAGCCCAAACCCGTTAATCACCCCGCGTATACTTTCCTATCAACCGAGTGTAAACAGCAGCAGCAGCAGTAACAAAACCACCCCCTATCTTTTTCTTCCCTCCCGCGTAAACTCTTCCTTTCACCCCGCGTAAACTCTTCTTTTCACCCCCCCCCCCCGCGTATACTTCTCTGTGCATAAAACCCGAACCCCAACCTATTAGGTGAAAAAAATATCGTCCCTGTGGTGCTCCTCTCTGCTGGTGCTGGTGCTGAGCAAACCTCTGCTGCTGTGGTGGAAGTGGAGGTCCTCTCTTCTGGTGTTACGATCCGCACCCGGTGTAAGGGTACAAGTCGAAAACAACGCCCAACCTACGCTGCAGAATCGGCAGTAGAACGCTGTCTAGATAATCTATCTAACAATATACTGAACCACCAAGATGATAATATACTCAATCACAGATCTAAGATGGAAAGCACGAATCAGATAAAGAATATAATAGTCACAATATAACTCATTAGTCTAAAATAATACATCAATGAGTCTGAAGGAAGTAACAAAATAAGTTGGAGACAAATCCAATACAAAGAATACTACGAAGCTGCAACTCCTGGGTCAACTGTCTCAGTTGGGATAAGTCCCTCCTGAGCCAGGGTCTCAGAATCTAAACCCATAATATCCTGGGGTCCATAATAGGTAGGGTACCACTCCCCAGTGTCATCTGGAAAAATATATCCAGTCAGGAAAGGAGCAGAGTACATCTCTAACAGCAGTTCTAATCAATGATAAAAACTATGTAACAGTAAATAGCTGTGGATAATCAAGATGCACAATAGATACAAGAGATATATATACAATAAGAAAATACTTGAAATAAATACAATAATGAACAATATGCCAATGAAACAAGATACTAATGACTAAGTGTGTGAGTACTAGCTTAACATATGATCGGTTTGGGCAAGATGCAATGCGGCCTGGTTAATTATACATGCGGTGTATGATCAACACTATTCAGTAATCAGTACTTGATACAATAGGGATATTGATCACATATCTATACTAATACTCCCTACCCCTGACTGGTATAATAGATCCAACCACGGTATGCTATTCCCGAGAATCAGTGTCTGTACATGTACAAGATAACCAATGAAATAATACTTGCACCATATACATCATATACCAAGGAATAACATCCCATGACGAGATCCGGATATACCAATCCGTGTAACCATAGTGTCAAAAGAACATGAATATCTATACTAGATACAATGAACATAGAGGATATCATAAATGAGAAACTATCAAAGAATGTACTCGCCTGAAGTCTAAAGAATAGTCTCACAGATGTCTGACTCAGTGCCTCGAAGACCTAGATATGGAATACAACATCAATACAAGGTTCCGAAAAGAGAATAAGTTAAACTAGTCAACTTCTAGGTCAATAAGTCAATTTTAAGTCAAAAGTCAACTATGGTCAACTCTAAGTCAACTATGGTCAATTATGGTCAACTATGGTCAAACCAAGGTCAACTATCTATTTCTAGGTTGCACAAGTTTAACACAAAAATCTTGAGTCAAGATACTAAAATCTAAGTCATAAGAACCTCATCTTAAAATATTAGGATACCGTATCTTCGGATACGTGGATCCAAGGGAAAACATCAATAATATAAATCGAACAATATTTATAATCAATATAAAATCACAATTTACACATAAATTAGGTACTGTGGTTTTGAACCAACTTGGTATCCCAACAAAATCATAATCTTGATACCCAAACCCCGTATCTTGAGTATCCCACTAACCTTGGTAACATAATTACCCATATATATAACATATAAATATATACTAATATATACATACAAGGAATATAGCAATAATAATATATTATCTCAATATCAATACATACACACACACACACACACACACACACACACACACACATATATATATATATATATATATATATATATATATATATAAGTATTAAACACATATATATATATATATATATAATTCTGCCAAACCGTCGCTGAAAACTGTGTTGAAAAACACTGATACTCTGATACCAGGCTTTTAGTGACAGTTCTGGCTGTCATTGAAGCCGCCGTCGCTGCTGCTGTTGGAATTCTGCACTGCTGCTGCTGTTTTGGTGACGATTTGCAACCGTCACCGTTCCCACTGTGGCCATTGCTGCTCTTCCTGCCTGTTGCTGCTGCTATTAATGACAGCAAGTTACTGTCATTAAATGCCGCCGCCACTGCTACAGCGGCTGCTGCTATTTCTGCTGCTATTAATGACAGCAGTTTGTCATTAATCCATGTCGCTAAAAACTATAATATATATATATATATATATATATATATATATATATATATATATATATATATATATATATAACCCAAATACATATCTATCTATATATATATATCTATATATATAAATACTAAATAACTATAAATACACCCCTCTATAATAATGTATATATTATGACATAGCCACATGAACACACAAACATAAATACATATAATTATACATCTATACATATATATAATTAATCTTATAACAAATATAAATAATATAATTACCCAATTAACATAAATATATATTTATAAAAATATATACATATATATATATTCATACAATATATTATAACATATATATTAATGCATGTAGAAGAAAGCTATATATATATATTCTATTAGTACATATATAATACATAGATCTATGATACAATAATCACTATAATAAATATACTATAATATATATATAATATCTATATATATATACATAATTATAACTCAAGAATTAAAAGCACAAATAATTAGATCTACACAAAATACACAACAAATGGAGAGTATCACACCGTATCCCACTAGATCTAGGATACGCATGTGACACGAATCTACCACACATCCAATTGCACCTCGAAAGACACAAACAAATCACATATATTCTTTATGAACAATACGAAGTGTCAAATATAGATCTGCGTGTCCGTGTCAAAATATGACATGTACAAAATCCCATGTCGGAGGAAAAACCCCCAAAATAACACGTATCACCAAATTGTTGGGATATGACCTACACATACCCAATTATGGACACGACACTAGCCCCAAACACATAAACACATGCCAAATTGATCTATAGGATCAATTGACACACACAACAAATGTCATTCCCGGAATTCCCCCAAAATTGACACAAAAAGTACCATAACTTTCTCAATAGGCCTCCTATGAACACAAAACCAAATTCTATGGGTAGTACATGCATATGGGTTGATTTTACATGATTAATTCTCATATTTAGAAGCTATTTTAAGGGAAAAAACTGAATTATACCTATTGGGAGATGGATTTCCAATGAAACCTCCCATTGAGATAAAATTGCCTCCAACTTGTAGATCCTTGCTCCTCTTTTATAGATCCTTGCTTTCTCCTTCTAGATCCTTGCTTCTCAAGTCTTTAATGGTGATTTGGGAAGGAATTGGAATAAATTTTGGTAGGGAAATGAAGTGGGAAAGAAGGAATTTGGTAGTGAAAAATTCTAGATCTAGATTTAGAATAAAAAAAGGAGAGAGAATTTCCTCCCTCTACTTATATAGGCCGGCCCCTATTCCTCTCCCTCAAGTAATCATGTAATGTCCATTATACCCCTTGGGACCTCTTATGAAGAAATAATTAAGGAAGGAAGCTTCTAGTCTAATGATTTAATTAATTTAATCCATCTCCTTAACAATGGGCTTTCTAAATGGGCTAAGTTGAACTAATTAATTCATGTTGGTCCATGGGTCCAAACTAAACTAGTTAGGTCCACTAATACAAGTCTAAATTAAATAACTAACATCTAACAACAATTAAATAATACAACAATTAATTATTTATCAAGCACAATAATTAACTAAATAGGAAATTACTAAAATATCCTTTCCTAGAAAATATGGTAGTGACAAGTCTACCCTCCTTAAAATAATTTTGTCCTCAAAATTCAAAGACGAAAACTACCCCCATAAAATAACAGAACATAACTAAAGAATCATAACTAACTATGAAAGAATCATAACAATGAACAGAACATAACTAGAAAATAACATACCTCAAGGCACAAACAAATATGGATAACGCTCTCGCATTTCATCCTCTCTCTCCCAGGTAGACTCCCCTGGAGAGTGATGCCTCTATGCGACGCACACCAAAGGAATAGTCTGGTTCCTCAGCACCTTCTCTCTCTGATCCAGAATCTCAACTGCCTGCTCTGGATAGCTAAGAGTAGGGCCCACCTTTATCTCCGAGTGATCCAATACATGATTAGGATCTGCCACGTATCGTCTCAACTGCGATACGTGAAACACGTTATGTACTCCCTCCAATGCAGGTGGCAAGTCTAGTCTATAAGCAACTGCACCGACCCTCTCTAGAATAGTGAAAGGTCCGATGAATCGCGGACTAAGCTTTCTGCCTCCACCGAAGCGAATCGTGCCTCGTGTCGGAGAAATCCTCAGAAACATCAAACCACCCACCTAGAACAAAATACCATCTTAAGAACTTAATCTATAACAAACAACCAAGAACAAACACAAAACAAAAATCTAAACTATACTTCAAACTCCAAAGGTCTCCGATGGCTATCGGCCCAATGCCGCTGTCTGTCTTACGCCACTCGAAGTCTTTCTCTGATCAACTGAACCTTCTCCGCTGCATCCACAACCATCTCTGGCTTAAGAAAAACTCTCTTTCTAACATTGTCCCAAGATAAAGAAGTACGATACCTCCGACCGTATAGAGCTTCAAAAGGCGACATCTCTATACTGGCCTGGTAACTGTTGTCGTAAGCAAACTCTACCAAATAGAGATGGTCCTCCCAAGAACCCCCAAAATCTAGTACACAAGTGCACAACATATCCTCGAGAGTCTGAATAGTCCTCTTTGACTGTCCATCTGTTTGGGGATGATATACAGTACTAAACTTGAGCTGAGTGCCCAAACTCTCCTGCAAACTCCTCCAGAAATAAGAAGTGAAATAACTATCCTGATCTGAGACTATGCTAACGGGAACTCCATGTATCCTAACGATCTGCCTCACATATATCTCTGCCAGCTTCTCCGTAGACAAACCCACATTGAAAGGCAAAAAGTGGGCCGACTTGGTCAACCTATCAACGATGACCCAAATCGCATCTTTTCCTCCTGGAGATCGTGGAAGTCCGGATACAAAATCCATAGTAATGTGTTTCCGCTTCCACTTTGAAATGGGTAATGGCTAAAGTAAACCTCCTGGCCTCTGCCTCTCGGCTTTCACCTGCTGGCACACTAAGCATCTGGATACAAACTGTGCCACTTTCCTCTTCATGCCATACCACCACACACTCTCTCGCATATCTTGATACATCTTGTTAGCACATGGATGCATGGAATACTGAGAGCGATGTGCTTCCTGCAATACCTCCTCATGCAGCTCCCCACTAGGCATACACAATCTAACTCCATGCCTCAAAGATCCATCCTCTGCAATAGTGAAATCATCCTCCAATTCTGCTCTCACCTGAGCTCTGATACTCCTCAGAGATACATCCTCATACTGTGCTGCCTTGATCCTGTCCATCAAATCCGAATGTATCTGTAATCCCCACATCTGTATAGCACAACCAGGAACAATCACCTCAATGCCCAAGCTCTCCAAGTCCTCCAACAAATATTGATCCTGCGTCAAGAACATAGCTACCGGATACCTGCTCAAAGCATCGGCAACTACATTAGCTTTCCCAGGATGATATTGCAAAGAGATATCAAAATTCTTCATCAGTTCCAACCACCGATGCTGCCTCATGTTCAACTCCTTTTGCGTAAAAACGTACTTCAAGCTTTTGTGGTCCGTGAAGATATCCACACGCTCTCCGTATAAATAATGTTTCCACAACTTCAGAGTGAATATGACTGCTGCCAAATCCAAATCATGGGTAGGATAGTTCTTTTCATGAGGACGCAATTGCCTGGATGCATAGGCAATCACTTTCCCATGCTGCTGAAGAACACAACCCAACCCTTTCCCCGATGCATCACTGTAAATAGTGAAACATCCGGACCCTGATGGCAAGTCAAAATAGGAGCAGATGTCAACCTCTTCTTCAACTCCTCAAAAGCAACCTGGCAATCCTTCGTCCAAACAAACTCCACATCCTTCTTTGTGAGTCTGGTCATCGGCTCTACAATCCTCAAAAAATCTTGCACAAACTTCCTGTAGTAGCCTGCCAATCCCAAGAAACTTCTGATCTCTGTTACCGAACTTAGAGTCTTTCAAGATTCTACTGCTGAAATCTTCTTTGGATTCTCTGAAATACCATCACCAGTCATAATATGCCCCAAGAATTCTACCTTGTCCAGGAAAAACTCACACTTGGACAACTTTCCATACAGCTTATCCTTCCTCAGCATATCCAACACAATCCTCAAATGCTTCTCATGTTCCTCCGGTGTCCTCGAGTATATGAGTATGTCGTCGATGAACACCACCACGAACTTGTCAAGGTACTGGTGGAACACCTTGTTCAGCAAGTTCATAAATACCGCCGGTGCATTAGTCAAACCAAACGGCATCACCATAAACTCGTACTGACCATACCGAGTCCTAAAAGCAGTCTTCGGTATGTCCTCCGACTTCACTTTCACCTGATGGTAGCCTGATCTCAAATCTATCTTAGAAAATACCTTCCCACCACTCAACTGATCAAACATATCATCAATCCATGGCAAATAATACTTATTCTTGATAGTAAGATTATTCAAAGTCCTGTAATCAATGCACATGCGCACCGATCCATCCTTCTTCGGTACAAATAATACCGGGGCTCCCCATGGTGAAGAACTCGATCTGATAAACCCTTTATCCTGCAATTCGTCCACCTACTTCTTCAACTCGACCAGCTCGCTGTTGTTTACTCTATAGACATGCTGCAAAATTGGTTCTGCACCTGGCACCAAGTCTATAGAAAATTCAATATCTCGATCTGGCGGCATTCCTGTCAATTTCTCAGGAAACACATCCAAGAATTCTGCTATCAACGGATGCAGCAACTCCTTGTCTTCCACCATAGCTCCATAAATAATGCCTTCTCCCTGCTTTGCAACTCCTCTAGCAAACTCAAACTCTGGCTCTCCTGGCGGACCAAACAAAACTCTACCTCCTCTACAATCTATGCTAGCACGGCGCCTACTCAACCAATCCATCCCGAGTACAATATCCTAGCTCGAAAGTGGCATTACAAGTAGACACGCACTCAACTCCCAGCCTCCCAGAGTAACTCTCCGATCCTTGCAAATATCATTAACCAGGATATTGTCTCCCCCGGTCATGATCTTGCAAGTCCTAGGCAAAGACTCAGCTACCAAACCATGCTTCAGAGCAAAATAAATAGATACAAAACTATGGAAAGCACCACTATCAAACAAAGTTAAAGCTGAAATAGAATCAATATGGCACATGATATAAGACACTCAAGGAAATGATAGATTAAGAGATCAAGTATCAATATCAAAGGAGAATAGTTGAATCAAAAGAATTTTCCTAGATGTGATTGAGTATCTCACCCTATTTCCTATATCCTATCGCAGGCTCGCAGTAGTACAACTAAATTATCGCACTACCACGACATCACATACTTTGTGAAGCTAGACCTGCATGGGCCACCACCAAATATATGTCATGACCCGCACCCGATATAAGGGTACAAGTCGAAAACAACGCCCAGCCTACGCCGCAGAATCGGCGGTAGAACGCTGTCAAGATAATCTATCTAACAATATACTGAACCACCAAGATGATAATATACTCAATCACAGATCTAAGATGGAAAGTACAAATCAGATAAAGAATAGAATAGTCATAATACAACTCATTAGTCTAAAATAATACATCAATGAGTCTGAAGGAAGTAACAAAATAAGCTGGAGACAAATCCAGTACAAAGAATACTACGAAGCTACAACTCCTGGGTCGACTGTCTCAGTTGGGATAAGTCCCTCCTGAGCCAGGGTCTCAGAATCTAAACCCATAACATCCTGGGTCCATAATAGGTAGGGTACCACTCCTCAGTGTCATTTGGAAAAATATATCCAGTCAGAAAAGAAGCAGAGTACATCTCTAACAGCAGTTCTAATCAATGATAAAAACTATGTAACAGTAAATAGCTGTAGATAATCAAGATGCACAATAGATACAAGAGATATATATACAATAAGAAAATACTGGATATAAATATAATAATGAACAATATGCCAATAAAATAAGATACTAATGACTAAGTGTGTGAGTACTAGCTTAACATGTGATCGGCTTGGGCAAGATGCAATACGGCCTGGCTAATCATACGTGCGGTATATGATCAACATTATTCAGTAATCAGTACTTGATACAATAGGAATATTGATCACATATCTATACTAATACTCCCCACCTCCGACTGGTATAATAGATCCAACCACGGTATGCTATGGCACGAGATTCCCCAAGAAGATAATGACTCTTCCCGAGAATCAGTGTCTATACATGTACAAGATAACCAATGAAATAATACTTGCACCATATACACCATATACCAAGGAATAACATCTCATGATGAGATCCGAATATACCAATCCGTGTAACCATAGTGTCAAAAGACATGGATATCTATACTAGATACAATGAACATAGAGGATATCATAAATGAGAAACTATCAGAGAATGTACTCCCCTGAAGTCCAAAGAATAGTCTCACAGATGTCTGACTCGGTTCCTCGAAGACCTAGATATGGAATACAACATCAATACAAGGTTCCGAAAAGAGAATAAGTTAAACTAGTCAACTTCTAGGTCAATAAGTCAATTTTAAGTCAAAAATCAACTATGGTCAACTTTAAGTCAACTATAGTCAACTATGGTCAAACCAAGGTCAACTATCTATTTCTAGGTTGCACAAGTCTAACACAAAAATCTTGAGTCAAGATACTAAAATCTAAGTCATAAGAACCTCATCTTAAAATATTAGGATACCATATGTCACGACCCGCACCCGGGGATTCGGGCACGAGTGCGTGGGTACGTCCAGCCTACGCCGCAGTATCGGCGGTAGTACGCTGTCTAGGGCATGATCACAGGTGATAAATCTAGCTCATTCACAATAATTAAATAGGCAAGGAAAAATAGCAGGAAAAGAATGCTAAGATTTTATAACCAGAATATGATAATCAGATCCAGAGTTTATTACAGAACCATAGATTATATCGGGGACAAACCCGATTACTAAGATGAAAGGAAATAAATAACTAAGGCTAACTACTCTGCAGGGGTAGTCTCCTGGGTGGGAACCGGCTCTGCAATTGTATCACCTGCTGTCTCAGAGGGTCCATAATAGGTGGGGGCAAGGTTCTCGTCATCGCCTAAATAACGGATCCAGTCAGGAAAGGAGCAAAGTACACAATGCACAATAAGATTTAAACTAAATATTTGTGACAGGTAGAAAATAACTGACTAAGCATTATGTTGAGAAATGCGTAAGTAAGTAGTAAAATTAACTGAGAAATAATGTTATAAAACAAGACTAGAAGTAAAATATGATTGATTGCTATAAACCAGAAATCCGAGTAAAACAGGAATAAAATGTGACAAGAAATATAACTGTAACAAGACAGGAACTTATGTGCGTGAACTTGTATATTTAGAATACCTAGTTGGCATGTAGGGGTTTATAAGGCTAATAGGGCCGTCATAGACGACTAGTACACAATGATTACTGGAATAATCAAGTATAAGGCTGATGGTACAATCGCGTACCAACAGCTGGCACAGTGATTACAGGGGGAAAGGGTAAACTACATGCCTCCTAGTATTCTCCCGCCCGACACGAAAATCAAGACACGAAATACATTATTCAAGACATGAAATCCAGTGTTCTAACTCTACATATAATCATCAATGGTACTAATAAAGCAGGGAATTTATTTATCACAATATAAAGGTTAAACTTGAAGTGCAGGTACTTGCCTGATGTTTGGATCCAAATATAGTTTTGTGTCTCAGGAAAGTTTCCAGAAATAAGTCCGGATGCTGAAATAAACATTACCATCATGCTCAGAAGGGGTCAAATAGCTAGAAACGCCTATCCTTGGGTCCAATTTGGAGACAAGGACAAAAACGACAGTTTCGGGTCAAAACGGGGTCCGCCGGTGGGCCCGCTTTGCACCGAAAAACGTGTCAGGGTCAAAGGTCTCCAAAATCACCAAACTTAGTGTCAACAGGTCAGGAACGATGATACGAACCCAACGGAACTTCCAGAATTGGATTCCGATGAGCCGATCACAAAATCGCCCGTCGAGCGGGGCCTGTGGGGCCCACGACACGCGATTTCGTCAACATTCTCAGAATCGAACCAAACTTGACCCACAGGACCAGCGTATCACTACGAGTCCGATGGTGCAAGTTTCGTCTCGATCCGACGACTGTACAAGAAGTTAGGGCAAATTGCAGAAAAGTCGGATACGGGGCGATGTCCGCGGATACGCGTTGATTCCGGTGTGCACGCACACCCGAATCAGCTTCCATGAAATCTCACACGTCCGTATCGACGACGTGCACGTATCTGTGAAGACCGCACGCGACCAAGTCGTCCCGTTTGGTGGAACGTACTCAGTTTCGGGGTGAAACAGGGTCTGGTTTTTCCTGTTTTTGGATCGCGGTGTGCGATCACCACAGGACGCGATACCCCGAACAGTTTATCCTGGCACCGAGAGGGTCATACAGGCTTCACAACGTAATTTACGGAATCGAAAACGGAGCTACGAGCAAGAAGATACACGTACCTGAAGGGGACCCGAAAATTAGGGTCGAACCGAGTCCGACACGTGTCCGACTCGTGTCGGACACAGGAAAATCGAATTAGGGTTAGGGTTCAGGGAAAATTGGCCGGAGATACGGCGGCTTGGGCGGCGGGGAAGGCCGGAGGCGGTCGAGGGCGACGCCGGCGTTGCTGGCGGAGGCGGAGGCGGCGGCGCGGGCACGGCGGCCGGAGGCTGTCGGGGCGGCCGCTGCTGACTGTTGGGAGGTTCTGTCGGGGCGGAAGAAAGGAGGAGGAGAGGAGAGAAGGCTGGTGGCGGTCGTCGGCGGAGCACGGCGAGGGAGGAGGAGCTGCAGCGGCGGAGGAGGAGCTCAGGCGCGGCGGCGGGGGTTCCGGTGGGTGCTAGGCGGTGGACGGAGGCTGACGAGGAGGAGGGGGAGTTTATATATAGGGAGGAGGCGGTGGCGTTAGGGGCCGAGGGAGGCGGCGGCCAGCGCGGGGGCGAGGGCGCGTGGCCGCGGGCAGCGCGGAGGCGGCGTGGGAGCGGGACGCGCGGCGCTGCGCGCGGCGGCCGGCGCTGGACGCGGGGCTCGCCGGAAAGGTCGGGGTCGTGGGGGGTGCTGGGCTGGCGGGTGACGGGTTTGCGGGCGGGTCGGGTTGGCTGACCCGACCCGACCCGAAAGAGCGGGTGGCTGGGCCGGGCTGGGTTTCGGCCCACTGGGCCGGGCCGGCCCAGAAAAACAAAATAAAATAAAATAAAATATAAATAATAATTAATAATAATAATAAAAACAGTAAATTAAATAATTAATTTAAAATTAGTTTTTAGGCATTTAAAAATAGGTCTGAGGCCCAGAAAAATCCAGAAAAATTACCCTAAGTCCAATTTTCCATTTTACACCCAAAAATAATATTTTCACAATATTTTAATGTTGTTTATTATCAATTAAAAATTAGGTAATAATTCAAAACCCTGATTTTAATTACAGAAAATTCCCAGAAAATTCCAGAAAATTGTGAAAAATCCCAATTTTAATATTCTTGAAAAATCAGGGGCTTACAATCTACCCAACTTATAAAATTTCGTCCTCAAAATTTAAAAATATGGTAGGGTTCTCTCTGTCCAATCTCACTTGATTACAGTCCAACGGTTTTCTCTCAGGTGAACATTGCGGTCGCTACCCAACTTATAATTTTACCCATATATCCTCTAAGGCTGTACAACTAGTAAAGCTAGGTCCAACTTAATAAATCATGGTATTGAATCTTTAAGTCTGCAACACAGAACACATCACCTAGGGTATTGCCTTAGTCATAAAGGGTTATCATCTAGCACTATAAATCAAACTTATACCAAACACAGGATTCTGTCCTTCCGAAGTAAGGGAAGGTGAGGATCAATAATAAAGAGTTTAAGGGCGAGGTGGTAGAACAGAGGTAT
The DNA here is from genome assembly GCA_036927795.1 of Iris macrosiphon. NCBI lineage: Eukaryota > Viridiplantae > Streptophyta > Magnoliopsida > Asparagales > Iridaceae > Iris > Iris macrosiphon. The sequence continues at coordinate 94,425,350 of JAYESA010000005.1, read as the reverse complement.
AGGGATCAAGGCGTTTAAAGAATTCTAATGGGAATGGTCAGACGGTTATGGATTAAGATTCTATTCTGGTAATCATTTATTCGCATGCTCGTATTAGTACAGTTATGTAACTGATACGATATGCTCAGACGTATTTAGGGGCAAGTATACTAGTCAACTATATATCTCAATCCACGTAAAGTAGTCGTGCGAAGTGCGAATCAAAATGCACTAAGGTTGATCAGACCGTAGTACACTGATTCTGAGTAGACACTTGTATTAGTGGGGTTGATCAGGCCTCAATAATACATGTGTCATGAACAAGCCCGATAAAGGGCAGGCTTGCAAAACTAGGCTATAAAATAGCAGCATAAGTCAAGTTCAGCAAAATTAAGTGTGCCAGATGATGATAAAAAGGAGGTGCAAATTTATTGAAGTTCACAAGACACATATAATAAGCAAAATCCCAATTTTAATATTCTTGAAAAATCAGGGGCTTACACCGTATCTCCGGATACGTGGATCCAAGGTAAAACATCAATAATATAAATCAAACAATATTTATAATCAATATAAAATCACAATTTACACATAAATTAGGTACTGTGGTTTGAACCAACTTGGTATCCCAACAAAATCACAATCTTGATACCCAAACCCCGTATCTTGAGTATCCCACTAACCTTGGTAATATAATTACCCATATATATAACATATAAATATATACTAATATATACATACAAGGAATATAGCTATAATAATATATTATCTCAATATCAATACATATACACACACACACACACACACACACACACACACACACACACATATATATATATATATTATTCTGCCAAACCGTCTCTGAAAACTGTGTTGAAAAACACTGATACTCTGATACCAGGATTTTAGTGACAGTTCTGGATGTCACTGAAGCCGTCGTCGCTGCTGCTGTTGGAATTCTGCACTGCTGCTGCTGTTTACCGTCACCGTTCCCACTGTCGCCGTTGCTGCTCTTCCCGCCTGCTGCTGCTGCTATTAATGACAGCAAGCTGTTGTCATTAAAGCCGCCGCCACTGCTTCAGCGGCTGCTGCTATTTTCTGCTGCTATTAATGACAGCAGTTTGTCATTAATCCCTGTCGCTAAAAATTGTAATATATATATATATATATATATAAATCCAATAAATATATATATATATATATATATATATATATATATATATATATATATATATATATATATATATATATATAACCCTAATACATATCTATATATATCTATCTATCTATCTATCTATCTATCTATCTATCTATCTATCTATATATATATATAAATACTAAATAGCTATAAATACACCCCCCTCTATAATAATATATATATTATGACATAGCCACATGCACACACAAACATAAATACATATAATTATACATCTATACATATATATAATTAATCCTATAACAAATATAAATAATATAATTACCTAATTAACATACATATATATTTATAAAAACATATACATATATATATATATATATTCATACAATATATTATAACATATATATTAATGCATGTAGAAGAAAGCTACATATATATATATATATATATATATTCTATTAGTACATATATAATACATAGATCTATGATACAATAATCACTATAATAAATACACTATAATACATATATAATATCTATATATATATACACAATTATAACTCAAGAAATAAAAGCACAAATAATTAGTCTACACAAAATACACAACAAATTGAGAGTATCACACCGTATCCCACTAGATCTAGGATACGCATGTGACACGAGTCCACTACACATCCAATTATACCCCGAAGAACACAACCAAATCACATATATTATTTATGAACAATACAAAGTATCAAATATAGATCTACGTATCCATGTCAAAATATGACATGTACAAAGTCCCGTGTCGGAGGAAAAATCCCCAAAATAACACGTATCACCAAATTGTTAGGATACGACCTACACGTACCCAATTGTGGATACGACACTAGCCCCAAACACATAAACATATGCAAAATTGATCTATAGGATCAATTGACACACACAACAAATGTCATTCTCGGAATTCCCCCAAAATTGACACAAAAAATAGCATAACTTTCTCAATAGGCCTCCTATGAACACAAAACCAAATCATATGGGTAGTACATGCATATGGCTTGATTTTCCATGATTAATTCTTAGATTTAGAAGCTATTTTAAGGAGAAAACTAAATTATACCTATTGGGAGATGGATTCCCAATGAAACCTCCAATTGAGATAAAATTACCTCCAACTTGTAGATCCTTGCTCCTCTTTGTAGATCCTTGCTTCCTCCTTCTAGATCCTTGCTTCTCAAGTCTCTAATGGTGATTTGGAAAAGAATTAGAATAAATTTTGGTAGGAAAATGAAGTGAGAAAGAAGGAATTTGGTAGTGGAAAATTCTAGATCTAGATTTGGAATGAAAAAGAGGAGAGAGAAAATTTCCCCTCTACTTATATATGCCGGCCCCTATTCCTCTCCCTCAAGTAATCATGTAATATCCATTATACCCCTTGGGGCCTCTCATGAGAAAATAATTAAGGAAGGAAGCTTCTAGTCTAATAATTTAATTAATTTAATCCATCTCCTTAATAATGGGCTTTCTAAATTGGCTAAGTTTAACTAATTAATTCATGTTGGTCCATGGGTCCAAACTAAACTAGTTAGATCCACTAATACAAGTCCAAATTAAATAACTAACATCTAACAACAATTAAATAATACAAAAATTAATTATTTATCAAGCACAATAATTAACTAAATAGAAAATTACTAAAATATCTTTTTCTAGAAAATATGGTAGTGACAGCTGGCCTCCTGGTACAGTAGGTGCTCTGGCTGGTCCTCTATGAGTTGCTGCTTCTCTCTGGCAAGTCTGAACAGCTGGGCTGTCTCTCAGATGATGTGTTGATGATCTACATGATAAGCAAGTACCCAATCTTTTCCTGCAGATGTCTCTAGTATGTCCCATCTTTCCGCAATACGCGCACTAGGCAACGAGCTGATTCTGTCTCTGTGGTTGCTGCTGCTGGATATGTCCTCGAACTGGTGACTGTTGCTGGTGTTGCTGATGGTACGGCCTCTGTTGTTGTTGTTGTTGTTGAAAGTGTGGGCGCTTGGCCTGTCTTGTGTTACCACCTGTCGCTCCAGAAGTGTCGCGTCCTCTCTTGGGCCTGAGGTCCAAGTCATCTTCAGCAATCTGGGCATCTACGAATGTAGCGGTGCGTCATCCCGAAGTACGAGATTTGATCTCTCTATTTAATCCCTTCCTGAATTTTCATGCTCTATCTCCTGGGTCTCGAATCATCGATGGCGCGAATCGACTCAAGCGGCAAAACTCCGCGGCGTATTCGTCAACTGACATGCTCCCTTGGACTAAGTCATGGAACTGACTTTCCAATGCTCCCAAAGCTACGTCAGGAAAGAATTTCTCCTTGAAGAGCTCCTTAAAGTCCTCCCAATTAAGTCCTTCAACTTCGAGTCTCGGCTCTGTACGATACCACGTCAGCGCGATATCAAACGTCTGATTGCCAGCGGCCTCGATCTGAAGAATCTCTGGAATCTGTGCTAAGCGCAAGTTCCTCTCTATGTCCTCTAACCAATCGTCAGCATAGAGTATTCCTTCTGTGCCTTTGAACTCTCGAGGCATCATCCTCTTAAAGTCTACTATGGTACCTGGCCTCTGTTATTGCTGGCCATGATGCTGCGGTTGTCGTACTACTCTCTCCACAGCCTGGAGAGCCACCTGATGAGCGTTCTCCATACTCTCTTTTATCAGCTCTGTCTGCACCTGGTGTGCTTCTTCTTGCACTCTCTGAGCCTCAGCTTGAACACGCTGAGCTTCTGCTGTCACTCTCTGGGCTTCTAGCATGTCCTGGATCAGTACGAATATCTGTGCCCCGTTAGTGGGCACTCCTCCGGGAATCGGTATCTGTGGTGGTGGAAGGTTGTCCGTCATAGCTGGGGTAATCCTCTGGATAGGTGAAGGAGGAATCCCGTTAGCTGCAGATACTCCCACATGAACAAGAGATGTAGGAGGAACTCCAGGTGTCTGTTCATCAGGTCGAGAGGTGGCAGGCCCCTCTAAAGTTGATGCTCCCGCTTTCAGAGATCTAGTCTGCGGCGGCATCCTAAAGACAGACCAAAAAGAATCAATTAAGGTGATAGATAAGATATCATCAAGGAAGGACAGTAAAATTCTAAAGGAACAATCAACTAGAATAGCATTGTGAAGATCAGAATTTCCTAGTGTGATTGAGCATACTCTCATCCTAAATCCTATTTCCTATATCCTATTGCAGGCTCGCAGCAGTACAACTAAGTTGTTGCACTACCACGATATGGCACAAATTTGCGAAACTGGACCTGCATGGCCACCACTAAAAATATGTCACGATCCGTACCCGGTATAGGGGCACGAGTACGCGGGTACATCCAGCCTACGCCGCAGCATCGACGGTAGAACGCTGTCTAGGTCACAATAAATACTAATATAACTCACAACCTGTCAATGATATCAATCTCCATAAGGAGGACAATATACATCTCATAATATCTCATAATGTAAACTCAATCACAACAACTATAGAAGTATAAGGTACGATAGAAGATAAGAAGAATGACATAGTCAACACCATGTCTCAAAATATAGATAAATTACAGTCTAGCTGTCCAACATAAAGTCTCCACAAGTCTCAAATTAAACTTAACATAAGTCTAAACATAAACTAAATAAACCTCAAATAAGTCTCAGTGCATAAGATAAATACTGTCTACATAACTGCAGGTAAGGTCTCCTCTAAAGGAATAGTCTCCTATAAGATCTCTGGTGTGTAGTCTGCATCTATACCCGGTCCATAGTGTGTGGTACAAAAATTCTCAAGATCCTCTGGAAAAAATATCCAGTCAGGATTGGAACGAAGTACAAGCACTAACAACAGTTCCACATATATTGACAAAAACTATAACACAGTGTAGAGAAATATAAGACAGTTATGAATACTGGCAATAAGAAATACTGGAATAATAAAATACTAGAATAAATAGAATACTGGAATAATCAACATCAATGTATATCTAGCAATGAGTAGAAATACAAGTATATGCTAGAACAATGAACTGGTATATATGTGAATGCTAGAATCATGACTAGAACATAAGGAATGCTATATCAATGTACTAGAGATACATATCAAGAACATCTAGCTAAGTGTGTGAAACATCAGCATATCATGTGATCGGCTTGGGACTGATCAGGCTTGTTACATATGATTAGCTATGATTCATGTGAGGTCAGGCTAACCATCCAGATAGCTATGATGTGAGCAATAGTCAGGCTAATCATATGTAACAGGCTATGAGGCATGTAATGGTCAGGCTGCACCGACGTGAGGTGTGGGTGAGCTATAATGCATGTAGAGTTGGGTATGATCACATAAGATACTAATATTCTCTATTTTCCCCAGCTAGCACGATGGATCCCAATCACGACTCCTCGTGACAGCTCTCGATGATGCCAACTCGTGTAAACAACAGTGTCAGAGTCATGTACGCTATACAACAAGAATTATAGAGATAATTAACATAATAGAAACTGTCAGAGAATGTACTCGCCTGTGGTCCTTAGCTGGAAATACTAATGTCCTGGTTCCAAGGTATCATCTGAAGGATCCAACAGTCCTATAGACATATCATATAATACAATATTATATTAGACATTACACAATCAACACAATGATAACACAATGATCTTAGAGACTACGCTAGGGAGTGTCACATCTGTAGTTGATGTGCATAACAGACGGTCAATACTATGGTCTTGCCAGTACGTCGGTGTACATATGGCAGTC